>CM038681.1:321952410-322137024 GCA_021605205.1 Aegilops longissima | reverse complement strand
AAGATGAGCTTCGTAGAGGCGACTTCATTTCAGAAGGGAGGATGATGAGGACATCAATACCATTGTTTACCCAGACCCTGCTGCTATACATCTTGGACCAATTCACGAGAGCTCGCGCGCGCCAATTGAATTATCGAGTACTTTCGTTTCTTGGTAGCGATTCCAATGTTCATGAGAATATGATGCTGCCTAAATTGGATACATTTGTTTTGCTTACAAATGAAGGGCCTACCATGGACAGGAAGAGGAACCTTGGAGCAAGTTCAAGCATGGAGATGTTGGCATGCGCCCAGGAGAACAAACGGAGTTACAAGTGATGATTCGGGACTTTGAAGCCACCCTAATGAGTGCATGAGGCCTTGGACGAAATATACAAGATGCCACTTCATAATATTAGTCCATAGGCTATTCTAGGTGCTCGTCACCTTATTATTAGGCGAGGCCATGTAATTTCAGAAATACTTAAGTATAGGCTGTTTTAGAGTCCGTGTGTGGGGAAACAAGAGTTAGGGTTGATTTGGACCCCTCCACCAAGGGCCACGAAATTCCCCTCTTCCTCCATATATACAGCCCTTAGGGCACCGTTTAGACCTTGGGTTTGTTTAGATTAAAAGTTCGCCATAGCTGCAACCGGCGTGCCGTTTGTGTTCAGCGACCGGACAAAAGCGTCCAGAACCCCACCTTGATCAATAAAGCTTTCATCTTATATTAGCAATATCCAGATTGCAATCTCGGTTTCTTGCTTGTTCTTCGTTTGCTCGCGCGAAGCAGGCCCTCGTGGTCAGGTTGATGCGTGCTCGGCGTGGTCAATAACCCTCGGAAGTTGGTTTAGCGATTGCTAAGGCGCTGACGTCTCGCCGTTAAGTAGTCGGATCGTCAAGGTCGACTCCCACGAAGCGATAGCCACCATCTCATGAAACATCGGGACACCTTTGCCTCTATCACATTGCCAAGTGCAAAAACCACCGCATTCCCTTCTACCATTTTGACATTTGGCGTTTGAGATTTTGAGTTCGCGGTTTTCCGTTTCCTATGGTGTTTGGCTTCTTAGGGCGAGTCTCCATCATCTTGGTATCTACATCAAGAACACCGCTACTCATCATCGCCGGACGGTAACCTCCATATCATCTTGGTATCGTGGTATCCCTCCATTGTATATTCCCCTTGCCATTGCATTGTTAACCCCTAGCCTTACTTTTGCGTTACTTGCCTATCGAGACTAGCCATTTGGTATTCCGGCAAGCGTTACTTGTGCATATTAGTGATCATACTCCATAGCATACATACCATATCATTGTGGTGCATATATTGGTATCATATCTTGTGTCACAAGTTTGTTCCGCATACACACAATTGCTATCTTGGTTTGTGCATTGTGCAAAGTGGCCATAGAGAATAAAAAAATAAAGCTTTTAAGCAAAGAAAGAGAGCAAAAGAAGCTTGTAAGCAAGTGCCATAGCATCATACCACATTGCATATAAGATTATCATATCCGATCATCTTGGATCATCTTGAGAGAAACAAGGAACCATACATACATAGCATACTTGGGATAGTAGTTTATCCATTTTGCATCTTATAGGTTGTGCACAAGTGTCGTATCCGCCTATTGAGCAATCGTGCTAGCGTCTCTCTTGAGTTGTGCAACATGGCGTTTTCCGTGGATTCCACATTTTGTGCTCATTCCTGGTTGCACGACCCCATTTATCTATCCGTGTGTGTGTTTCCGTGTGCCATTCTTTGCTATTGGTCCATTTGTTTCACTTGCGAATTTGTGAATCTCTTTCAACATTATTGACTCTTGCTAACATTTTGCATTAAATTTTTGTGCCACTATCCTCACCGAGCTCCTCGATAAGCTTTACTTGTGTAGGTGTGAGAACCGACAAAGATTGGTACCAATAGTGCTATTTCATTGTCCGCATTTGAGTGAACTTGATTCATTTTCAACATCGGTCAAGGTACATTGGTATAAGTTCTTCTCTTTCTCCCACTCATATTTGCTCGAGTCTTGTGATGGATAGGCAAGGCATTTCATCTCAGTCTCGACAACAACGGCGGGCGTGAACAACTACATCACCAGCGTCTCTCTTGATCTAGCGACAAGTGCAAGGCACACAATCAAGATTGCGAGGCGCGTCGAGAACATCTCCATCGACATTCATCACTCCGAAGCAAGGAGAAGGACTACCGACAAAAAGCTTGCCGCACATAAAGAGGAGCAAGATGCAAGGATGGAGGAGATTAAGGCCTTGATCAAGTCTTCTTCCCTTCGTCATCTTCAAGGCGGCTGACGTTCAAGCCACAAGTCTTGGCGCCCAAAGCGATGCAAGTGCAAATCGTCCTCGTCCACATCTACATGGCGACCACCATCACGTTTGTGATCCACATCGTCATGAAGGGCAAGTCACCTCAAGCATCATGTGCGGCGGCGACGAGCGACATCTTCTCGAGCTCAAACACGACAACGACACCATCATCATGAAGATGCTCCTGGCGCAAATGCACAAGTCCCAACCGCCAAGTCGAGCTTCATAAGCACAAAGAAGACCGCGAGGCGACCACCACCAAGTCGGCGCTTCTGGCTTCATCAACCACCGGCATCTTAGGCAAGTGTTCTCAAGGCATCTTCGCCTTTGGACGTCGGCATCTTCGCCTACTTCCCGCGTCACGCCTACATCGACTTCATCAAGTCCAGGCGACTACCTCTGGCGAGGCGACACTTCCATCTTGAAGCCCTCAAGGAAGATGGCGAGCATGGGAAACTCCCTTCGGTCATGGAGGCGAGCTATGAGGTGCCACATCATATGGGCCTTCAACACCAAGGCGGTGACAAGGCAGTCGAGCAAGGGCCATCCCCTTGACCACGGCGGCGGCGCGAACCTCTTCAACAACATGAAGGCAGCGCCCACATTGGACTCATACTCCGAGTCAAGCTCTGCGACGCGCATGGAGACATTGCACCTACATCTCTCGGCACCCACATATGTCGAGATGCCCCAATTGCCATGTGAGGAGAGCCACCACCCCATGAGTGACATGGTGACTCCACCATACGTGACATTGAGAGCATTTCATATGAGAGGATGAGTGTGACCACCACTAGCCCCACACATGAGAGCATGCCACACATCCTATGTGAGGTTGGCGCCATTTGAGTGACTCCACCCATCATACGAATGAGAGCATCCTTGAGAGAGTGGTGAGCCACAACATTTAGTGAGTGAGGTAGTTGACCACGGCACATGAGGCCACTATGATTTCTAACGACAACCTCTACTCCTAGTGTGTTTTCTTCTTGGTGCTAGGTCTCCTACATGACGACATGCCTATCCTCGTGAGTCCATCCCTACATTGGAGGCAGCGATGGCCATGGTGGACGATGATGCACCCCACATGGTTCCATCAAGATGAAGATGACAACAGGCGATCTTCAACACCTCACCTACAACACATGGCGGCGCTCCAATGGTAACATAGGTGATGGTGCTTCTCTTGTCCCACTAGTGGACTCTCTTACCATCGATTGCTCCCATGATGTCGACCCACCTATTACCATGCTTCATGCTAGTGAAACTTCTTCATGCCTTGACTTACCTATTTATGATGAATATGATAATGAACATGTTGAGTTGCCTAGTTGTGATGCTATGCTTCATAGGATATCTTGTGAAAATTCTATTGGTCACTTCATGTTTGACAATCCATTGAACTTGTCATATGCTATGGTGAGATCTCCCATATTGCATCATTTCAATCTCAACATAGTAACTATGCATGCCCATTAAAATAAATCCCATTTGCACTTATGGCATAGATGGCGAGATGATGGTCATTGGCCTTTGCTTCTCTTGTGATGATATTGCAATGCTTCCTTTACATGATTTATGCAATTCATCTACTATTCCATGCCATGATCACATTGTTCCAAATATGCATTGTTTTGGATGTTGTCAATATTCTCCATGTGATGTTTCCATTAATGCTCATGAGGAGACCCCCATAGTTTCCTCATACACATTAGGAGATTTTAATTCATCCCATACTTTGCATGGTTCACATAATTGCTTGCACCATATGCATTCCATGAATAACAATGCTCTAGATATTGCTCATGATGCATTACACAATTTGAGTCTCCATTATGCCGTACATAACAACAAACCTATCATGATGGATGACATGTTTCTATATCACGCATCTCATTTATTTGAGCATTGGATATTTTGTGCTAACCGACACATGCATATGCGCATCATGATGGATGATGTGTACATATACCATACACACACAATTTTTCCTTTGTCTTTGTTTTGTGTAGGTACTCATGCATACTCGTCAACTTCTCAATCCCAGAGTTGTGGCGAGCTCTTGAAACAGCGATGACTTGGGATCACGTGGACTTTCATTCCCACCATTCCTTTTGCGCAAGGACTACAGCATCTCTTTACTTGTCTCTCACACGGCTTTGGGCTATTTACCACTTGTTACCTTATGCCCATTCTATCGTGTTCACTTTGCATGTTATGCTTGCTTCTATGCCTTTGCCATGCAATTGTGACCCTTGCTTGCATATACCCATGATTCACCATCACGATACTCCTATGTGTATTTGCATGCTTGGTGGAGATCCTTGTTGCTTTTGCCATGTTTATCCGTGCCCCATGCTATTGTTGATTGTTGTGTTGGGAGAGTCATGATGATCCATTGCTATTTACATATGGCCTCTCGCCAATACATTGATGATAATTTTCTCATATCTTGCTTTCATGCTTGTGCTATGCCATGTGAATTATTCATGCCCACTATTTGCACACATGACATGCTTGCCATGATTCCTTGTAGTATGTTGCATCTTAGCTTTACTAGCTTGCTTGACTTGATCGCTATGATTGCTTGCTATGTTGCATCACCCATGTTCCACTATCACTTGCTTTCTTGGGTTGATGACATATATGCTCATGCCTCTCACATGATATATCTTGATCATTGTCTCTTGTGTCCATTAGTTGCCTCTTTCATATCCACTTGTATTGAGTGCAACCATACTATGCTTATTGATCTTGGAGACTTTGACATATTACTTGTGATGCATGCTTGTTTGATTGAGCCTCTTGTATTTGGATGTTCTTACATCATATGCCTCCATACTTTGAAATGCTCCGTGTACTTTCTTATGATGAGCATGATGCATACACTTGTTGGTATCTTACCACACGAATGATAGGTTTTGCACTTCCGCTAACCTCATTTGTTTTTCAGTGTTTGTCATGTTCTTTCATTTGAAGGATTCACAAGGCAGTGCCGTTATCGACATATTGGATATGTGAAGACATACATGATGTCTGACTCAACATCTTTGGGAACTTTCTTAAGGTGAACTCCTTCCCTTTGAGCCATCTTCAAATATGCATATTGGATGGGCCATACTTTCATTGTTGTTTCCTTCTTCTTGTCTACATGATACATATATTGGATGTAGGACCGACATTGGAGATGGACTCTATGGACCTTCACATTGAGGTACCTTGAACTCCACTCATGCCTCGACATCGAGCATTGGTACACAATACCTCCATATTTGTTGATTGTGCTCACACATGTCATGCTCGATGGACATATCATACTCACCACAAGTTTGCACCCTATGCATGGATTGACTCACATCATGATTGCCTTGTTGCTTCTTGTATTCCCATGTCATCCATGATATATGAGCTTGTGAATTTTCTTAGCAAATTTGTTGTGATCTTTCTTGATGGCATATTCATACATCGTGATCATATTGCCTATCATCAATTGCATGATAACATAATCATATTGAGCATCCATTGCCATATTCATGCTATTGATAAACCGTCTCACTATGAAATCATTTTGCACCGTGGTTGCATTGCTCATACTCATAACACAATTGTGTGCACAATGAATGCTTTTGCTCCCACGAATGATTTACATCGCATTCCATATCATCTTGCTAAGCTTCATGTGCTTTGTCATGAACAATCTTACCATACGGACTCTTTCTTACATAATGGACACTTTGTGTGCGCTAACCATTGTATTTCAAGTGTTGCTTGTGTTTGCTCTTTTGCATGTCTATCACTCCAGCGACACCTTGGACTACTTGATGCGCCATGTCTTCCACCGTCCAACTACAAGTTCGTCTCGACAACCGTTTCCATGGTGATGAGGATCATGATCCGAGGCGGATCTTTCCCATGGGAGGGAGATGATGCGGAGCATCCTATGGACATCACCATGTCAAGAGTCCGTTCGGCGAGTGACACGTCGACATCTACTTCACATACACAAGGTGAATCATCTCCTTTACGTGCTCACTTGACCCCTTCGAGGATGGTATACTACTTGACACTCCACTCGTGTATGCTGCATAGGTATTGTCCGAACACTAAGGGCGGCGAGGAGGAGTGCAAGCGCCAAGAACAACTACTCCATCCATGAGGAAGCACGGAAGTGAAGGCGGAAGAAGACCGGGGCGGCGGTACTACCGCCCCCGTAAGCGGTACTACCGCTAACCAGCGATACTACGCCCCCCACTGCCGCTTCGCCACTACCGCTCAACCGAGCAAGTACTAGTGTTACGCGATCCGGGCCGGTACTACCGCTCAGCCAGCGGCACTACAGCAAGCGGTACTACCGCCCTTTGCCCGTACTACCGCCACCTTGCCTTGAGTCGGGCGAGCCCATGTATCCCCTCCTCACTTACCCCTTCATGGACATATGCTATATAAACTCCCCACCTCCTCCTAGCTAGGGTTAGCTTAGGTTTAGCTCATGTTTGTGTGAGAGCCTTTGCTCATCCACTTGGCTACTTCTCCTCAGACTCGGGACCTCTTGGAGAAGATCCCCCAGCAGATTCAAGACCCCTTCTAGGGTGGACCCCATCAAGACCTCCTCTCGGAGAAGAACGGCTACCGTTTGTATCGTCCTTTGTTGACCTTGAATCATGTATCTCCCTTTGTGTTCATCGATCTAGCATTTGTGTGACCGATTCCTTGTTGGTTGAGTGTTTTCCCCTCGTTCCTCCCCGTGATTTCCTCGTGTTCTTCCGCGTGTTCTTCGTGATTCCCCGTAGGATCCGCTCCAACGTGAAAGATCGTCCACGTAGGGTTCCGCCCTACATCATCTATGGTATCATGAGCCACGTTGATCACGTTATTGGAGCCCCTACCCCTCTTTTTCTAGCTTGATTTTGTTGATTTCGTCCTAAATCGAAAATCCCCACCAAAAATAGCCCCAAATTTTTTGTGATTTGTTAGTTTTGATGATGTTTTGTTGATTTTGATCCAGTGGATTTGCTTGGTTTCAAGTGGATCTAGCATTCCCCAAGTTTCCCCACTTTCCATCCACGAAATCTCTCAATTTTGACCCGAAATCATCCATTCCGCCCCAAAATCGCCCCTATCGGTTTGCGAAAATCCGACACAGAGCGGTACTACCGCCCTTCCAAGCGGTACTACCGCTTAGCACCTCAAGCGGTACTACCGCCCTTCAGCGACACTACGCCCTCCTGAAACCAGATTTTGCGAAAAAACCCGACTGAGCGGTACTACCGCCCGTTCAAGCAGTACTACCGCTTCTGATGATACTACCGCCCTCCCAAGCAGTACTACCGCCCTACTCGATTCAGCGTTCGAGTTTCACCGTTTTGTCCATAACTAATTCATCCGAGTCCGATTTTGCGTTCTTTAGCTCGTTTGAAGCTATTGACATCCCCTTCCCATAAAAATACTACAATAACCATTTGACTCCATCAAATTTTGTGAACTTTGGCATCTTTGCCTAGGGCTTCCACCACATCCTCGCATAACCACCACCGACTTCCATAACCTAACCAATTTTGTTCCCCATAGCATTAGTGGTTGCTTGAGTAGTGATTCGAGTCTCCTAAGGTGTTTGGCTACTTAGGGACGATTGCTTCTTCATCAACCACCACCACCACCACTTCCACATAACCTTGCCCACCATACACTTCCGACAACCTCAACAACCCAATAGTTGATTGAGCATTTTGAGTTGTGGCTTGTGTCTCCTAAGGTGTTTGGCTGCTTAGGGCGGCAACTTCAACTCCGACACGTGTATAGCCCATCATTCCACTTCCGCATTGCCAAGTGCAAACCACCACCGCATTCCGCTACCACCATTTTGACATTTGGCGTTTGAGATTTTGAGTTCGCGGTTTTCCGTTTCCTAAGGTGTTTGGCTACTTAGGGGCGAGTCTCCATCATCTTGGTATCTACATCAAGAAACACGCTACTCATCATTGCCGGGCGGTAACCTCCATATCATCTTGGTATCGTGGTATCCCTCCATTGTATATTCCCCTTGCCATTGCATTGTTAACCCCTAGCCTTACTTTTGCGTTACTTGCCTATCGAGACTAGCCATTTGAGTATTGCCGGCAGCGTTACTTGTGCACATTAGTGATCATACCTTCCATTACATACCATACCATATCATATTGGTATATATTATCATCCATTGTGTCTCAAGTTTGTTCCGCATATACACAATTGCTATCTTGGTTTGTGCATTGTGCAAAGTGGCCATAGAAAAAAAAAAGAAAAATAAAGCTTTTAAGCAAAAAGAGAAGAGAATAAAAAAAGCTTGTAAGCAAGTGCCATAGCATCATAACACATTGCATATAAGATTGTCATATCCGATCATCTTGGATCATCTTGAGAGAAACACGGGAACCATACATACATAGCATACTTGGGATAGAAGTTTATCCATTTTGCATCTTATAGGTTGTGCACAAGTGTCGTATCCGCCTATTGAGCAATCGTGCTAGCGTCTCTCTTGAGTTGTGCAACACGGCGTTTTCCGTGGATTCCACATTTTGTGCTCATTCCTTGGTTGCGACCCCATTTATCTATCCGTGTGTGTGTTTCCGTGTGCCATTCTTTGCTATTGGTCCATTTGTTTCACTTGCGAATTTGTGAATCTCTTTCAACATTATTGACTCTTGCTAACATTTTGCATTAAATTTTTGTGCCACTATCCTCACGAGCTCCTCCATAAGCTTTACTTGTGTAGGTGTGAGAACCGACAAGATTGGTACCAATAGTGCTATTTCATTGTCCGCATTTGAGTGAACTTGATTCATTGTCAACATCGGTCAAGGTACATTGGTATAAGTTCTTCTCTTTCTCCCACTCATATTTGCTCGAGTCTTGTGATGGATAGGCAAGGCATTTCCTCTTCGGTCCTCGACAACAACGGCGGCGTGAACAACTACATCACCAAAGCGTCTATCTTGATCTACAACGACAAGTGCAAGGCACACAATCAAGATGCGAGGCGCGCCGAGAACATCTCCATCGACATTCATCACTCCGAAGCAAGGAGAAGGGACTACTTCGACAAGAAGCTTGCCGCACATAAAGAGGAGCAAGATGCAAGGATGGAGGAGATTAGAGCCTTGATCAAGTCTTCTTCCCTTCGTCATCTTCAAGGCGGCGACATTCAAGCCACAAGTCTTGGGCGCGGAAGCGATGCAAGTGCAAATCGTCCTCGTCCACATCTACATGGCGACCACCATCACGTTCGTGATCAACATCGTCATGAAGGGCAAGTCACCTCCAAGCATCATGTGCCTGCGGCGACGACGACGAGCGACAAGGAGCTCAAGCACGACAACGACATCATCATCATGAAGATGCTCCTGGCGCAAATGCACAAGTCCCAACAAGCCCTACTTCACGCCAAGTCGAGCTTCATAAGCACAAAGAAGACCGCGAGGCGACCACCACCAAGGCGGCGCTTCGGCTACATCAACCACTTGGCATCTTAGCCAAGTGTTCTCAAAACATCTTCGCCTTTGGACGTCGGCATCTTCGCCTACTTCCCACATATGCGCCTACAACAACTTCATCAAGTCCAGCGACCACCTCTGGCGAGGCGACACTTCCATCTTGAAGCCCCTCAAGGAAGATGGCGAGCATGGGAAACTCCCTTCGGTCATGGAGGCGAGCTATGAGGTGCCACATCATATGGGCCTCCAACACCAAGGCGGTGACAAGGCAGTCGAGCAAGGGCCATCCCCTTGACCCACGGTGATGGCGCGAACCTCTTCAACAACATGAAGGCAGCGCCCACATTGGACTCATACTCCGAGTCAAGCTCTGCGACCGCGCATGGAGACATTGCACCTACATCTCTCCGGCACCCACATATGTCGAGATGCCCCAATTGCCATGTGAGGAGAGCCACCACCCCATGAGTGACATGGTGACTCCACCATACGTGACATTGAGAGCATTTCCTATGAGAGGATGAGTGTGACCACCACTAGTCCCACACTTGAGAGCATGCCACACATCCTATGTGAGGTTGAGCGCCATTTGGTGACTCCACCCACCATACAGTGAGAGCATCCTTGAGAGTGAGTGAGCCACAACACTTAGTGAGTGAGGTAGTTGACACGGCATGTGAGGCCACTATGATTTCTAACGACTTAACCTCTACTCCTAGTGTGTTTTCTTCTTTGGTGCTAGGTCTCCTACATGACGACATGCCTATCCTCGTGAGTCCATCCCTACATTGGAGCAGCGATGGCCATGGTGGGCGATGATACACCCCACATGGTTCCATCAAGATGAAGATGACAGCGAATGGATCTTCAACACCTCACCTACAACACATGGCGATGCTCCAAAGGTAACATAGGTGATGGTGCTTCTCTTGTCCCACTAGTGGACTCTCTTACCATCGATTGCTCCCATGATGTTGACCCACCTATTACCATGCTTCATGCTAGTGAAACTTCTTCATGCCTTGACTTACCTATTTATGATGAATATGATGATGAGCATGTTGAGTTGCCTAGTTGTGATGCTATGCTCCATAGGATATCTTGTGAAAATTCTATTGGTCACTTCATGTTTGACAATCCATTGAACTTGTCATATGCTATGAGTGAGATCTCCCATATTGCCTCATTTCAATCTCAACATAGTAACTATGCATGCCCCATTAAAATAAATCCCATTTGCACTTATGGCATAGATGGCGAGATGATGGTCATTGGCTTTTGCTTCTCTTGTGATGATATTGCCATACTTCCTTTACATGATTTATGCAATTCATCTACTATTCCATGCCATGATCACATTGTTCCAAATATGCATTGTTTTGGATGTTGTCAATATTCTCCATGTGATGTTTCCATTAATGCTCATGAGGAGACCCCATAGTTTCCTCATACACATTAGGAGATCTTGATGCATTTCATACTTTGCATGATTCCCATAATTGCTTGCACCATATGCATTCCATGAATAACAATGCTCTAGATATTTCTCATGATGCATTACACAATTGGAGTCTCCATTATGCCATACATAATAACAAACCTATCATGATGGATGACATGTTTCTATATCACACATCTCATTTATTTGAGCATTGGATATTTTGTGCTAACAAACACATGCATATGCATCATGATGGATGATGTGTACATATACCATGCACACACAATTTTCCTTTGTCTTTGTTTTGTGTAGGTACTCATGCATACAATCGTCAACTTCTCAATCCCATGAGTTGTGAAGCGAGCTCTTGAAACAGCGATGACTTGGGATCCGTGGACTATCCTTCCCATCATTCCTTCGCACAAGGACTCGCGCATCTCTTCTACTTGGCTCTCACACGGCTTTGGACCATTTACCACTTGTCACCTTATGCTCATTTACCGTGTTCATATTGCATGTTATGCTTGCTTCTATGCCTTTGCCATGCAATTGTGACCCTTGCTTGCATATACCCATGATTCATGATGCACCATTGATGCGGAGCATCCCGATCATCCCATGGACCATCCGTCGCGTCACCAAGAGCCAAGAGGACCCATGACACGAGCTAGAGCTAGAGCTCTCGAGACCGAGGTGACCTCCTCCTTATTGATATATCATATGATCCACTCGAGACATGGCTACTACCTAAATCCGATATGCTATGCATGATTAGGTGTCAAGGAACCAACCTAGGGATGCGTGAAGCGGACAAGTCCCAAGTACAAGGAGGAAGAACACGCGAGAGGTCGGAGGAGGCGGTGGACATCCGGCCCGTGCCGGACATCCGGCTCTTCGGCGCCCGGATATCCGGCCCTACCGCGGAAATCCGGCCCCTCCACCACGAAACCCGAAGACCAGACGAGCCGGACATCCGGCCTCCCGCCGGGACATCCGGCTCGTCCAGCCGGATATCCGGCCACTCGCGGTAATCCGGCTCCTAAGCGGTACTGCTGAATCGGTCGCCCTACCGGACATCCGGGCAAGCCGGACATCCGCGCCTCGTGAAAGCCGGACGTCCGGCCCCATGTACTCGCGCAGCCTCAGGACTCGTCCCTTGGACCCCTCGCCCGAGACTATAAATACTTGACCTTCCCTCCTCTTTCTAGGGTTAGCTTTGGATTAGCTCATATTTAGGTGAGAGCCTTTGCTCATCCACTTGGCTACTTCTCCTTGAGATCAGGACCTCTCGGAGAAGATCCCCAAGCGGATTCAAGACCCCCTTCTAGGGTGGACCCCATCAAGACCTCCTCTCGGAGAAAACGGCTACTCGTGTATCCTTACCTTTGTTGCTCTTGAATCTTGTGCCACTCTATGTGTTTGATAATCTAGCACTTGTGTGATTGGTTTCTTGTCGGTTGAGTGAATTCTCTCTCGTTTTCCCGTGTTTCCCTCTTGTTCTTCCGCGTGTTCTTCGTGTTCCTCGTAGGATCCGCTCCAAGCGTGAAAGATCGTCCCGTGGGGTTCCGCCCTACATCATCATGGTATCATGAGCCACGTTGATCACGTTTTGGAGCCCCTACCCTCTTTTTCTAGCTTGATTTTGTTGTTTTGTCCTAATTCGAAAATTCCCCACAAAAATAGCCCCAATTTTTTTGTGATTTGTTAGTGTGATGAAATTTTGTTGATTTTGATCCGTGGATTTGCGTGTGTTGCGGTAGATCTAGCATCTCCCCAAGTTTCACCAATTTTCATCCACAAAATCGCCCAAATTTGACCGGTTTCCGACCTCTTCCCGGTGTTCTTCGTCGGCGGACGTCCGGCCGAACAGCCCCGGACATCCTGCAGCCGGACATCCGGCCCGATCAGCCGGACATCCGGCGCCCGGACATCCGGCTACTACCGCCGGATACTACCGGCCTGGTACTACCGCCTGGCATCCCTTCCTTCCACCACCCGATCACTCCGCTTTAACCTTTGAAACGTTTGTCCGTGCCCACCTTTTACACTTCAAATTTTCCGAACACCATCTTTGCCATAACACCACCATAGCCTATACCACTACCAATTCCGACAACGTTGCCAACTTTTGTCCTTGAGAATTTGAGTTGGGTTTTCCGTATCCTTTTGTGTTTGGCTATCTAGAGTGCGGTTCAACATCAAAATCACCACCGCTCATCATCATCGTCAGGGCGGTAACATCGTCGACACCTTTGTCATTACTTGCAATTGCATTGATAACCACATAGCCCATCTTTTGCGTTGCTTACCCATCGAGACTAGCCATTGAGTATTGCGGCAGCGTGACTTGTGCACCTTAGTGATCATACTCCATAGCATACATACCATACCAAAGTGGTGCATATCTTAGCATCAACTTGTGTGTCACAAAGTTGTCATAGCATACACAATTGCTATCTTGGTTCATGAAGTTTGCATAAGAAAAGAGCTCAAAGGAAAGAGCCAATCAAGCTTTTAAGCAAAGAGGAAAGATAAGCAAAGAGCTTATGAGCAAGAACCATAGCATCATAAAACATTAAGATTGTCATACTTGATCATCTTGGATCAACACATCGAAATATCATACATATAGCATACTTGGGATAGAAGTCGTTGCATTTTTGCTTAGTAGGTTGTGCACAAGTTCGCGTATCCGCCTTTTGTGCAATCGTGCTAGCGTCTCTCTAGTGTTGTGCAACAAGAGCATCTTGGTGAATTCCACATTTTGGCTCATCCTTGGTTTGCATAACCCCATATTATCTATTTGCGTGTGTGTTTCCGTGTACCATACTTGCTATTGGTCTACTTGTTACATTTGCAAATTTGTGAATCATTTTCAACTTTATTGAGTCTCACTTACAATTGCATCAAATTTTGTGCCACCATCCTAACCGAGCTCCACCATAAGCTTTTATTTGTGTAGGTGTGAGAACCGACAAGAATCGGTACCAAGAGTGCTATTTCATTGTCCGCATTTGAGTGAACTTGATTCATTTTCAACATCGGTCAAAGGTACATTGGTATAAGTTCTTTTCCGTTCTACCACTCACATCTTGCTTGGAATGATGGATAGGCCAAGTTCTTCTACCAACCCACTCTTCATCGAGCAAGGCGGCGACATGTCCTCATCGTCACCAAGAGCCACCTCTTTGGTGCTGCAAGCGTTGCACCAAGAACAACAAGCAATGGCGACCGCGCCGACAACCTCGCCACCGACTTGCGACTCTCCGAGCAGCGTACAAGAGACTACGCCGACAACAAGTTCGAGGCTCACAAGCAAGAGAATGATGCAAGAATGGGCCGAGATCCAGCGTTGATGAGAAAGCGGCATCATTCCACTTCTTCATCATCAAGGCGGAGCCGCTCGAGTCGACACTCGGCGACACCTTCTCGACTCAAGTACACCGTCGCCGAACACTCTTGACGAGCGCTCGCCAAGACCGTCATGCATCTACGCAACCCGCTACATGACAAGCATTCACAAGAGCAAGTTGATGATCAAGTTCCTCGTCCTCAATCAAACCAAGAGGCTTTTGCTCAAGCTCAAAACGACAACGTCTTCGTCGCCAACAAGAGGAAGAAAAACGCGTCGTCACCAAGGCGAACAAGGCGCCAAGGCTCAACGTCTTCAACAACAACAACGTGAAGCGCAAGCTCTTGAGGCATAGCGTGCCCTTCAAGAATCAAGTAGAGCCTTCGCCAACCGCAATCATGAGCAGGCGCAATCAAGAGGAAGCCCTTGAGAAGAAATCCAAGAGAGGAACTACCAACCTCATGTACAACGTCAAGTTCCTCAAGCTCCTCCACAAGCTCGTCAAGCTCCACCTCAACATCAAGTTCAACAAGAGCAAGTTGATCATGGTCTTCCTCGCGCCAAGAGCAACATGAAGGCGAGTACATTCCACGTCAAGGGCGTCATCATCAACATCGCCAACAACACAATGAAAACAACGCTTCTGACAAGCTAAAATTCACCATGCCCAAGTTCAATGGAAGCAATGACCCGAAGACTACCTCTCATGGGCATTGAAGGTTGACAAAATCTTCCGTTTGCACAACTACGATGAAGCGAAGAAAATCGCTGTGGCATCACTTGAGTTCCAAGATTATGTGCTCATATGGTGGGAACAAATCATTGAGGGACGACAAGCAAGAGGTGAACCTCCAATCACCACTTGGGCTCAAATGAAGGATGTCATGCGAGCACGTTTTGTGCCAACCTACTACAACGCGACCTCTTCAAGAAACTCCAACTACTCAAGCAAGGAACAAAGCGTTGAAGAATACTACAAGGAGATGGAGATAGCCATGATTCGAGCCAATGTCAAGGAAGATGATGAGCAAACTATGGCACGTTTCTTGAATGGACTCAATCATCCCATCAAGAAGATCGCCGACTTCCAACCATACTCATCCCTCATTGAGCTCGTGCATCAAGCTACAAAGGCGGGCATGAAGTACAAGATGACTTCAAATCGCCAAGTACTCATCCAAGACCTATGGCTTCTCCAACAACCAAGCTTCAACGACTCCTCCAACATCTACACCAACCAAGCTTCCTTACAAGTCAAGACATCGACAAGTTCAAGTCGTCCTCCTCCTACTTCAAACAACCTCAAGCGCGTGCTTCATCCTCTACTCCGACCGATGAGACCATCAAGACAAGCTCCTTCAAGTGTTTCACTTGCGGCGGCCGAGGCCACAAGTCATCTGAATGCACCAACAAGCGCACCATGATCCTCAGCAGCGATGGCACATATGACTCTATGGTGAAGAGAAATGGAAGCCCTTGAGCAAGTGGCCATGCACCGGCAAGTGAATGAAGATGAAGATGATCAAGTCTTTTGTGATGAGGATTGAGCCCGCTCTCGTTGTCTCCAAGGTCTTGACTCTTCAACATCAACAAGAAGAAGACCAGCGATGCCACATCTTTCACACAAAAGCCGGCATCAATGGGCGGTCCATCAAGGTCATCATCGATGGAGTAGTTGCCACAACTTGGCAAGTGAAGAACTATGCTCCAAGCTACAATTGGTCAAGAGGAAGCACCCACACCCTACAAGGTTCAATGGCTAAGTGACTCGGCACTATCTGAGTCGAGCACACGGTCCAAGTCTCCTTCAAAATTGGTGCTTATGAAGACACTTTGGGTGTGATGTGGTCCCAATGACCGTTTGCCACCTCCTTCTTGGTCGACCATGGCAATTCGACCGTGGTGTCATCCACAATGGGCGAACCAATCACTATAGCTTCAAGATGAAAGGGAAGGAATATGTGCTCGACCTATGTCTCCTAGTCAAGTGATAGCCGACAAGCAAGCCACACATCATAGAGAAAAAGAGTGAAAGTGATCCACCCAAAAGTGAGTGAGAGCCACAAGCCAAATTTGAGAGACTCTTAGCCTAGAGAAAAACCTCATTCTATTTGCCACCAAAAGTGAGATGAGAGAAGTGTGTGAGCACCCATCTAGTGTGATGCACTTTGTCCTTGTGTGCAAGGATGGAGAACCAAAACTAACACCATTCACGAGCTACCTTTGGTGTTTCAATCTCTTTGCAGGAATTTCAAGATGTTTTCCCGATGAGCTACCTCGGGTCTACCTCCTCTTGAGGCATTGAGCATCGAATCGACCTCATCCCGGGCGCCGCTACCAAACAAAGCTCCATACCGAGTCAATCCGGAAGAAACCAAGGAGATTCAGCGGCAAGTACAACAACTCATCGACAGCGGTCAAATGCGTGAAAGCCTAAGCCCTTGTGCCGTTCGGTTATTCTTGTGCCTAAGCCCGATGGAAGTTTCGCTTGTGTTCGATTGTAGACCTATCAATGCTATTACCGTTCGATATAGGCATCCCATTCCTCGCTTAGATGACATGCTTGATGAACTTAGTGGAGCCAACTTTTCTCAAAATTGATCTTAAAAGTGGCTATTATCAAATCGCATACAAGAGGGTGATGAATGGAAAACTGCTTTCAAAACCAAATTTGGTTTATATGAGTGGTTAGTGATGCCTATGGGTCTTTCGGAAGCTCCGGTACTTTTGTGCGTCTTATGCATCATGTGCCGTCCTTATATTGGAGTCTTTGTTGTGGTTTACTTTGATGATATTCTTGTGTTTAGCAAAACCATGAAAGAGCACTTCAATCATGTAAAATCTGTGTTGCAAACTCTTACATGAGAAAGCCTTTATGCAAATTTGAAAAATGCACTTTTGGAGTCGACAAAGTGGTTTTCTTGGGTTTTGTTGTTTCTTCAAAGGGTGTCCATGTTGATGAATCTAAAATTGAAGCAATCAAAACTTGGCTAACCCACCAATTTGCAACAAGTCGAAGTTTTCTTGGTCTTGCGGGTTTCTATCGTCGCTTTGTGAAGATTTTAGCACAATTGCCGCTCCTTTGCATGCTTTGAGCAAGAAGAATACTCCCTTTGTTTGGGGAACTTTGCAATCAACCGCTTTTGATGAGCTCAAGTCTTTGCTTACTCATGCTCCGATTCTTGCTTTGCCCAATTTTGACAAAACTTTTGAGGTTCATTGTGATGCAAGTGGTGCGGAATTGGCGGAGTTTTAATGCAAGAAAAACGAGCCATTGCTTATTTTAGTGAAAAACTCTCCGGTGCTCAACAATTACCCCATTATGACAAAGAATTGTATGCTTTAGTCGTGTGCTACATGTTTGGGAACATTACCTTAGACCTCATGAGTTTGTCATCCATACCGATCATGAAGCGCTTAAGTACCTCAAAGGTCAAACTAAATTGAACAAGCGTCATGCCAAATGGAGTGAATTCATTGAATCTTTTCCTTATGTGATCAAGTACATTAAGGGTAAAGAAAATGTAGTTGCCGACAGCGCTTTCACGCATAAACATGCTTGTCACTCAACTTGAGTTGAATGTTATTGGTTTTGAGCATATAAAAGACTTGTATGAGCATGATCCATCTTTTGCTTCTCCTTATGCTAAGTGTTTGGCGCATCGTCTTGGGAACAATATTACATCAGGATGGTTATCTTAAGCTAACAAACTTTGCATTCCGAGTCTTCTCTTCGTTTGCTCCTTTTGCAAGAGGCTCATGGAGGCGGCCTCATGGGACACTTTGGATAGCGACAAGACATTAGCGCAATCTCCAACAACTACTTTTGGCCCAAGATGTTCATGACGTCTCACGCTTCACCAACCGATGCTACACATGTCGCAAAGCTAAGTCTAAAGCTCAATCTCATGGTCTTTACATGCCTCTTCCTATTCCATATCAACCATGGGAAGACATTAGTATGGATTTTGTACTTGGTTTGCCTAGGACTCAAAATGGCAAGGATTCCGTCTTTGTTGTTGTGGATAGATTTTCTAAAATGGCACATTTCATTCCTTGCAACAAGATGAGCGATGCTTCACATGTTGCAAATCTCTTTTGTAGGAAATCTTGCGACTCCATGGCGTACCAAAGACAATCGTCTCCGATCGTGGCGTCAAGTTCTTGAGTTACTTTTGGAAGACACTATGTGCCAAGCTCGGAATCAAGCTCTTGTTCTCCTCGGCATACCATCCTCAAACCGGCGGCCAAGCGGAGGTGACGAACACACACTATCCACTCTACTTCGTGTCTTGATCAAGAAGAACATCAAGGAGTGGGAAGCATGTCTACCCATCGCCGAAATGCGCCTACAATCGTGCAAGACATTCAACTACCGGCAAGTCCCCTTGAGGTCGTCTACGGTTTCAACCCGTTGTCCCCATTGGACATTCTACCACTTCCTCTCCAAGCGCACCAACATGGATGCAAGTGAGCGAGCAAGGTACATCAAGAAGATGCCGCGAAGAAACAAGGCACACCATCGGCGCCAAGTACAGCGCCAAGCAAACAAGGTCAACGCCAACAAGCAACCCATCGTCTTCAACATTGGTGATCTAGTGTGGCTACACCTTCGCATGAGACCGCTTCCCCAAAGAGCATAAGTCAAACTTCTCCCTCGTGCCGATGGACCTTTCAAGGTACTATGCGCTTCTAGCGACAACGCTTACAAGATCGACATACCTCGAGACAAGTACAGCGTGGCGACATCTTCAACGTCAAGGACCTCGCACCTTTCCATGGAGATGAAGCTTTTGATCCGAGTCGGATCTCTCCCAAGGGGAGATGATGCGGAGCATCCCGATCATCCCCATGGACCTTCGTCGCCTCACCAAGCCAAAAGGACCCATGGCGAGAGCACGAGCTCGAGCTCTCGAGAGCGAGGTGACTTCTCTCCTTAGTGAAATATCATATGACCCTCTCGAGACATGGCTACTACCTCAATCCGAATGTTGTGCATGCTTAGGTACCAAGGAACCAACCTAGGGAAGCTACAGCTCAAGATGGACACCAAGAGCAAGAGGAAGAACTGCGAGAGAGTCCGGGAGGCGGTACTACCGCTCAAGCCAAGCGGTACTACGGCTGGGAGCCAAGCGGTACTACCGCTCTCCATCCGCCCCTACTTCCGAAAACCCGACACACTCCGGAATCGAGCAGGCGTCGGGGCGGTACTACCGCTCAAGATAAGCGGTACTACCGCTCCCACCTCCGGCGGTACTACCGCCCACAAAGCCGTACTCCGGGCTGAAAGCCGTACTACCGCCATGAAGCAACAGTACTACCGCCCTGCGCTGCGTGCAGCGTTTGGGGCGAGGCCCATGTACTCGTTCGCTCCCAACTTACCCCTTGGAGGTCCTAGACTATAAATAGACCTTCCCTCATCCTTTCTAGGGTTAGCTTTGGATTTGCTCATATTTGGTGTGAGAGCCTTTGCTCATCCACTTGGATACTTCTCCTTGAGATCAGGACCTCTCGGAGAAGATCCCCAAGCGGATTCAAGACCCCTCCTAGGGTGGACCCCATCAAGACCTCCTCTCGGAGAAAACGGCTACCCTTGTATCCTACCCTTTGTTGTCCTTGAATCTTGTGCCACTCTATGTGTTTGATAATCTAGCACTTGTGTGATCGTTTTCTTGTCGGTTGAGTGATCTCTCTCTTGTTCTCCCCGTGTTTTCCCTCGTGTTCTTCCGCTCGTTCTTCGTGTTCCTCGTAGGGATTCTCTCCAAGCGTGAAAGATCGTCCACGTAGGGTTCCGCCCTACATCATTACTCCTATGTGTATTTGCATGCTTGGTGGAGATCCTTGTTGCTTTTGCCATGTTTATCATGTGCCCCATGCTATTGATGCTTGTTGTGTTGGGAGAGTCATGATGATCCGTTGCTATTTACATATGGCTCCTCGGCAATACATTCATGCTATTGTCCTCATATCTTGCTTTCACGTTTGTGCTATGTCATGTGATTTACTCATGCCCACTATTTGCACACATGACATGCTTGCCATGATTCCTTCTAGTATGTTGCATCTTCGCACTACTAGCTTGCTTGACTTGATCGCTATGATTGCTTGCTATGTTGCATCACCCATGTTCCACTATCACTTGCTTTCTTGGGTTGATGACATATATGCTCATGCCTCTCACATGATATATCTTGATCATTGTCTCTTGTGTCCATTAGTTGCCTCTTTCATATCTACTTGTATTGAGTGCAACCATACTCCGCTTATTAATCTTGGAGACTTTGACATATTACTTGTGATGCATGCTTGTTTGATTGAGCCTATTGCATTTGGTTGTTCTTGCATCATATGCCTCCATACTATGAAACGCTCCTTGTACTTTCTTATGATGAGCATGATGCATACACTTGTTGGGTATCTTACCCCTCGAATGATAGGTTTTGCATTTCCGCTAACCTCATTTGTTTTTCAGTGTTTGTCATGTTCTTTCATTTTGGAGGTTTCACAAGGCGATGCCGTTGTCGACAACTTGGTCATGCTGAAGGCATACACGATGTGCGACACCAACATTTTCGACATCCTCATAAGGTGAACTCCTTCCCTTTGAGCCATCCTCAAGTTTGCATATTGGATGGGTCACTCTTTCATTGTTGTTTCTTTCTTGTTGTCTACATGCTACATCTATTGGATGGAGGAGCAACATTGGAGATTAGCTCTTTGGACCTTCACATTGAGGAGCGCTCGCACTTATTGGATGCACCTTCGGTTTTCCACTCTTGCCACAACATCGAGCATTGGTATACCAACAACTCCATATTTGTTGATTGTGCTCATACTCATGCTCGATGGACATATCATACTCACCACAAATTTGCGTCTTATGCATGGATTGACTCACATCATGATTGCCTTGTTGCTTCTTGTTTTCCCATGTCATCCATGATATATGAGCTTGTGAATTTTCTTAGCAAATTTGTTGTGATCTTTCTTGATGGCATATTCATACATCGTGATCATATTGCCTATCATTAATTGCATGATAACATAATCATATTGAGCATCCATTGCCATATTCATGCTATTGATAAACCGTCTCACTATGACATCATTTTGCACCGTGGTAGCATTGCTCATACTCATAACACAATTGTGTGCACAATGAATGCTTTTGCTCCACGAATGCTTTACATCTCATTCCATATCATCTTGCTAAGCTTCATGTGCTTTGTCATGAACAATCTTACATACGGACTCTTTCTTACATGATGGACACTTTGTGTGCGCTAACCATTGTATTTCCAAGTGTTGCTTGTGTTTGCTCTTTTTGCATGTCTATCACTCCAGCGACACCTTGGACTACTTGGATTGCGCCATGTCTTCCACTTCGTCCAACTACAAGTTCGTCTACGACAACCGTTTCCATGGTGATGAGGATCACGATCCGAGGTCGGATCTTTCCCAAGGGAGGGGAGATGATGCGGAGCATCCTTCGATCATCCCCATGGACCTTCCGTCGCCTCACCAAGCTCCAAAAGGACCCATGATGATGCGGAGCATCCTACGGTCATCACCATGTCAAGAGTTCGTTTGGCAAGTGACACGTGCAACGTCTACTTCTCATACATAAAGGTGAATCTTCTCCTTTACGTGTTCACTTGACCCCTTGAGGATGGTATACTACTTGACACTTCTCCCGTGTGCATGCATAAGTATTGTAGGAGCTTCACGGATGTCGAGGAGGAGTGCCAGCGCCAAGGAACGACTACACCGTCCGCGAGGGAAGCATGGAAGAGAAGGAGGAAGAGAACCTGGCCGCTCCAGAATGAGCGGTACTACCGCCCACTCCAAGAGGTACTACCGCCCCTCCAAGCGGTACTACCGCTAAAGCGGTACTACCGGCCATGAGCCCGGTACTACCGCCCTGCTTGTGCGCAGCTGCGGGCCTTTGGCCTTGTATCCCTCTCCCACTTACCCCTTCGTGGCTTAGACTATAAATAGACCACCTCCACTTCCTTTCTAGGGTTAGCGTTGATTTAGCTCATTAGATAGAGCTTCGCACATCCATACCGGATCTACTCGACGAGAGAGACCGCGGCCCCTCTTCGGAGAAGATCCACCTTGGATTCAAGACCTCCCTTTGCGGAGAAGACCATCATCAAGACCTCCTCACGGAGAAGAACGGCTACCGTTTGTATCGTCCTTTGTTGACCTTGAATCATGTATCTCCCTTTGTGTTCTTTGATCTAGCATTTGTGTGACCGATTCCTTGTTGGTTGAGTGTTTTCCCTCGTTCCTCCCCGTGATTTCCTCGTGTTCTTCCGCTCGTTCTTCGTGATTCCCCCGTAGGATCCGCTCCAACGTGAAAGATCGTCCACGTAGGGTTCCGCCCTACATCATCTATGGTATCATGAGCCACGTTGATCACGTTTTTGGAGCCCCTACCCCTCTTTTTCTAGCTTGATTTTGTTGATTTCGTCCTAAATCCGAAAATCCCCACCAAAAATAGCCCCAATTTTTTTGTGATTTGTTAGTTTTGATGATGTTTTGTTGATTTTGATCCATGGATTTGCTTGGTTTCAAGTGGATCTAGCATCTCACCAAGTTTCCCCATCTTTTCTCCACAAAATCCATCCAATTTTGCCCCCGAAATCACCCATTTCCGTCCCAAAATCGCGCAACGATTCGAACAATCGAGAAAATCCCGACACAAGCGGTACTACCGCTCTCCTAGCGGTACTACCGCTGAGAACCTCAAGCGGTACTACCGCCCCATGAACGGTACTACCGCTAGGCCCCGTTTCAGCCGAAACAGTCGAAAAATCCCGACACGAGCGGTACTACCGCCCTCCCCAGCGGTACTACCGCCCTGACCAGTTTCAGCTTTCCGAGTTTCACCGTTTTGCCCATAACTAATTCATCCGAACTCCGATTTTGACGTTCTTTAGCTCGTTTTGAAGCTATTGACATCCCCCTTCCCATAAAAATACTACCACCACCATTTCACTCCATCAAATTTTCGGAACTTTGGCATCTTTGCCTAGGGCTTCCACCACATCCTCCGCATAACCACCACCGACTTCCGCAACCTAGCCAATTTTGTTCCCCTTTGCATTTGAGGTTGTTTGAGGTGTGATTCGAGTCTCCTAAGGTGTTTAGGCTACTTAGGGACGGTTGCATCTTCATCAACCACCACCACCACCATAACTTCCGCATAGGCTTGCCCACCATACACTTCAACCACCTCAACTTAACCCAATAGTTGTTTGAGCTTTTTGGAGTTGTGGCTTGTGTCTCCTAAAGTGTTTCGGCTACTTAGGGACGGCAACTTCAACTCCGACACGTGTATAGCCCATCATTCCACTGATAGAGGCAAAGGTGTCCCGTCTTTCGATGAGATGTGGTTTTCGCTTGGGAGGAAGTCGACTTTGGCGATCCGACTACTGAGCGTGCGAGGGCGTCGCGCCTTAGCAATCGCTAAACCAACTCCGAGAGGTTATTGACCACGCCGAACACGATCAACCTGACCACGAGGTGCATTTCCTGCGAGCAAGCGAAGAACAAGCAAGAAACTGAGATTGCAATCTGGATATTGCGAATATAAGATGAAAGCTTTATTGATCAAGGTGGGGTTACTGTGGCGCCTTTATGCAGTCGTTGAACACAAGCGAAATGCTGTGAAGTTGCAGCTATGGCGAACTTTTAATCTAAACAAAACCCAGCGTCTAAGCGGTGCCCTAAGGGCTGTATATATGGAGGAAGAGGGGGAATTTCGTGGCCCTTGGTGGAGGGTCCGAAATCAACCCTAACTCTTGTTTCCCCACATACGGACTCTAAAACAGCCTATACTTAAGTATTTCGAAATTACATGGGCCTGGCCCACTAATAAGGTGACGCAGCACCTAGAATAGCCTATGGACGAATATTATGAAGTGGCATCTTGTATATTTCGTCCAAGGCCTCATGCACTCATTAGGGTGGCTTCAAAGTCCTGGAATCATCACTTGTAACTCCGTTCTTGTTCTCCTTGCGCATGGCATTATCTCCATGCTTGTTCTTGCTCAATGTCCATCCTTCTCCAAGCTAGGGCCTTCATTTGTAAGCAAAACAAATGTATCCAATTTAGGCAGCATCATATTCTCATGAACATTAGAATCATTACCAAGAAGCGAAAGTACGATAATTTAATTGGCGTCTTGAGCTCTAGTAATTGGTCCAGTATATGTAGCAGTAGGGGCTGTGGGTGTAACAATGGTATTGATGTCCTCATCATCCACTTCCGCATTGCCAAGTGCAAACCACCACCGCTTTCCGCTACCACCACTTTGACAATTGAAGTTTGAGATTTTGAGTTCGCGGTTTTCCGTTTCCTAAGGTGTTTCGGCTACTTAGGGACGAGTCTCCATCATCTTGGTTTCTACATCAAGAACACCGCTACTCATCATCGCCGGACGGTAACCACCATATCATCTTGGTATCGTGGTATCCCTCCATTGTATATTCCCCTTCCCATTGCATTGTTAACCCCTAGCCTTACTTTTGCGTTACTTGCCTATCGAGACTAGCCATTTGAGTATTGCCGGCAACGTTACTTGTGCACATTAGTGATCATACTTCCCATAGCATATATACCATATCATTGTGGTGCATATATTGGTATCATATCTTGTGTCACAAATTTGTTCCGCATATACACAATTGCTGTCTTGGTTTGTGCATTAATGCAAAGTGGCCATACAAAAAAAAGAAAGAAATAAAGCTTTTAAAAAAAAGAGAGAGAGAGCAAAGAAGCTTGTAAGCAAGTGCCATAGCATCATACCACATTGCATATCAGATTGTCATATCCGATCATCTTGGATCATCTTGAGAGAAACACCGGGAACTATACATACATAGCATACTTGGGATAGAAGTTTATCCATTTTGCATCTTATAGGTTGTGCACAAGTGTCGTATCCGCCTATTGAGCAATCGTGCTGGCGTCTCTCTTGAGTTGTGCAACACGAGCGTTTTTCCGTGGATTCCACATTTTGTGCTCATTCCTTGGTTGCACGACCCCATTTATCTATGAGTGTGTGTGTTTCCGTGTGCCATTCTTTGCTATTGGTCCATTTGTTTCACTTGCGAATTTGTGAATCTCTTTCAACATTATTGACTCTTGCTAACATTTTGCATTAAATTTTTGTGCCACTATCCTCACCGAGCTCCTCCATAAGCTTTACTTGTGTAGGTGTGAGAACCGACAAGGATTGGTACCAATAGTGCTATTTCATTGTCCGCATTTGAGTGAACTTGATTCATTGTCAACATCGGTCAAGGTACATTTGTATAAGTTCTTATCTTTCTCCCACTCATATTTGCTCGAGTCTTGTGTTGGATAGGCAAGGCATTTCATCTCGGTCTTCGACAACAAACGGCGTGAACAACTACATCACCAAAGCGTCTCTCTTGATCTACAATGACAAGTGCAAAGCACACAATCAAGATTGCGAGGCGCGCCGAGAACATCTCCATCGACATTCATCACTCCGATGCAAGGAGAAGGGACTACCGATAAGAAGCTTGCCGCACATAAAGAGGAGCAAGATGCAAGGATGGAGGAGATTGGGCCTTGATCAAGTCTTCTTCCTTCGTCATCTTCAAAGGCGGACGTTCAAGCCACAAGTCTTGGGCCTTAAGCGATCCAAGCGCAAATCGTCCTCGTCCACATCTACATGGCGACCACCATCACGTTCGTGATCAACATCGTCATGAAGGGCAAGTCACCTCAAGCATCATGTGCACGGCTGACGACGAGCGACATCTACTACGAGCCCAAGTGCGACAACGACACCATCATCATGAAGATGCTCAACAAGCGCAAAGGCACAAGTCCCAACAAGCCCTACCTCATGCCAAGTCGAGCTTCATAAGCACAAAGAAGACCGCGAGGCGACCACCACCAAGGCGGCGCTACGGCTACATCAACCTCTTGGCATCTTAGCCAAGTGTTCTCAAAGCATCTTCGCCTTTGGACGTCACGGCATCTTCGCCTACTTCCCGTGTGCGCCTACATCGACTTCATCAAGTCCAAGGCGACCACCTCTGACGAGGCGACCCTTCCATCTTGAAGCCCCTCAAGGAAGATGGCGAGCATGGGAAACTCCCTTTGGTCATGGAGATGAGCTATGAGGTGCCACATCATATGGACCTCCAACACCAAGGCGGTGACAAGGCGGTCGAGCAAGGCCATCCCCTTGACCCGGCGACAGCCTTGAACCTCTTCAACAACATGAAGGCAGCGCCCACATTGGACTCATACTCAGAGTCAAGCTCTGCGACAGCGCATGGAGACATTGCACCTACATCTCTCCGGCACCCACATATATCGAGATGCCCCAATTGCCATGTGATGAGAGCCACCACCCCATGAGTGACATGGTGACTCCACCATACGTGACATTGAGAGCATTTCCTATGAGAGGATGAGTGTGACCACCACTAGTCCCACACTTGAGAGCATGCCACACATCCTATGTGAGGTTGGCGCCATTTGAGTGACTCCACCAACCATACAGTGAGAGCATCATATTGGGAGTGAGTGAGCCACAGCACTTAGTGAGTGAGGTAGTTGACCACGGCACATGAGGCCACTATGATTTCTAACGACTTAACCTCTACTCCTAGTGTGTTTTCTTCTTGATTGCTAGGTCTCCTACATGGCGACATGCCTATCCTCGTGAGTCCATCCCTACATTGGAGGCAGCGATGGCCATGGTGGACTATGTTGCACCCCCCATGGTTCCATCAAGATGAAGATGACAGCGGATGGATCGTTGACACCTCACCTACAACACATGGCGATGCTCCAAAGGTAACATAGGTGATGGTACTTCTCGATGTAGGCGGAACCCTCGTGGGCGATCTTTCACGTTGGGGCGGATCCTCACGGTGAATCACGGCGAACAGCGGAAGAACAAGAGGAAAACACGGGGAAGAGAGAGAGATCACTCAACCAGAGCAAGAAAGCGATCACACAAGTGCTAGATTATCAAACACATAGAGTGGCACAAGATTCAAGGACAACAAAGGTAAGGATACACGGTAGCCGTTCTTCTCCGAGAGGAGGTCTTGATGGGTCCACCCTAGAAGGGGGTCTTGAATCCGCTTGGGGATCTTCTCCGTAGAGGTCCTGATCTCCGAGGAGAAGTAGCCAAGTGGATGAGCAAAGGCTCTCTCACCTAAACATGAGCTAATCCTTTGCTAACCCCCACTAGGAGATGGGAGGGTCCTATTTATAGTCTGAGTGCAAATGGAAGTCAAAACGAAGGGGTACATGGGCTTCAGCCCGCATCAGGCGTCGGACGTCCGGAAGGCGTCGGACGTCCGGAAGGCGTCGGACGTCCGGAGGCTCGGGAAGGTCCGGTCGTCCGGACCCGTTCGGTCGTCGTCGATTCTTCTCTGTCGTAGGTGTGTCGGTCGTCCGTAGGGGCCCGGTCGTCCGGGGCTTCAGGAGGGTCCGGACGTCCAGAGGCTGTCGGTCGTCCGTAGTTTTGGCTCGGGTGATTGTCGTCCGGACGTCCGGGCAGCTCGATCGTCCGTAGATCTGGTTCGGGTGAAGTTCGGACGTCCGGGGCGTCGGACGTCCGTGTCTGGGAGAGTGTCGGACGTCCGAGTCTTCGATCGTCCGACGCTGTTGAGACTTCTGCTCCGTCTTTTTCCGTCTTCTCTTCCAGGCTTCCCTCGCGGATGGTGTAGGTGTTCCTTGATGCTTGCACTCCTCCTCGTCGTCCGTGAAGCTCCGGTCATACCTATGCATGCACCCGAGTGGAGTGTCAAGTAGTATACCATCCTCGAAGGGGTCAAGTGAACACGTGTAAAGGAGAAGATTCACCTTTAGGTATGGGAAGTAGAGGTCGCACATGTCACTTGCCAAACGGACTCTTGACATGGTGATGACCGTAGGATGCTCCGCATCATCCCCTCCCCCTTGGAAAAGATCCAACCTCGGATCGAAAACCAAATCACCATGGGAAAGAGATGTCGTTGCCGTGTCGAAGCGGTCGATCACCGAGCGCTCATCATCTTGAAGCTCGAAATAGGCACTCTCCAATGTCGCATCGTCTTGTGATTCCTTCAAAAGTAGCAAATAGAACTGATAGAGGCAAAGGTGTCCCGATGTTTCGATGAGATGGTGGCTATCGTTTCTGTGGGAGTCGACCTTGACGATCCGACTACGAACGTGCGAGACGTCGCGCCTTAGCAATCGCTAAACCAACTTCGAGGGTTATTGACCACGCGAACACGATCAACGACCACGAGGGCCTGTTTCCTGTGAGCAAGCGAAGAACAAGCAAGAAACTGAGATTGCAATCTGGATATTGCGAATATAAGATGAAAGCTTTATTGATCAAGGTGGGGTTACTGTGGCGCCTTTATGCAGTCGTTGAACACAAGCGAAATGCTGCGAAGTTGCAGCTATGGCGAACTTTTAATCTAAACAAAACCCAAGGTCTGAGCGGTGCCCTAAGGGCTGTATATATGGAGGAAGAGGGGGAATTTCGTGGCCCTTGGTGGAGGGTCGAAATCAACCCTAACTCTTGTTCCCCACATACGGACTCTAAAACAGCCTATACTTAAGTATTTCGAAATTACATGGGCTGGCCCACTAATAAGGTGACGCAGCACCTAGAATAGCCTCGGGACGACATTTATGAAGTAGCATCTTGTATATTTCGTCCAAGGCTTCATGCATCCATTATGGTGGCTTCAAAGTCCTGAAATCATCACTTGTAACTCCGTTCTTGTTCCCCTTAGCATGGCATTATCTCCATGCTTGTTCTTGCTCAATGTCCATCCTTCTCCAAGCTAGGGCCTTCATTTGTAAGCAAAACAAATGTATCCAATTTAAGCAGCATCATATTCTCATGAACATTAGAATCATTACCAAGAAAGCGAAAGTACGATAATTTAATTGGCGTCTTGTGAGCTCTAGTAATTGGTCCGAGTATATGTAGCAGTAGGGGCTGTGGGTGTAACAATGGTATTGATGTCCTCATCATCCTCCCTTCTTGAAATGAAGTCATCCTCGTGAGCTCATATTCCTCACCCAAATAAGGCTTCAAATCTGCAATGTTAAAAGTGGGACTAACCCCAAAATCTGCAGGCAGCTCAAGTTTATATGCATTATCATTTATTTTCTCTAACACCTTAAATGGACCATCAACACGTGGCATTAGCTTTGATTTAGCAAATTAGGAAACCTATCCTTACGCAAATGTAACCAAACAAGATCTCCGGTGCAAAGACAACATGTTTTCTACCCTTACCTCCACAAGTTTATATTTAGCATTCATCGCTCAATGTTTTCCTTAGTTATCTCATGCATTTTAAAATCAATTCAGCACGTTCTTTAGCATCAAAATTAACCTTCTCCGAAGATGGAAGAGGCAACAAATCAATAGGTGCACGAGGTAGGAAGCCATACACAATTTCAAAAGGGCACATCTTAGTTGTAGAATGCAATGAGCGATTATAAGCAAATTCAATATGAGGCAAGCATTCTTCCCACATTTTCTTATTATTCTTCAAAACAGCCCTAAGCATAGTAGACAATGTTCTATTGACTACTTCAGTTTATCCATCGGTTTGGGGTGACAAGTAGTACTAAAAAGCAGTTTAGTCCCCAACTTAGCCCATAAACATCTCCAAAAGTGGCTAAGAAATTTAGTATCACGATCTGAAACAATAGTATTTGGCACACCATGCAAGCGAATAATTTCACGAAAGAACAAATCAGCAACATTAACAGCATCATCGCTTTTATGACATGGTATAAAGTGTGCCATTTTCGAGAATCTATCCACGACAACAAATATGCTATCCCTCCCCTTCTTTGTTCGAGGTAAACCTAAAACAAAGTCCATAGATATATCCTCCCAAGGAACACTAGGCACGAGCAAAGGCATATATAAACCATGAGGATTGAGTCGTGACTTAGCTTTTTGACATGTAGTGCAGCGAGCAACAAAGCGCTCAACATCCGTCTCATCTTTGGCCAAAAGAAATGTGTAGCAAGTATATCCTCCGTCTTCTTGGCGCCAAAGTGTCCCATTAATCCTCCTCCATCGCCTCCTGCAACAACAAAAGGCGACAGAGCTAGCGAGGAATGCATAGCTTGTTAGCACGAACACAAAACCATCATTAATAACGAACTTGTTCCATGTTCTTCCTTCTTTACAATTCTGCATTACATCTTTAAAATCAGCATCATGCACATATTGATCTTTGATGGTCTCCAAACCAAATATTTTGAAGTCAAGTTGTGAAAGCATAGTATAGCGACGAGACAAAGCATCAGCAATAACATTTTCTTTACCCTTCTTGTGTTTAATGACATAAGGAAAGTCTCAATGAATTCAACCCATTTAGCATGTCTACGATTCAGTTTAGCTTGACTTTTAATATGTTTCAAAGATTCATGATCAGAATGTATAACAAATTCTTTGGGCCATAAATAATGTTGCCATGTCTCTAAAGTCCGAACAAGAGCATATAATTCTTTGTCATAAGTAGAATAGTTCAGACTAGGCCCTCAATTTTTCAGAAAAGTATGCAACAGGTTTGCCATCTTGTAATAACACACCTCTAATCCAATTCCACTAGCATCACATTCAAGCTCAAAAGTCTTATTAAAGTCAGGAAGTTGGAGTAAAGGAGCATGTGTCAACTTATCTTTCAATACCGTGAAGGCTTCTTCTGTGCGGTACCCCAAACAAAAGGCACATCCTTCTTTGTAAGCTCATTGAGAGGTGCAGCAATGGTGCTAAAGTCTCTCAAAGCGCCTCTGAAACCAGCGAGTCCAAGAAAACTCCTCACTTGTGTGACCGTTTTGGGCTGCGGCCAACTCTCAATAGCTTCAATCTTGGCTTTATCAACTTCAATTCCTGTGGAGTAACAACATAGCCAAGAAAAGCGGTCGGTGCAAAGGTGCACTTCCCAAGGTTACCAAACAAGCGTGCATCACGTAGAGCATTAAAAACAACACGTAAATGTTCCAAATGTTCTTCCAAAGATTTGCTATAAATCAGTATATCATCAAAGTAAACTACCACAAATCGTCCAATGAAAGCACGTAAAACTTCGTTCATTAATCTCATGAAAGTACTAGGTGCATTAGTTAACCCAAAAGGCATGACTAACCACTCATATAATCCAAACTTAGTTTTAAATGCTGTTTTCCATTCATCTCCCAATTTCATACGAATTTGATGGTATCCACTCATAAATCAACTTTGGAGAATATTGTAGAGCCACTCAATTCATCAAGCATATCATCTAGCCTAGGAATAGGATGGCGATAACGAATAGTAATATTATTAATGCCTCTACAATCAACACACATCTGTGACGTACCATCCTTTTTAGGCACTAGTATAATAGGAACAGCACAAGGACTAAGAGATTCGCGTATATAACCTTTGTCGAGCAGCTCACTGTACTTGACGCATAATCTCCTTCGTCTCCTCTGGATTGGTGCGGTATGGTGCGCGGTTGGGTAGCGATGCACGGGAATTAAGTCAATTTGATGCTCAATCCCTCGAATAGGTGGTAATCCGGTGGCACGTCTTGTGGGAAGGCGTCGTGAACTCTGCAAAATGTTAGTGACAGCGAGGGGCAAAGAGGAAGGCATGTCCTCGAATGAAAATAATGCCTCTTTGCACACAAAAGCATAGCAAACATATTTGCTAGAATCTAGCTCATCAATATCAGATTTGGTGGCAAATAAACATGCACTTTTCAGTTTAATTTCAGAAGCAACATTAGATGGTTTATTATTAGGCTTCATTTGTTGCTCAAATTCTTTTGCCACAATCTGATTTTCACTCTTATTTTCTCCTGTTTTGCTTTATTAGCTCTATTAATATCATCTTTCAAAATGGAATCAGGAGTCATAGGAAGCAAAGTAATATTTTTATCCTTGTGAACAAGAGTATCTGATTGTTTCTACCATGGTGTACAGAATTTTTATCAAATTGCCATGGTCTACCAAGTAATAAGGAACATGCTTGCATAGGTACCACATCACAATCAACATAATCAGCATATGTAGAGATACTAAAATGCACACGAACAGATACGTGTTACCTTAACCTTGCGCTGTTGTTGAACCATTGGATGTAGTAAGGATGTGGATGTGGTCTTGTGGTGAGAAAGCTTCTCCACCATATCCATGCTAGCCAAGTTGTTGCAGCTCCCTCCATCTATGATGGCCTTGAATAGAGCGTTCCTTCACAACTCCTTTGTATGGAACAAGTTATGCCTCTGATTTTGCTCAGCTTGTGTAACCTGCACACTCAAAACACGTTGAGCAACTAAACATTCATACTGTCGGCATCTTGACAGCCATGTATTGTGTCTCGGGATCAGAATCATCTCCACCGTGTTCTTCATGTGTAATAAGAGCCAAAGTCTCTTCATCATAGTCACTAGCAGACTCATACCCACCATCCTCGGTAGCAATCATCACACGCTGAGATTGGCATTCTCTGTAAAATGTCCTCTTCCCTTACAACGACGACAAATAATATCACTTGTGTGCCTGTTGGCGCCATGGAAGAAGAAGAGCTCTGTGTAGGCCCAGCGGTGTACTCTTGGCGAGATAGTGGTGGTTGTGCACTGCTTTCTTGTATCACGGTTGGAGGTGGCAGCCGGCGGAGGTGCGGTGTAGTAGAGCGTGTGGAAGTAGATGATGCGTGGTGTCCATGATGAAGGTCGACCTGCGAGAAAAGTTAGTCGCGCCAAGGCACATCGATCCTGCACTTCACGTTCAGCTTTACAAGCAAGATGGAATAATCGGTGATATTATTATAATCCTTGTAGTCTAGAATGGTCTGAATCTCTCTATTTAATCCACCCGAAAGCGTGCAAGCATAGCTTCATTCTCCTCAACAATACCACATCTAATCAAGCCAGTTTGTAATTCCGATAATATTCTTCTACGAATTTTTCCTTGTCTTAAGCGCTGCAATTTTGAAGTAATTCACGCTGATAATATGGTGGAACCCACGAGCACGCATAGCAGTTTTCAAAGCAGCCCAAGTAGCTGGAACAGGATATAATCTACAATGTTCAGACCACCAAACACATGCAAAGCTAGTGAAAGCACAAACAGCAGCAGGAACACGTCTCTCCTCGGGATATTGTAAACATGTAAATCGTTGTTCAGTTTCTAATTCCCAAGTAAGATATATATCAGGAACATATCTACCCTCAAATGGTGGAATATTCAATTTCAGTTTAGGGAGATGATCATGATCTCGTGCACGAAGGGGAGCCGAACATTGCCATTATTTGCATGTGGGCGACCTGGTGGTTGTGGTGCTGGTGGTTGCACGTGGTTTCGATGTTGATCAACCTCATCCTCGTAAGCTCTCACATAATCATCCTCCCCACCGCAGCAGCAGGAGCCCTGAAGTATCAACAGCAGCACCAGCAGCTTGGCGGTGAAGAGGGACACGGGAAGCTCGGCGGAGGGCTGTTTAGCGATGTGGAGGTAGTCCGTGTTGTTGTAGTAGAGGTGCGTTAGGTGCAGCCGGTGGTGGTGGTGGTAGCGCGAGCAATTCATTAAACTTGTTATCGAGCTTTGTTTGACGCCTTCTCAATGCCATCTATCTTCTCCATGGCCTCTTCAAATCTATTTAGCACATCGTCCACCTGCCCACTCATCATTTGTTGAAACTTATCATGTAGCGCTTTGTTTGTCATGTTCTCCCGGTCGGTCTAAATCGCTTGTAATCCTGCCATGGTTAGCAGCAATAGAAACACACAAGAATATGATTGACGGACTACTAGGAAGTGGTGGTGGTGGTGTGGTGGGCGATCACAAATCCGTCAAGCAAATCTCAAATTCTTACCAGTTCTTACCCAGAAGGCGGTGATCGGCAACCGATGTAGTCAAAACTCTCAAAGCTTGGATAGAGCGATTACGGGGAGAGTCAAGCATACGATGTAGATGTATGTGGAGCTGGGAAGGCTTATAATATGGTAGCAAAAAAAGGTTAGCAATAATCAATTCAGAGATGCAAAGTTGAATAAGCGCTCAACGCGATCTTGTGCTGGTCCTAGGCTAGATCGTGCTAGAGCGCGAGCCTAGAACGCTAACAAAATCACGGCTGCTGCGTAAACAAGGGAAAAGCACACTCTGGATTTTTTTCGCACTTTTTTTTTTGCTGCTTTTTTTTGCGCTGCTCTTTTTTTTTTTGCGAAAAATCACTATAATGGCGAGTGTCTCAAAACTCTTCCGAGGTCAAACCGACGGGATGGGCACGAAATTTTTCGACCAAATTTTTTTTTTTTATTGCCGGACCCAAAAAGCTGAAGCGGGTCAAAAAACTTTCTATAACGGCGATGTCTCAATACACTTAGAAACACTTAAAACAGGATAGCCAGAAAATTTTTTCGACAAGTGCGTTTTGAAAATTTTGGGCCTAAACGGAGGGTGGTTTCGGACTTTTTTTTCGAAACCTACTCCGCAAGGAAACACGAATCGGAAACTAGATGGATCTCGAAAACAACCCTAATATGCAAGGAACTTCGGATTGGTGGTGGATATATGGCAGCGGTGGTGGTATATGGATATGGATTCGGGCGGTGGCGGATAAGCAATGGTGGAAGATGGCAAGGCGATGATGATGGTGCGGCGGCGTGACAACTTATGACCGAACCGAAACTCTAAAAGACTAGACTCTAAGACCAGCAACTTGACACGACGATGCAACCATAAATTCAACAAAGCAAACCCTAAAAAGATTATGCAAAGGCTCAGATTGGTTGGATATGATGAACTAACCCTAATTTTTTGTGTGGCTTTTTCGTGGACTATAGGTATGAAGAACAGACTCGATCTAAACTACGGAAAACTGTAAAATCTCACCGAGCAACCTGAAAATCTGATACCACTCGATAGAGGCAAAGGTGTCCCGATGTTTCGATGAGATGGTGGCTATCGTTTACGTGGGAGTCGACCTTGACGATCCGACTACGAGCGTGCGAGGCGTCGCGCCTTAGCAATCGCTAAACCAACTTCCGAGGGTTATTGACCACGCGCGGAACACGATCAACCGACCACGAGGGCCTGTTTCCTGCGAGCAAGCGAAGAACAAGCAAGAAACTGAGATTGCAATCTGGATATTGCGAATATAAGATGAAAGCTTTATTGATCAAGGTGGGGTTACGTGGCGCCTTTGTGCAGTCGTTGAACACAAGCGAAATGCAGCGAAGTTGCAGCTATGGCGAACTTTTAATCTAAACAAAACCCAAGGTCTGAGCGGTGCCCTAAGGGCTGTATATATGGAGGAAGAGGGGGAATTTCGTGGCCCTTGGTGGAGGGGTCGAAATCAACCCTAACTCTTGTTTCCCCACATACGGACTCTAAAAACAGCCTATACTTAAGTATTTCGAAATTACATGGGCCTGGCCCACTAATATGGTGACGCAGCACCTAGATAGCCTCGGGACGACATTTATGAAGTAGCATCATGTATATTTCGTCCAAGGCTTCATGCATCCATTATGGTGGCTTCAAAGTCCTGAAATCATCACTTGTAACTCCGTTCTTGTTCCCCTTGCATGGCATTATCTCCATGCTTGTTCTTGCTCAATGTCCATCCTTCTCCAAGCTAGGGCCTTCATTTGTAAGCAAAACAAATGTATCCAATTTAGGCAGCATCATATTCTCATGAACATTAGAATCATTACCAAGAAGCGAAAGTACACGATAATTTAATTGGCGTCTTGTGAGCTCTAGTAATTGGTCCAGTATATGTAGCAGTAGGGGCTGTTGGTGTAACAATGGTATTGATGTCCTCATCAAGAACAAACACTTGGAAAAACAAATGTGGTTAGCGTTAGTGCAAAACCAAGCATTCAAGAGGTGATTCACCAAACAAGTGTTGTCATCAAGCATAGCATAGGGTGTGACAAAGGATTGTGACATGGCATGTAAGCATATGAATTGAGCAAAATCAAGGACATCATGGAAACAAGCATGTAAACGTGACGTAGTGGTGCAAATATGTGTGACAAGAGAATAAGCATCTACCTCAAGATCATAGCAATCATGCATAAAGCGCTCGACAAATGGTCGATGGTAGGTCATTCACAACACCAAATAAGATGAGATGTCTAAACACATGGGTCAAGTGCAAGACAATCCAAGCATAATATGCATAGGGTGTAGTGAATATAGTGTGGCACTCAACACAATATAAAGAGCAATTGTTCATCATGTGTGAGGCAATCAAGTGAATCATGTAACAAGCAAAGGGACATGGCATAAATGAAGAAATGATATTGGTGCAACCAACCATATGATAGTAGCAAGTAGTCCATGAATTGGATGCAACACACAAGGTATATATGTCATGAAGCATGGAAATGTGGGAATCATGGGTGAAAGCAATATCTCGAGTATGCGTGCAAATGGTGCAAGCAACACATGAAGTATGGTCCACAATATCCAAGCTCAAGAAGGATGTCACCTTGAAGGTGTGTCCTTGTGCATTCTTCACAATGCCGAAGTGGAAGCAAATGCGGTGTAGAAGTGATTCGTGGTAGAATGTATGAGGCTCGCTCTCAAGAGCTCGAATGGTCAACTCACGTGAAGTGGAAGTCGACACAAAGTCCAAGTATCCTACACATGCACAAAACAAAAGAAAGAACGTATGCGCATGGTAGATGAACTCATCATCCATCATGACGGTTCTCATCTTTTGCACATAACCATTAGAAGCACAAGTGCATGAATAATATGATGCAACAATGGCAATATTCATGGCGCTAGGTATATGGTGCAAAGAAGTAAGACAAGCATGCTTCACATGTAATATGTCAAAATCTCCAATCATGTGTGAGAATGCTATGGGGGCAAACTCATGAGCAAGACGAATAGCATGGTTGCACTCAATACATGGCAAATCTAGCATGAGAGAGGCAACATATGGAGATATGTGACAAGAAGCAATAACAATGATGTGCAAAGCATGTAGATGGTTGTCATCACCCGCATGAAATGATGATGCAACATAAGCAAGCATAGTAATCAAGTCGTGCAAACTAGTGGGCGAAGATGCAACACACTAGAAGAAATCATGGCAATCATGTCATGTAAACAAATAATAGGCATAGGGAATGCACATGACATATCATAAGCACGAACACAAAGCAAGATCATAGTGTCATCATAGGCATGGGGCACAAAGCAATCATGGCAATACCAAACAATATCTCCACCACGCTTGCAAATACACATACAAATCTGGAATCAATCATCATGTGTAATGCAAAGAATGGGTCACAAATGCATAGCAAATGCATAGGAATGGGCATATCATGCAAAGTGAACATGGCAACATGGGCAAAAGATATATAATGGAGAACAACCCATAGCCAAGTGAGGGCCATGTAGAAGAAATCGTGAAGTCTTTGCTTGAAGAGAAGCGGTGGGAAAGTCACTCCATGGGATCCCAAATCATCGTTGCTCTCTAGAGCTCGTTTTGTCAACTTCGTGGGATTGCGAGTTTGACAAGTATTCATGGTACCTACACAAAGAGACACAAACCAAAGAAATTTTGTGCGTGGTAAATGTACACATCATCCATCATGATGTGTATGTGCACGTGTGAGTTAGCACAAGATAAGCATCGCTCAAAGAAATTTGATGCATGGTATAAGAACATGTCATCCATCATGAAAGAATAGTTATTATGTATGACACGATGGGGACACAAATTGAGGATGCAAGTATATGGCACATCAATATCATGTTTATTCATGGGGAGCATATGGTGCACACAAGTATTGGGATCATGCAATGAATGGGATGAATCAAAATCTCCTAAAATGTATGAGGAAACTATGGGGGTCTCCTCATGAGCAATATCGGAAACATCACATGGAGAAAATGGACAACATCCAAAACAATGCATATCTGAAGCTAGGTGGTCATGGCATGGCATATGAGATAAATGATGCAAAGGAAGCATATCAATATCATCACAAGAAAAACAAATGCCAATAACCATGGGCTTGTCATGTATGCCATATGTGCAAATTGGGTTTATTTTAATGGCATATGCATAGTCACTATGAAGAGATTGCAAATAAGACATATGGTTGATCTCATGCATAGCATATGACAAGTCAAGCGGATTAGCAAACATGATGTGACCTAAAGAATTGTCACAAGAAATCCTATGTAACATGGCATCACAACTAATAGAATCCACATGAGAATCATCATATTCATCATAAATGGGCAAATCGTCACATGGGGAAATCATACTAGAATGAAGCATGTCAATAGGGCGATCAACATCATGCAAGCAATCAATTTCAAAATAGTCCACTAGTGGGACGAGAGCATCACCGTCACCTTTGGTACCTTTGTCATTCCACTCAAGTGGTGTAGGTGAGGTGGGGAAGACCAAATGGTGGTCATCTTCATCTTGATGGAACCATGTGGGGGTGCATCATATTCCACCATGGCCATCGTCTTGTCCAAAGGGAGGGACGAAATAAATCGAGGATCGTAGCGTCATCATAAATGGGACCTAACACCAAATGAGAAGACACAATAGAGGTAGAGGTCAAGTTGTTAGTGTTGAAAGTGGCCTCACTCTCTCTATGTGGTGGTTCACTCACTCCCTCAAGGTAGGTGCATTCAAACTCACGTATGGTGGAGTCACTCATCTCACACAAGTGGTGGTTGTGGCTCTCCTCACATGGGATTTGTGGCAGCTTATCATGTATGGGGCTAGTGGTAAAGTCACTCTCACTCTCAATATGGTGGAAAAAGTCACTCAAGTCATCGGACGTCGCCCGTGGTCAAAGGAAAATCCATGCTCAACCGTCTCATGATGGTAAATCGTGGATGAAGGCGAAGATGGCACATCATCGCTCTCGTCGTGGATGAAGGCCGAAGATGGCTCAACATCACTCTCGTCGTGGATGAAGACCGAAGATGGCACAACATCACTCTCGCCTCCTAAGATGGAAGCATCATCCTTGCTCGCCACCTTGTCGCTTGCCTCCAAAGCTTGGTCCTTGAAGGTCTCCGTAGTCGTACTTGTCGCCGCACCATCTTGAAAAAGAGTCAAGGTAGACTCGGCATCATCAATGCCACAAAGAGGGATGGCGGTGAAGTCGCACTTGGGAGCATCGTCTTGGAGCTTGTCGGGCTTGGACATCGTGGTGGTACTAGCCTCATGCTTGTCGTAGAGCTTGGTCGCCGCGAAGTATGCTTGGGGTGGAGAAGCCTTGGCCTTCATGAATTCTTGTTCCGCCTTGAGAGCACCAATGTAGTAGTCGTCGATGGACTTGTAATTCTCGAGGAAGATATTCTTGGAGATGTCGTTGTTCAATCCCATCATGAAGTGAAACTTCATCGAAATGGGGTCGTCCATGCCGGCTCGTCGCAAGGCAATCTTCATCTCCTTGAAGTACTTGTCGATGGACTTGGATCCTTGGGTGGTGTTCTCCAATTGGCGTCGAAGTTGTTCCGTGTAGGTTGGAGGCACGAACTCTCGCCGCAAAGCTCTCTTCATCTTGGACCAACTCATCTCGTAGCACTCCGAAGGTGTGTGAAGCCACCATGTCGAGGCGTAGTCGTGGAAGTTTCTTGTGGCGCACTTCACTTGATCTTCGGGAGGAACTTGATGTAGCTTGAGGTAGTCGTCCATCAAGCGCTCCCACTCGAGGTACTCCTCGGGTTCTTGAGTCCCATAGAAAGGAATCTCGTGGTCGATGTCGAGGTCGTAGTAGCTCATGAAGTCGCGGACTTGAGCTTGGGGAGCTTCTCTTGGCGTAGTCTTGAGGTACTTGTTGGCGAAGATGCCGTATGTCCATAGGCGAAGATGCCTTGAAGTCGCTTGGCGAAGATGCCAAGGAGATGGTGAAGTCGTTGGCGGTTGTTGGTGTTGAGCTCATGACCTTCACGTTCTTAGTGGTGATGGTGTCGATTCGATGTGATCTTGCGGAGATGGTAGCGGAAGCATGTGCTCTTGGCGTCTTCTCGAAGATGAGGAAGATCGCTTGTAGGACTTGATGAGGGCTTTGATCTCCTCCATTTGAGATTGCCTCTTGGCGTTGGAGTTGTTGTTCGTGGCATCGAACTCGTCGTTGTTGTTGTAGACCGAAGGTGAAATGCCTTGCATATCCATCACAAGACTCGAGCAAATATGAGTGGGAGAAAGAAGAACTTATACCAATGTACCTTGACCGATGTTGAAAATGAATCAAGTTCACTCAAATCACGGACAATGAAATAGCACTATTGGTACCAATCCTTGTCGGTTCTCACACCTACACAAGTAAAGCTTATGGAGGAGCTCGGTGAGGATAGTGGCACAAAAATTTAATGCAAAATGTTAGCAAGAGTCAATAATGTTGAAAGAGATTCACAAATTCGCAAGTGAAACAAAGGGACCAATAGCAATATGAGGCACGGAAACACACACGGATAGATAAATGGGGCCGTGCAACCAAGGAATGAGCTCAAAATGTGGAATCCACCAAAAGCGCTCGTGTTGCACAACTCAAGAGAGGCGCTAGCACGATTGCTCAATAGGCGGATCGACACTTGTGCACAACCTATAAGATGCAAAATGGATAAATTTATATCCCAAGTATGCAATGTATGTATGGTTCGGTGTTTCTTTCAAGATGATCCAAGATGATCGGATATGACAATCTTATATGCAATATGGTATGATGCTATGGCACTTGCTTACAAGCTCTTTGCTCTCTTTCTTTCTTTGCTTAAAAGCTTATTCTCTTTTTTTTCTATGGCCACTTTTGCACAATGCACAAACCAAGATAGCAATTGTCTATATGCGGGAACAAACTTGAGACACAATGGATGATATGATACCAATATGATATGGTATGGTATGTAATGGAAGGTATGATCACTAATGTGCACAAGTAACGTTGCGGCAATACTCAAATGCCTAGTCTCGATAGGCAAATGCATAAAAAGTAAGGCTAGGGGTTAACAATGCAATGGCAAGGGGAATATACAATGGAGGGATACCACGATACCAAGATGATATGGAGGTTACCGTCCGGCGATGATGAGTAGCGGTGTTCTTGATGTAGATACCAAGATGATGGAGACTCGTCCCTAAGTAGCCGAAACACCTTAGGAAACGGAAAAACCGCGAACTCAAAATCTCAAACGTCAAATGTCAAAATGGTGGTAGCGGGAATGCGGTGGTGGTTTGCACTTGGCAATGCGGAAGTGGAATGGTGGGTTATGCGAGTCAATGTTGTAGTTGCCGTCCCTAAGTAGCCGAAACACCTTAGGAGACACAAACCACAACTCACATAAGCTCAAACAAAATTGGGTTAGGTTGGGTTGTTGGAAGTGTATGGTGGGCAGGGCTATGTGGAAGTGGTGGTTGTGGTTGATGAAGAAGCAATCGTCCCTAAGTAGCCGAAACACCTTAGGAGACTCGAATCACTACTCAAACAACCTCAAATGCTATGGGGAACAAAATTGGTTAGGTTGCGGAAGACGGTGGTGGAGTAGCGGATGATGTGGTGGAAGCCCTAGGCACACTTGCCAAATTTTCAAAAATTTGATGGAGTCAAATTGTGTTGGTGGTATTTTTGTTGGAAGGGGGATGTCAAGAGCTTTTCAACGAGCTAAAGAACGTCAAAATCGGAGTTCGGATGAATTAGTTATGGACAAAACAAAAATCAGCCGAAGTCTGAAACTACAGGTTACGGACGTCCGGAAATGGTCGGACATCCGTAAATTCAGTTCGGGTTAGGGGTTCCGGTCGTCCGGAAAAGGTCGGACGTCCGGTAGTTCCAGGGGCTCCGGACGTCCGTAAAACTCCGGTCGTCCGGTGGGTCGAGGTCAACTCGAAAATTGAGATCCGGGACGCGATTTTGGGCGGAATTTTGGGATTTTCGGGTCAAAATTGAAGAGATTTCGTGGATGAAAGATGGGGAAACTTGGGGAAATGTTAGACCCACTCGAAACCAAGCAAATCCATGGATCAAAATCAACAAAACATCATCACACTAACAAATCACAAAAACAATTTGGGGCTATTTTTGGTGGGGATTTTCGAAATTGGGGAAGAACGCAACAAAATCAAGCTAGAAAACACGGGGTAGGGGCTCCAAAACGTGATCAACGTGGCTCATGATACCATAGATGATGTAGGGCGGAACCCTACATGGGCGATCTTTCACGTTGGAGCGGATCCTACGGTGAATCCACAGCGAACACGCGGAAGAATAAGAGGAAAACACGGGAAGCGAGAGAGATACTCAACCGACAAGAAAGCGATCACACAAGTGCTAGATTATCAAACACATAGAGTGGCACAAGATTCAAGGACAACAAAGGTAAGGATACACGAGTAGCCGTTCTTCTCCGAGAGGAGGTCTTGATGGGTCCACCATAGAAGGGGGTCTTGAATCCGCTTGGGGATCTTCTCCGTAGAGGTCCTGATCTCCGAGGAGAAGTAGCCAAGTGGATGAGCAAAGCTCTCTCACCTAAACATGAGCTATTCCCAAGCTAACCCCACTAGGAGATGGGAGGTCCTATTTATAGTCTGAGTGCAAATGGAAGTCAAAACGAAGGGGTACATGGGCTTCAGCCCGCATCAGGCGTCGGACGTCCGGAAGGCGTCGGACGTCCGGAGGCTCGGGAAGGTCCGGTCGTCCGGACCCGTTCGGTCGTCCGTCGATTCTTCTCTGCCGTAGGCGTGTCGGTCGTCCGTAGGGGGCCGGTCGTCCGGGCTTCAGAGAATCCGGACGTCCGGAGAGCTATCGATCGTCCGTAATTTTCTCGGGTGATTGTCGTCCGGACGTCCGGGCAGCTCGATCGTCCGTAGATCTGGTTCGGTGCGAAGTTCGGACGTCCGGAGGGCGTCGGACGTCCGTGTCCTGGGAGAGTGTCGGACGTCCGGAGTCTTCCGGTCGTCCGGCCGCTGGGGACTCTGCTCCGTCTTTTTCCGTCTTCTCTTCCAGGCTTCCCTCGCGGATGGTGTAGGTGTTCCTTGACGCTTGCACTCCTCCTAGTCGTCCGTGAAGCTCCGGTCATACCTATGCATGCACCCGAGTGGAGTGTCAAGTAGTATACCATCCTCGAAGGGGTCAAGTGAACATGTGTAAAGGAGAAGATTCACCTTTAGGTATGGGAAGTAGAGGTCGCACGTGTCACTTGCCAAACGGACTCTTGACATGGTGATGACCGTAGGATGCTCCGCATCATTCTCTTGTCCCACTAGTGGACCATCTTGACATTGATTGCTCCCATGATGTTGACCCACCTATTACCATGCTTCATGCTAGTGAAACTTCTTCATGCCTCGACTTACCTATTTATGATGAATATGATGATGAGCATGTTGAGTTGCCTAGTTGTGACGCCATGCTCCATAGGATATCATGTGAAAATTCTATTGGTCACATCATGTTTGACAATCCATTGAACTTGTCATATGCTATGAGTGAGATCTCTCATATTGCCTCACTTCAATCTCAACATAGTAACTATGCATGCCCCATTAAAATAAATCCCATTTGCACTTATGGCATAGATGACGAGATGATGGTCATTGGCCTTTGCTTCTCTTGTGATGATATTGCCATGCTTCCTTTACATGATTTATACAATTCATCTACTATTCCATGCCATGATCACATTGTTCCAAATATGCATTGTCTTGGATGTTGTCAATATTCTCCATCTGATGTTTCCATTAATGCTCATGAGGAGGCCCCCATAGTTTCCTCATACATGTTTGGAGATTTTGATTCATCCCATCCTTTGCATGATTCCCATAATTGCGTGCACCATATGCATTCCATGAATAACAATGCTCTAGATATTTCTCATGATGCATTACACAATTTGAGTCTCCATTATGCGATACATAACAACAAACCTATCATGATGGATGACATGTTTTTATATCACGCATCTCATTTATTTGAGCATTGGCTATTTTGTGCTCACCGACACATGAGCGTATGCATCATGATGGATGATCGTACATCTACCACCACACACAATTTTCTCTTTGTCTTTGTTTTGTGTAGGTACCCACATACACTCGTCAACATCTCAATCCCATGAGTTGACGGAAACGAGCTCTTGAGAGCAATGATGACTTGGGATCCGTGGACTATCCTTACCACCATTCCCTTCGCGCAAGGACTACGCGCACCTCTTCTACTTGGCTCTCACACGGCTATGGGCTATTTACCACTTGTCACCTTATGCTCATTTTACCGTGTTCACATTGCATGCTATACTTGATTCTATGCCTTTGCCATGCAATTGTGACCCTTGCTTGCATATACCCATGATTCAATATTATGCTACTTCTATGTGTATTTGCATGCTTGGTGGAGATCCTTGTTGCTATTGCCATGTTTATCATGTGCCCCATGCTATTGATGCTATTTTGCTCATATCTTGCCTTCATGCTTGTGACATGTCATGTGAAGTATTCATGCACACTATTTGCACTCATGACATGATTGCCTTGATTCCTTCTAGTACGTTGCATCTTCGCATTACTAGCTTGCTTCACTTGATTGATATGATTGCTTCCTATGTTGCATCACCCATGTTCCACTATTACTTGCTTTCTTGGGTTGATGACATATATGCTCATGCCTCTCACATGATATATCTTGATCATTGTCTCTTGTGTCCATTAGTTGCCTCTTTCATATGTATTGAGTGCAACCATACTATGCTTATTGATCTTGGAGACTTTGACATATTACTTGTGATGCATGCTTGTTTGATTGAGCCTATTGCATTTGGTTGTTCTTGCATCATATGCCTCCATACTATGACACGCTCCCTTGAACTTAGATGATGTAGGGCGGAACCCTACGTGGATGATCTTTCACGTTGGAGCGGATCCTACGGGGAATCACGAAGAACACGTGGAAGAACACGAGGAAATCAAGGGGAGGAACTGATATAGGGCGGAACCCTACGGGAACGATCTTTCACGTTGGAGCGGATCCTACGGTGAATCACGACGAACATGCGGAAGAACAAGAGGGAAACACGGGGAAAACGAGAGAGAATTCACTCAACCGACAAGAAATCAATCACACAAGCGCTAGATCGATGAACACATAGAGTGGCACAAGATTCAAGAACAATAAAGGTAAAGATACACGAGTAGCCGTTCTTCTCCGAGAGGAGGTCTTGATGGGTCCACCCTAGAAGGGGGTCTTGAATCCGCAGGAATCTTCTCCGTGAAGCGGCCCGATCTCCGAGGAGAAGTAGCCGAGTGGATGAGCAAAGCCCTCACACAAATATGAGCTAATCCTTTGCTAACCCCACTAGGAGATGGGAGGTCCTATTTATAGTCCGAGTGCAAATGGAAGTCAAAGCGAAGGGTACATGGGCTTCAGCCCGCATCAGGCGTCGGACGTCCGGAAGGCGTCGGACGTCCGGAGGCTCGGGAAGGTCCGGTCGTCCGGACCCGTTCGGTCGTCCGTCGATTCTTCTCTGCCGTAGGCGTGTCGGTCGTCCGTAGGGGGCCGGTCGTCCAAGGCTTCGAGAGGGTCCGGACGTCCGGAGGCTATCGATCGTCCGTAGTTTTCTCGGGTGATTGTCGTCCGGACGTCCGGGCAGCTCCGATCGTCCGTAGATCTGGTTCGGGTGTGAAGTTCCGGACGTCCGGAGGGCGCCGGACGTCCGTGTCCTGGGAGAGTGTCGGACGTCCGGAGTCTTCCGGTCGTCCGGCCGCTGGGGACTCTGCAGCTCCGTCTTTTCCGTCTTTGTTCCAGGCTTCCCTCGCGGATGGTGTAGGTGTTCCTTGACGCTTGCACTCCTCCTCGTCGTCCGTGAAGCTCCGATCATACCTATGCATGCACCCGAGTGGAGTGTCAAGTAGTATACCATCCTCGAAGGGGTCAAGTGAACACGTGTAAAGGAGAAGATTCACCTTTAGGTATGGGAAGTAGAGGTCGCACGTGTCACTTGCCAAACGGACTCTTGACATGGTGATGACCGTAGGATGCTCCGCATCAAGGAACGAGGGAAAACACTCAACCAACAAGGAATCGGTCACACAAATGCTAGATCGATGAACACAAAGGGAGATACATGATTCAAGGTCAACAAAGGACGATACAAACGGTAGCCGTTCTTCTCCGTGAGGAGGTCTTGATGGGGTCCACCCTAGAAGGGGGTCTTGAATCCGCTTGGGGGATCTTCTCCGAAGAGGTCCTGGGCTCCGAGGAGAAGTAACCAAGTGGACGAGCAAGGCTCTCACACAAACATGAGCTAAACCTAAGCTAACCCTAGAAAGGAGGGGGAGGTGGTCTACTTATAGTCTGAGCCACGAAGGGGTAAGTGAGAGGGGGGATACAAGGCCAAAGGCCGCGGTTGCGCACAGGTAGAGCGGTAGTACCGCTTGGGAGGGCGGTAGTACCGCTTACTGTAAGTGTAGTGCCGCTTGGACCGGGCGGTAATACCGACCCGGTCGCTCGAGCACAGGAGTTTGTCGGGTTGAGCGGCAGTAGAGCGGAAGTTCGGCGGTAGTGCCGCTCGGGGGCCTTTAGCGGTAGTACCGCTTGGTGTTGGCGGTAGTACCGCTCGCCCTTGGTCTTCTTTCTCCTTCTCCTTCCTTCGCTTCGCTTGCACGCTTGGCCTTGGTCCTTGGGCTCTCCATGGTCTCCTCGGGTGTACTGAGTATGCACAAGTCCGCTCTTAAAGTAGCATCCATGTCTTACATGCGGAAAGGGAAGATTCGGAAAGGGCGAGTTCACCTTAGGTCCAATGGCGCAAAGTCGAGGTCTCATCTTATGTATCTTTGGGGCTTGGAGAGTAGATGGAGTGTACATGGGGATGAGCGTGGGATGCTCGCATCATCTCCCTCCCTTGGGAAAGATCCGACTTGGATCGTGATCCTCATCACCATGGAAGCGGTTGTCGTGAGCGGACTTGTAGTTGGACGAAGTTGAAGACATGGCGCAATCCAAGTAGTCCACGGTGTCGTCGGGATGGTAGACCTGCAAAGAGAGCAAACACAAGCGACACTCGGAAATACAATGGTTAAGCGCACACAAAGTGTCCATCATGTAAGAATGAGTGCATGCGGCAAGATTGTTCATGACAAAGCATGAGATGCTTATCCAAATGATGTAAAATGACATGTAAAGCATTCATTGTGCACACAAATGTAAAGTGAATGTGATCAATGCAACCACGGTGCAAAATGATGTCATAGAGAGCGGTTTATCAATAGCATGAATATGGCAATGGATTCTCAACATGTGTATGATATCATGCAATTGAGGATGGGCAATATGATCATGATGTATGAATATGCCCTCAAGGAAGATCACAACAAATTTGCTAAGAAAATGCACAAGCTCATATATCATGGATGACATGGGAAGAGGTGCAACAAGACAATCAAAATGTGTGTCAATCCATGCATAGGGTGCAAACTTGTGGTGAGAATGGTATGTCCATCGAGCATGACATGTATGAGCGCAATCAACAAATATAGAGATGGTGGTGTACCAATGCTCGATGTCGTGGCAAGAGTGGAAAACCGAAGGTGCATCCAATAAGTCCGAAGCTCCTCAATGTGAAGGTCCATGTAGCCAATCTCAATGTCGTTCCTCCGTTCACGAGATGTAGCATGTAGACAACAAGAAGGAAACAACAATGAAAGAGTGACCCATCCAATGTGCAAACTTGAGGATGGCTCAAAGAGAAGGAGTTCACCTTATGAATGTTAGGAAGATGTTGGAGTTGCACATCATGGATGCCTTCACATAGCCAATATGTCTCATGACGGTAATGCCTTGTGAATCCTTCAAAATGAAAGAACATGACAAACACTCGGAAAAACAAATGAGGTTAGCGAAAGTGCAAAACCTATCATTAGTGTGGTAAGATACCAAGCAAGTGTATGCATCATGCTCATCATTAGAAAGGACAAGGAGCATTGCATAGTATGGAGGCATATGATGCGAGAACAACCAAATGCAATAGTCTCATTCAAACAAGCATGCATCACAAGTAATATGTCAAAGTCTCCAAGATCAATAAGCATAGTATGGTTGCACTCAATACAAGTGGATATGAAAGAGGAAACTAATGGACACAAGAGACAATGATCAAGATATATCATGTGAGAGGCATGAGCATATATGTCATCAACCCAAGAAAGCAAGTAATAGTGGAACATGGGTGATGCAACATAGCAAGCAATCATAGCGATCAAGTCAAGCAAGCTAGTAGTGCGAAGATGCAACATACTAGGAGGAATCATGGCAGGCATGTCATGTGTGCAAATAGTGCGCATGAATAATTCACATGTCATAGCACAAGCATGAAAGCAAGATATGAGGAAAGTAGGTTCATGGTATTGGCAAGAAGTCCTATGTAAATAGCAATGTAACTTCATGAGTCTCCCAACACAAGAATCAACAATAGTATGAGGCACATGATAAACATGGCAATAGCAACTAGGATCTCCACCAAGCATGCAAATACACATAGGAGTAGCATAATGGTGAATCATGGGTAGATGCAAGCAAGGGTCACAAGTGCATGGCAAAGGCATAGAAGCAAGCATAACATGCAAAGTGAACACGGTAAAATGAGCATAAGGTGGCAAGTGGTAAATAGCCCATAGCCGTGTGAGAGCCAAGTAGAAGAGATGCGCGTAGTCCTTGCGCAAAAGGAATGGTGGGAATGAAAGTCCACGTGATCCCAAGTCATCGTTGCTCTCAAGAGCTCGTTTAAATCAACTCTTGGGATTGAGAAGTTGGCGAGTATGCATGAGTACCTACACAAAACAAAGACAAAGGAAAAATTGTGTGTGCATGGTACATATACACATCATCCATCATGATGCGCACATGCATGTGTCGGTTAGCACAAAATATCCAATGCTCAAATAAATGAGATCGTGATATAGAAACATGTCATCCATCATGATAGGTTTGATGTTATGTATAGCATAATGGAGACTCAAATTGTGTAATGCATCATGAGAAATATGTAGAGCATTGTTATTCATGGAATGCATAAGGTGCAAGCAATTATGTGAATCATGCAAAGTATGGGATGAATCAAAATCTCCAAACATGTATGAGGAAACTATGGGGGTCTCCTCATGAGCATTAATGGAAACATCACATGGAGAATATTGACAACATCCAAGACAATGCATATTTGGAACAATGTGATCATGGCATGGAATAGTAGATGAATTGCATAAATCATGTAAAGGAAGCATGGCAATATCATCACAAGAGAAGCAAAGGCCAATGACCATCATCTCGTCATCTATGCCATAAGTGCAAATGGGATTTATTTTAATGGGGCATGCATAGTTACTATGTTGAGATTGAAGTGAGGCAATATGAGAGATCTCACTCATAGCATATGACAAGTTCAATGGATTGTCAAACATGATGTGACCAATAGAATTTTCACATGATATCCTATGGAGCATGGCGTCACAACTAGGCAACTCAACATGCTCATCATCATATTCATCATAAATAGGTAAGTCGAGGCATGAAGAAGTTTCACTAGCATGAAGCATGGTAATAGGTGTGTCAACATCATGGGAGCAATCGAAGTCAAGAGAGTCCACTAGTGGGACAAGAGAAGCACCATCACCTATGTTACCGTTGGAAGGTCGCTCATGAGTTGTAGGTGAGGTGTTGAAGATCGTCTCGTTGTCATCTTCATCTTGATGGAACCATGTGGGGGGTTCATCATCATCCACCATGGCCATCGTCGTCTCTAATGGGGGAATAGACTCGTCAAGGTTAGGCATGTCGTCATGTAGGAGACCTAGCACCAAAGAAGAAAACACACTAGGAGTAGAGGTTAAGTCGTTAGAAATCATAGTGGCCTCACATGCCGTGTCAACTACCTCACTCACTAAGTGTTGTGGCTCACTCACTCCCAATATGATGCTCTCACTCGTATGGTTGGTGGAGTCACTCAAATGGCGCTCAACCTCACATAGGATGTGTGGCATGCTCTCAAGTGTGGGACTAGTGGTGGTCACACTCATTCTCTCATAGGAAATGCACTCAATGTCATATAGGGTGGAGTCACTCATGTCACTCATGTGGTGGTGGCTCTCCTCGCATGGCAATTGGGTCATCTCATGATATGTGGGTGTCGGAGAGATGTTGGTGCAAATGTCTCCATGCGCGGTCTTGTAGCTTGACTCAGAGTATGAGTCCAATGTGGGCGTCGTCTTCATGTTGTTGAAGAGGTTCGCGCTCGTCGCCGTGGTCGAAGGGGATGGCCCTTGCTCGACCGTCTTGTCACCGTCTTGGTGTTGGAGGCCCATATGATGTGGCACCTCATAGCTCGTCTCCATGACCGAAGGGAGTTTCCCATGCTCGGCCATCTTCCTTGAGGGGCTTCCGAAGATGGAAGTGTCGCCCTCGCTCGTAGGTGGTCGCCTTGGACTTGATGAAGTGGATGTAGGCGTACACGTGGGAAGTAGGCGAAGATGCCGTACGTCCAAAGGCGAAGATGCCTTGAGAACACTTGGCGAAGATGCCGAAGTGGTAGATGTAGTCGTAGCGTCGTCTTGGTGGTGGTCGTCTCGCGGTCTTCTCTTGTGCTTATGAAGCTTCGACTTGGCATGAAGTAGGGCTTGTTGGGACTCGTGCATTTGCGCTTGTGGAGCATCTTCATGATGATGATGTCGTTGTCGTGCTTGAGCTCGTAGTAGAAGTCGTTCGTCGTCGTCGTGCACATGATGCTTGGAGGTGACTTGCCCTTCATGACGATGTTGATCACGAATGTGATGGTGGTCGCCATGTAGATGTGGACGAGGACGATTTGCGCTTGCATCGCAGGCGCCCAAGACTTGTGGCTTGAGCGTCGCCGCCTTGAAGATGACGAAGGGAAGAAGACTTGATCAAGGCCGAATCTCCTCCATCCTTGCATCTTGCTCCTCTTTATGTGCGGCAAGCTTCTTGTCGAAGTAGTCCCTTCTCCTTGCTTGGAGTGATGAATGTCGATGGAGATGTTCTCGATCGCTCTCGCAAACTTGATTGTGTGCCTTGCACTTGTCGTTGTAGATCGAAGAGAGCGCTTTGGTGATGTAGTTGTTCACGCCGTCGTTGTTGTCGAAGACCGGAGATGAAATGCCTTGCCTATCCATCACAAGACTCGAGCAAATATGAGTGGGAGAAAGAGAAGAACTTATACCAATGTACCTTGACCGATGTTGAAAATGAATCAAGTTCACTCAAATGCGGACAATGAAATAGCACTATTGGTACCAATCCTTGTCGGTTCTCACACCTACACAAGTAAAGCTTATGGAGGAGCTCGGTGAGGATAGTGGCACAAAAATTTAATGCAAAATGTTAGCAAGAGTCAATAATGTTGAAAGAGATTCACAAATTCGCAAGTGAAACAAATGGACCAATAGCAAAGAATGGCACACGGATAGATAAATGGGGTCGTGCAACCAAGGAATGAGCACAAAATGTGGAATCCACGGAAAACGCTCGTGTTGCACAACTCGAGAGAGACGCTAGCACGATTGCTCAATAGGCGGATACGACACTTGTGCACAACCTATAAGATGCAAAATGGATAAACTTCTATCCCAAGTATGCTATGTATGTATGGTTCCCGGTGTTTCTCTCAAGATGATCCAAGATGATCGGATATGACAATCTTATATGCAATATGGTATGATGCTATGGCACTTGCTTACAAGTTCTTTGCTCTCTCTTTTTCTTTGCTTAAAAGCTTATTCTCTTTCTTTTTTTTTCTATGGCCACTTTGCACAATGCACAAACCAAGATAGTAATTGTGTATATGCGGGAACAAACTTGAGACACAATGGATGATATGATACCAATATGATATGGTATGGTATGTAAGGGAAGGTATGATCACTAATGTGCACAAGTAACGTTGCCGGCAATACTCAAATGGCTAGTCTCGATAGGCAAGTAACGCAAAAGTAAGGCTAGGGGTTAACAATGCAATGGCAAGGGGAATATACAATGGGGGGATACCACGATACCAAGATGATATGGAGGTTACCGTCCGGCGATGATGAGTAGCGGTGTTCTTGATGTAGATACCAAGATGATGGAGACTCGTCCCTAAGTAGCGGAAACACCTTAGGAAACGGAAAAACCGCGAACTCAAAATCTCAAACTTCAATTGTCAAAGTGGTGGTAGCGGAAAGCGGTGGTGGTTTGCACTTGGCAATGCGGAAGTGGAATGATGGGCTATACACGTGTCGGAGTTGAAGTTGGCGTCCCTAAGTAGCCGAAACACCTTAGGAGACACACGTCACAACTCGAAAAAGCTCAATCAACAATTGGGTTAAGTTGGGTTGTCGGAAGTGTATGGTGGGCAAGCTTATGCGGAAGTTATGGAGGTGGTTGATGAAGAAGCAACCGTCCCTAAGTAGCCTAAACACCTTAGGAGACTCAAGTCACTACTCAAACAACCTCAAATTCTATGGTGAACAAAAAGGGTTAGTTTGCGGAAGGCTATGGTGGTATTGCGGATGATGTGGTGGAAGCCCTAGGCAAAGATGCCAAAGTACCAAAAATTTGATGGTGTCAAAAGGTGGTGAAACCAAGGTGAGGACCTCGGGCACGTCGATAGCTTCAAAGCAGCCAAAGAACACTCAAATCGGAGTTCGGGTGAAAAGTTATGATGAAAATGGTGAAACTCGAACGCTGAAACTGGGTTGGGCGGTAGTACTGCTTGGGAGGCGGTAGTACCGCTCGAAGTGATAATACCGCTTGGAATGGGCGGTAGTACCGCTCGTGTCGGGTTTTTTCGCAAAATCTAGCTCGGGAGGCGGTAGTGCCGCTTGGAAGGCGGTAGTACCGCTTGGAGGTGCTAAGCGGTAGTACCGCTTGGAAGGGCGGTAGTACCGCTCGTGTCGGGATTTCGCAAATCCGGATAGGGCGCGATTTTGGGGCGGAAATGGATGATTTCAAGGTCAAAATTGGAGAGATTTCGTGGATGGAAAGTGGGGAAACTTGGGAAATGCTAGATCCACTTGAAACCAAGCAAATCCATGGATCAAACTCAACAAAACATCATCAAAACTAACAAATCACAAAAAAAATTGGGGCTATTTTTGGTGGGGATTTTCGGATTTAGGACGAAATCACCAAAATCAAGCTAGAAAAAGAGGGGTAGGGGCTCCAATAACGTGATCAACGTGGCTCATGATACCATAGATGATGTAGGCGGAACCCTCGTGGGCGATCTTTCACGTTGGAGCGGATCCACGGGAATCACGAAGAACACGTGGAAGAACACAAGGAAATCAAGGGAGGAGCGAGGGAAAACACTCAACCAACAAGGAATCGGTCACACAAATGCTAGATCGATGAACACAAAGGGAGATACATGATTCAAGGTCAACAAAGGACGATACAAACGGTAGCCGTTCTTCTCCGTGAGGAGGTCTTGATGGGGTCCACCCTAGAAGGGGGTCTTGAATCCGCTTGGGGGATCTTCTCCGAAGAGGTCCTGGGCTCCGAGGAGAAGTAACCAAGTGGACGAGCAAGGCTCTCACACAAACATGAGCTAAACCTAAGCTAACCCAAGAAAGGAGGGGGAGGTGGTCTATTTATAGTCTGAGCCACGAAGGGGTAAGTGAGAGGGGGGATACAAGGGCAAAGGCCATGGTTGCAAGACAGGCGAGAGCGGTAGTACCGCTTGGGAGGGCGGTAGTACCGCTTGCAAGCAGTAGTGCCGCTTGGACCGGGCGGTAATACGGACCCGGTCGCTCGAGCACAGGAGTTTGTCGGGTTGAGCGGCATGAGAGCGGAAGTTCGCGGTAGTGCCGCTCGGGGCCTTTTAGCGGTAGTACCGCTTGGTGTTGGCGGTAGTACCGCTCACCCAGGTCTTCTTTCTCCTTCTCCTTCCTTCGCTTCAAGCACGCTTGGCCTTGGTCCTTGGGCTCTCCATGGTCTCCTCGGGTGTACTGAGTATGCACAAGGTCCGCTCTTGAAGTAGCATCCATGTCTTACATGCGGAAAGGGAAGATTCGGAAAGGAGCGAGTTCACCTTAGGTCCAATGGCGCAAAGTCGAGGTCTCATCTTATGTATCCTTGGGGCTTGGAGAGTAGATGGAGTGTACATGGGGATGAGCGTGGGATGCTCGCATCATCTCCCTCCTTGGGAAAGATCCGACCTCGGATCGTGATCCTCATCACCATGGAAACGGTTGTCGTAGACGGACTTGTAGTTGGACGAAGTTGAAGACATGGCGCAATCCAAGTAGTCCACGGTGTCGTCGGGATGGTAGACATGCAAAGAGAGAAAACACAAACGACACTCGGAAATACAATGGTTAGCGCCCACACAGTGTCCATCATGTAAGAATGAGTCCGTGCGGCAATATAGTTCGTGACAAAGCGCATCAAGCTTATCAAAATGATCTAGAATGGTATGCAAAGCATTCATGGGAACAAATGCAATCATTATGCACACAGTTGTGTTATGAGTATGGGCAATGCAACCATGGTGCAATATGATGTCATAATGGGATGGTGCATCAAAAGCATGAACATAGCAATGGATGCTCAATATGATTATGTTATCATGCAATTGATGGTAGGCAATATGATCATGATGTACGAATATGCCATCAAGGAAGATCACAACAAATTTGCTAAGGAAGTGAACAAGCTCATATATCATGGATGTCATGGAAATAGATGCAACAAGGCAAGCATAATGTGAGTCAATCCATGCATATGGTGCAAACTTGTGGTGAGTATGATATGTCCATCGAGCATGAGTATGAGCACAATCAACAAATATGGATGTGTTGGTATACCAATGCTCGATGTTGTGGCAAGAGTGGAAAACCGAAGGTGCATCCAATAAGTCCGAAGCTCCTCAATGTAAAGGTCCATAGAGCCAATATCCAATGTCGATCCTCCATCCAATAGATGTATCATGTAGACAAGAAGAAGGAAACAACAATGAAAGTATGGCCCATGCAATATGCAAACTTGAGGATGGCTCAAAGGGAAAGAGTTCACCTTTATGAGGATGTCGAAAATGTTGGTGTCGCACATCGTGTATGCCTTTATGTAACCAATATGTCTCATGACGGTAATGCCTTGTGAATCCTTCAAAATGAGAGGACATGACAAACACTCGGAAAAACAAATGAGGTTAGCGGAAATGCAAAACCTATCATTCGTGTGGTAAGATACCCAACAAATGTATGCATCATGCTCATCATAAGAAAGGACAAGGGAATTTGGCATGGTGTGTAAGCATGTGATGCAATAACAACCAAATAGAAGAGGCTCAATCAAGCAAGCATGCATCACAAGTATAGTGTCCAAGTCTCCAATGTCATTAAGCATAGAGGCAACTATAGGAGGCAAGCGACAATACCCAAGATATATCATGTGAGAGGCATGAACATATATGTCATCAACCCAAGAAAGCAAGTGATAGTGGAACATGGGCGATGCAACTAAGCAATCAATCATAGAGATCAAGTCAAGCAAGCTAGTAGTTCGAAGATGCAACGTACTAGAAGGAATCATGAAAAGCATGTCATGTGTGCAAATAGTGCGCATGAATAATTCACATGGCATAGCACAAGCATGAAAGCAAGATATGAGGAAAGTAGGTTCATGGTATTGGCAAGAAGTCCTATGTAAATAGCAATGTAACATCATGACTCTCCCAACACAAGAATCAACAATAGTATGAGGCACATGATAAACATGGCAATAGCTACTAGGATCTCCACCAAGCATGCAAATACACATAGGAGTAGCATAATGGTGAATCATGGGTAGATGCAAGCAAGGGTCACAAGTGCTTGGCAAAGGCATAGAAGCAAGCATAACATGCAAAGTGAACACGGTAAAATGAGCATAAGGTGGCAAGTGGTAAATAGCCCATAGCCATGTGAGAGCTAAGTAGAAGAGATGCGCGTAGTCCTAGCGCAAAAGGAATGGTGGGAATGAAAGTCCACGTGATCCCAAGTCATCGTTGCTCTCAAGAGCTCGTTTCGTCAACTCTTGGGACTGAGAGGTTGACGAGTATACGTGAGTACCTACACAAAACAAAGACAAAGGGAAAATTGTGTGTGCGTGGTAGATGTACACATCATCCATCATGATCTTGCGTGCATGTGTTGGTTAGCACAAAATAGCCAATGCTCAAATAAATGAGATCGTGATATAGAAACATGTCATCCATCATGATAGGTTTGTTGTTATGTATAGCATAATGGAGACTCGAATTGTGTAATGCATCATGAGAAATATCTAGAGCATTGTTATTCATGGAATGCATATGGTGCACATAATTATGGGAATCATGCAAAGGATGTGATGAATCAAAATCTCCAAATATGTATGAGGAAACTATGGGGGTCTCCTCATGAGCATGAGTAGCAACATCACATGGAGAATATTGATAACATCCAAAACAATGCATATTTGGAACAATGTGATCATGGCATGGAATATTAGATGAATTGCATAAATCATGTAAAGGAAGCATGGCAATATCATCACAAGAGAAGCAAAGGCCAATGACCATCATCTCGTCATCTATGCCATAAGTGCAAATGGGATTGATTTTAATGGGGCATGCATAGTTACTATGTTGAGATTGAAATGAGGCAATATGGGAGATCTCACTCATAGCATATGACAAGGTCAATGGATTATCAAACATAATGTGACCAATAGAATTTGCACATGATATCCTATGAAGCATAGCATCACAACTAGGCAACTCAACATGCTCATCATCATAATCATCATAAATAGGTAAGTCAAGGCATGAAGAAGTTTCACTAGCATGAAGCATGGTAATAGGTGGGTCAACATCATGGGAGCAATCGATGGTAAGAGAGTCCACTAGTGGGACAAGAGAAGCACCATCACCTATGTTACCTTTGGAGCGTCGCTCATGTGTTGTAGGTGAGGTGTTGAAGATCATCTCGTTGTCATCTTTATCTTGATGGAACCATGTGGGGGGTGTATCATCGTCCACCATGGCCATCGTCGTCTCCAATGTAGGGATGGACTCGTCGAGGATATGCATGTCGTCATGTAGGAGACCTAGCACCAAAGAAGAAAACACACTAGGAGTAGAGGTTATGTCGTTAGAAATCATAGTGGCCTCATGTGCCGTGTCAACTACCTCACTCACTAAGTGTTGTGGCTCACTCACTCCCTCAAGGATGCTCTCACTCGTATGGTGGGTGGAGTCACTCAAATGGCGCTCAACCTCACATAGAATGTGTGGCATGCTCTCATGTGTGGGGCTAGTGGTGGTCACACTCATCCTCTCATAGGAAATGCTCTCAATGTCACGTATGGTGTAGTCACTCATGTCACTCATGTGGTGGTGGCTCTCCTCACATGGCAATTGGGGCATCTCGACATATGTGGGTGCGGAGAGATGTAGGTGCAAATGTCTCCATGCTGTGGTCGCGTAGCTTGACTCGGAGTATGAATCCAATGTGGGCGTCGTCTTCATGTTGTTGAAGAGGTTCGCGCTCGTCGCCGTGGTCGAAGGGGATGGCCCTTGCTCGACCGTCTTGTCACCGTCTTGGTGTTGGAGGCCCATATGATGTGGCACCTCATAGCTCGTCTCCATGACCGAAGGGAGTTTCCCATGCTCGGCCATCTTCCTTGAGGGGCTTCCGAAGATGGAAGTGTCGCCCTCGCTCGTAGGTGGTCGCCTTGGACTTGATGAAGTCGATGTAGGCGTACACGTGGGAAGTAGGCGAAGATGCCGTATGTCCAAAGGCGAAGATGCCTTGAGAACACTTGGCGAAGATGCCAAAGTGGTTGATGTAGCCGTAGCGCCGTCTTGGTGGTGGTCATCTCGAGGTCTTCTCTTGTGCTTATGAAGCTTCGACTTGGCGAGTTGGGACTTGTGCATTTGCGCTTGTGGAGCATCTTCATGATGATGGTGTCGTTGTCGTGTTTGAGCTCGTAGAAGATGTCGTTCGTCGTCGTCGTGCACATGATGCTTGGAGGTGACTTGCCCTTCATGACGATGTGGATCACAAACGTGATGGTGGTCGCCATGTAGATGTGGACGAGGACGATTTGCACTTGCATCGCTTGGGCGCTCAGAAGACTTGTGGCTTGAATGTCGCCGTCTTGAAGATGACGAAGGGGAAGAAGACTTGATCAAGGCCCGAATCTCCTCCATCCTTGCATCTTGCTCCTCTTTATGTGCGGCAAGCTTCTTGTCGAAGTAGTCCCTTCTCCTTGCTTCGGAGTGATGAATGTCGATGGAGATGTTCTCGATGCGCTCTCGCAATCTTGATTGTGTGCCTTGCACTTGTCGTTGTAGATCGAAGAGAGACGCTTTGGTGATGTAGTTGTTCACGCCGTCGTTGTTGTCGAAGACCGGAGATGAAATGCCTTGCCTATCCATCACAAGACTCGAGCAATTATGAGTGGGAGAAAGAGAAGAACTTATACCAATGTACCTTGACCGATGTTGACAATGAATCAAGTTCACTCAAATGCGGACAATGAAATAGCACTATTGGTACCAATCCTTGTCGGTTCTCACACCTACACAAGTAAAGCTTATGGAGGAGCTCGGTGAGGATAGTGGCACAAAAATTTAATGCAAAATGTTAGCAAGAGTCAATAATGTTGAAAGAGATTCACAAATTCGCAAGTGAAACAAATGGACCAATAGCAAAGAATGGCACACGGAAACACACACACGGATAGATAAATGGGGTCGTGCAACCAAGGAATGAGCACAAAATGTGGAATCCACGGAAAACACTCGTGTTGCATAACTCAAGAGAGACGCTAGCACGATTGCTCAATAGGCGGATACGACACTTGTGCACAACCTATAAGATGCAAAATGGATAAACTTCTATCCCAAGTATGCTATGTATGTATGGTTCCCGGTGTTTCTCTCAAGATGATCCAAGATGATCGGATATGACAATCTTATATGCAATATGGTATGATGCTATGGCACTTGCTTACAAGTTCTTTGCTCTCTCTTTTTCTTTGCTTAAAAGCTTATTCTCTTTCTTTTTTTTTCTATGGCCACTTTGCACAATGCACAAACCAAGATAGTAATTGTGTATATGCGGGAACAAACTTGAGACACAATGGATGATATGATACCAATATGATATGGTATGGTATGTAATGGAAGGTATGATCACTAATGTGCACAAGTAACGTTGCCGGCAATACTCAAATGGCTAGTCTCGATAGGCAAGTAACACAAAATGGGCTAGGGGTTATCAATGCAATTTGCAAGGGGAATATACAATGGTGTCGTCGAGTTTACCGTCCTTTGCGATGATGAGTGGCGGTGTTCTTGATGTAGATACCAAGATGATGGAAACTCGTCCCTAAGTAGCCGAAACACCTTAGGAAACGGAAAAACCGCGAACTCAAAATCTCAAATGACAAATGTCAAATGGTGGTAGCGGGAATGCGGTGGTGGTTTTCACTTGGCAATGCGGAAGTGGAATGATGGGCTATACACGTGTCGGAGTTGAAGTTGCCGTCCCTAAGTAGCCGAAACACCTTAGGAGACACAAGCCACAACTCAAACAAGCTCAAACAACTATTGGGTTAAGTTGGGGGTGGCGGAAGTGTATGGTGGGCACGCCTATGCGGAAGTGGTGGTGGTTGATGAAGAAGCAATCGTCCCTAAGTAGTCGAAACACCTTAGGAGACTCGAATCACTACTCAAGCAACCACTAATGCTATGGGGAACAAAATGGGTTAGGTTGCGGAAGTCGGTGGTGGCTATGCGGATGATATGGTGGAAGCCCTAGGCAAAGATGCCAAAGTACCAAAAATTTGATGGTGTCAAAAGGTGGTGAAACCAAGGTGAGGACCTCGGGCACGTCGATAGCTTCAAAACGAGCCAAAGAACACTCAAATCGGAGTTCGGAGTGAAAAGTTATGATGAAAATGGTGAAACTCGGAACGCTGAAACTGGGTTGGGCGGTAGTACCGCTTGGAAGGGCGGTAGTACCGCTTGGAATGGGCGGTAGTACCGCTCGTGTCGGGTTTTTTCGCAAAATCTAGCTCTGGGAGGGGCGGTAGTGCCGCTTGGAAGGGCGGTAGTACCGCTTGGAGGTGCTAAGCGGTAGTACCGCTTGGAAGGGCGGTAGTACCGCTCGTGTCGGGATTTTTCGCAAATCCGGATAGGGGCGCGATTTTGGGGCGGAAATGGATGATTTCAAGGTCAAAATTGGAGAGATTTCGTGGATGGAAAGTGGGGAAACTTGGGGAAATGCTAGATCCACTTGAAACCAAGCAAATCCATGGATCAAAATCAACAAAACATCATCAAAACTAACAAATCACAAAAAAATTTGGGGCTATTTTTGGTGGGGATTTTCGGATTTAGGACGAAATCAACAAAATCAAGCTAGAAAAAGAGGGGTAGGGGCTCCAATAACGTGATCAACGTGGCTCATGATACCATAGATGATGTAGGGCGGAACCCTACGTGGGCGATCTTTCACGTTGGAGCGGATCCTACGGTGAATCACGAAGAACAGCGGAAGAACAAGAGGAAAACACGGGAAAACAAGAGAGAATTCACTCAACCGACAAGAGATCAATCACACAAGTGCTAGATCGATGAACACAAAGGAGATACATGATTCAATGTCAACAAAGGACGATACAAACGGTAGCCGTTCTTCTCCGAGAGGAGGTCTTGATGGGGTCCACCCTAGAAGGGGGTCTTGAATCCGCTTGGGGGATCTTCTCCGAAGAGGTCCTGAGCTCCGAGGAGAAGTAGCCAAGTGGATGAGCAAAGGCTCTCACACAAACATGAGCTAAACCTAAGCTAACCCTAGAAAGGAGGGGGAGGTGGTCTATTTATAGTCTAAGCCACGAAGGGGTAAGTGAGAGGGGGGATACAAGGCCAAAGGCATGGTTCAAGACTGCAAGAGCGGTAGTACCGCTTGGGAGGGCGGTAGTACCGCTTACAAGCAGTAGTGCCGCTTGGACAGGCGGTAGTACCGGACCCGGTCGCTCGAGCATAGGAGTTTGTCGGGTTGAGCGGCGATGAAGCGGAAGTTTCGGTAGTGCCGCTCGGGGCCTTTAGCGGTAGTACCGCTTGGTGTTGGCAGTAGTACCGCCGCCTGGTCTTCTTTCTCCTTCTCCTTCCTTCGCTTCCGCGCACGCTTGGCCTTGGTCCTTGGGCTCTCCATGGTCTCCTCGGGTGTACCTGAGTATCCACAAGGTTCGCTCTTGAAGTAGCGTCCATGTCTTACATGTGGAAAGGGAAGATTCGGAAAGGAGCGAGTTCACCTTAGGTCCAATGGCGCAAAGTCGAGGTCTCATCTTATGTATCCTTGGGGCTTGGAGAGTAGATGGAGTGTACATGGGGATGAACGTGGGATGCTCCGCATCAATTGCTGCACCTCTCAATGAGCTTACAAAGAAGGATGTGCCTTTTGTTTGGGGTACCGCACAGGAAGAAGCCTTCACGGTATTGAAAGATAAGTTGACACATGCTCCTTTACTCCAACTTCCTGACTTTAATAAGACTTTTGAGCTTGAATGTGATGCTAGTGGAATTGGATTAGGAGGTGTGTTATTACAAGATGGCAAACCTGTTGCATACTTTTCGAAAAATTGAGTGGGCCTAGTCTGAACTATTCTACTTATGACAAAGAATTATATGCTCTTGTTAGGACTTTAGAGACATGGCAACATTATTTATGGCCCAAAGAATTTGTTATACATTCTGATCATGAATCTTTGAAACATATTAAAAGTCAAGCTAAACTGAATCGTAGACATGCTAAATGGGTTGAATTCATTGAGACTTTCCCTTATGTCATTAAACACAAGAAGGGTAAAGAAAATGTTATTGCTTGATGCTTTGTCTCATCGCTATACTATGCTTTCACAACTTGACTTCAAAATATTTGGTTTGGAGACCATCAAAGATCAATATGTGCATGATGCTGATTTTAAAGATGTAATGCAGAATTGTAAAGAAGGAAGAACATGGAACAAGTTCGTTATTAATGATGGTTTTGTGTTTCGTGCTAACAAGCTATGCATTCCTGCTAGCTCTGTTCGTCTTTTGTTGTTGCAGGAGGCGCATGGAGGAGGATTAATGGGACACTTTGGCGTCAAGAAGACGGAGGATATACTTGCTACACATTTCTTTTGGCCAAAGATGAGGCGGGATGTTGAGCGTTTTGTTGCTCGCTGCACTACATGTCAAAAAGCTAAGTCACGACTCAATCCTCATGGTTTATATATGCCTTTGCCTGTGCCTAGTGTTCCTTGGGAGGATATATCTATGGACTTTGTTTTAGGTTTACCTCGAACAAAGAAGGGGAGGGATAGCATATTTGTTGTCGTGGATAGATTCTCGAAAATGGCACACTTTATACCATGTCATAAAAGCGATGATCTTTGTTAATGTTGCTGATTTGTTCTTTCGTGAAATTATTCGCTTGCATGGTGTGCCAAATACTATTGTTTCAGATCGTGATACTAAATTTCTTAGCCACTTTTGGAGATGTTTATGGGCTAAGTTGGGGACTAAACTGCTTTTTAGTACTACTTGTCACCCCAAACTGATGGACAAACTGAAGTAGTCAATAGAACATTGTCTACTATGCTTAGGGCTGTTTTGAAGAATAATAAGAAAATGTGGGAAGAATGCTTGCCTCATATTGAATTTGCTTATAATCGTTCATTGCATTCTACTACTAAGATGTGCCCTTTTGAAATTGTGTATGGCTTCCTACCTCGTGCACCTATTGATTTGTTGCCTCTTCCATCTTGGAGAAGGTTAATTTTGATGCTAAAGAACGTGCTGAATTGATTTTAAAAATGCATGAGTTAACTAAGGAAAACATTGAGCGTATGAATGCTAAATATAAACTTGTTGGAGATAAGGGTAGAAAACATGTTGTCTTTGCACCGGAGATCTTGTTTGGTTACATTTGCGTGAGGATAGGTTTCTAATTTGCATAAATCAAAGCTAATGCCACGTGCTGCTGGTCCATTTAAGGTGTTAGAGAAAATAAATGATAATGCATATAAACTTGAGCTGCCTGCAGATTTTGGGGTTAGTCCCACTTTTAACATTGCAGATTTGAAGCCTTATTTGGGTGAGGAAGATGAGCTTCCGTCGAGGACGACTTCATTTCAAGAAGGGAGGATGATGAGGACATCAATACCATTGTTACACCCACAGCCCTGCTGCTATACATCTTGGACCAATTACTAGAGCTCGCATGCGCCAATTGAATTATCGGTACTTTCGTTTCTTGGTAACGATTCCAATGTTCATGAGAATATGATGCTGCCTAAATTGGATACATTTGTTTTGCTTACAAATGAAGGGCCTACCATGGACAAGAAAGATGAACCTTGGAGCAAGTTCAAGCATGGAGATGTTGGCATGCTAAGGGGGAACAAACGGAGTTACAAGTGATGATTCAGGACTTTGAAGCCACCCTAATGAGTGCATGAGGCCTTGGACGAAATATACAAGATGCCACTTCATAATATTAGTCCATAGGCTATTCTAGGTGCTCGTCACCTTATTATTGAGCCAGGCCCATGTAATTTCGAAATACTTAAGTATAGGCTGTTTTAGAGTCCGTATGTGTGGGGAAACAAGAGTTATGGTTGATTTGGACCCCTCCACCAAGGGCCACGAAATTCCCCCTCTTCCTCCATATATACAGCCCTTAGGGCACCGTTTAGACCTTGGATTTTGTTTAGATTAAAAGTTCGCCATAGCTGCAACTTCGCGTGCCGTTTGTGTTCAACGACCGGACAAAGGCGTCCACAGAACCCCACCTTGATCAATAAAGCTTTCATCTTATATTCGCAATATCCAGATTGCAATCTCAGTTTCTTGCTTGTTCTTCGTTTGCTCGCAGGAAGCAGACCCTCGTGGTTAGGTTGATCGTGCTCGGCGTGGTCAATAACCTCTCGGAGTTGGTTTAGCGATTGCTAAAGGCGCGGCGTCCTCGCACGTTCGTAGTCGGATCGTCAAAGTCGACTTCCTCCAAAGCGAAAACCACATCTCATCGAAAAGGCAGGACACCTTTGCCTCTATCGAAGCGTGCGAGGACATGGCGCCTTAGCAATCGCTAAACCAACTCGAGAGAGGTTATTGACGGCGGAGATACGATCAACCTGACCACGAGGTTTGTTTCCTGCGAGCAAACGAAGAACAAGCAAGAAACTGAGATTGCAATCTGGATATTGCGAATATAAGATGAAAGCTTTATTGATCAAGGTGGGGTTCGTGGACGCCTTTGTCCGGTCGCTGAACACAAACGGCAATGCGAAGTTGCAGCTATGGCTAACTTTTAATCTAAACAAAACCCAAGGTCTAAACGGTGCCCTAAGGGCTGTATATATGGAGGAAGAGGGGGAATTTCGTGGCCTTGGTGGAGGGGTCCAAATCAACCCTAACTCTTGTTTCCCCACACATACGGACTCTAAAAACAGCCTATACTTAAAGTATTGCGAAATTACATGGGCCTGGCCCAATAATAAGGTGACGCAGCACCTAGAATAGCCTATGGACTAATATTATGAAGTGGCATCTTGTATATTTCGTCCAAGGCCTCATGCACTCATTAGGTGGCTTCAAAGTCCCGGAATCATCACTTGTAACTCCGTTTGTTCCCCTTGCATGCCAACATCTCCATGCTTGAACTTGCTCCAAGGTTCATCTTTCTTGTCCATGGTAGGCCCTTCATTTGTAAGCAAAACAAATGTATCCAATTTAGGCAGCATCATATTCTCATGAACATTGGAATCGTTACCAAGAAACGAAAGTACCGATAATTCAATTGGCGTATGAGCTCTAGTAATTGGTCCAGTATGTATAGCAGCAGGGGCTGTGGGTGTAACAATGGTATTGATGTCCTCATCAGAAATCAACCCTATCTCTTGTTTCCCCACACATACGGACTCTAAAAATAGCCTATACTTGTCTATTTCGAAATTACAAGGGCCTGGCCCAATAATAAGGTGACGCAGAACCAAGAATAGCCTCGGGACGAAATTTATGAAGTACCATCTTGTATATTTCGTCCAAGGCTTCATGCACCCATTATGGTGGCTTCAAAGTCCTGAAATCATCACTTGTAACTCCGTTCTTGTTCCCCTTGCGCATGGCATCATCTCCATGCTTGTTCTTGCTCCAATGTCCATCCTTCTCCAAGCTAGGCCCTTCATTTGTAAGCAAAACAAATGTATCCAATTTAAGCGACATCATATTCTCATGAACATTAGAATCATTACTAAGAAACGAAAGTACGATAATTTAATTGGCGTCTTGTGAGCTCTAGTAATTGGTCCAAGATATGTAGCAAGAGGGGCTGTGGGTGTAACAATGGTATTGATGTCCTTATCATCCTCCCTTCTTGAAATGAAGTTGTCCTCGACGGAAGCTCATCTTCCTCACCCAAATAAGGCTTCAAATCTGCAATGTTAAAAGTGGGACTAACCCCAAAATCCATGAGCAGCTCAAGTTTATATGCATTATCATTTATTTTCTCCAACACCTTAAAGGGACCATCAGCACGTGGCATTAGCTTTGACTTGCGCAAATCAGGAAATCTATCCTTACGCAAATGTAACCAAACAAGATCTCCAGGTGCAAATACAACATGTTTTCTACCCTTATCTCCAGCAAGTTTGTATTTAGCATTCATACGCTCAATGTTTTCCTTAGTTAACTCATGCATTTTTAAAATCAATTCAGCACGTTCTTTAGCATCAAAATTAACCTTCTCCGAAGATGGAAGAGGCAACAAATCAATAGGTGCACGAGGTAGGAAACCATACACAACTTCAAAAGGGCACATCTTAGTAGTAGAATGCAATGAACGATTATAAGCAAATTCAATATGAGGCAAGCATTCCTCCCACATTTTCTTATTATTCTTCAAAACAGCCCTAAGCATAGTAGACAATGTTCTATTGACTACTTCAGTTTGTCCATCAGTTTGGGGGTGACAAGTAGTACTAAAAAGCATTTTAGTCCCCAATTTAGCCCATAAACATCTCCAAAAGTGGCTAAGAAATTTAGTATCACGATCTGATGAGGACATCAATACCATTGTTACACCCACAGCCCCTACTGCTACATATACTGGACCAATTACTAGAGCTCGCGCACGCCAATTAAATTATCAGGTACTTTTGTTTCTTGGTAATGATTCTAATGTTCATGAGAATATGATGCTGCCTAAATTGGATACATTTGTTTTGCTTACAAATGAAGGCCCTAGCTTGGAGAAGGATGGACATTGGAGCAAGAACAAGCATGGAGATAATGCCATGCTAAGGGGAATAAAACGGAGTTACAAGTGATGATTTCAGGACTTTGAAGCCACCATAATGGGTGCATGAAGCCTTGGACGAAATATACAAGGCGCTACTTCATAAATGTCGTCCCGAGGCTATTCTAGGTGCTTCGTCACCTTATTAGTGGGCCAGGCCCATGTAATTTCGAAATACTTAAGTATAGTCTGTTTTTAGAGTCCGTATGTGTGGGGAAACAAGAGTTAGGGTTGATTTCGGACCCCTCCACCAAGGGCCACGAAATTCCCCCCCTCTTCCTCCATATATACAGCCCTTAGGGCACCGTTTAGACCTTGGGTTTTGTTTAGATTAAAAGTTCGCCATAGCTGCAACTTCGCGTACTTCGTTTGTGTTCAACGACTAGACAAAGGCGTCACAGAACCCCACCTTGATCAATAAAGCTTTCATCTTATATTCGCAATATCCAGATTGCAATCTCAGTTTCTTGCTTGTTCTTCGTTTGCTCGCAGGAAACAGACCCTCGTGGTCAGGTTGATCGTGCTCCGGCGTGGTCAATAACCTCTCGGAGTTGGTTTAGCGATTGCTAAGGCGCGACGTCCTCGCACGTTCGTAGTCGGATCGTCAAAGTCGACTTCCTCCCAAGCGAAAACCACATCTCATCGAAAGACGGGACACCTTTGCCTCTATCAAGTGGTATCAGATTTTCAGGTTGCTCGGTGAGATTTTACAGTTTTTCGTAGATTAGATCGAGTCTGTTCTTCATACCTAAAGTCCACGAAAAAGCCAGACAAAAAAAAATTAGGGTTAGTTCATCATATCCGAACCAATCTGAGCCTTTGCATAATCTTTTTAGGGTTTTTGCTTTGTTGAATTTGCGGTTGCATCGTCGTGTCAAGTTCTTTGGTCTTAGAGTCTAGTCTTTTAGAGTTTCGAGTTCGGTCATAAGTTGTCACGCCGCCGCCGCACCATCATCATCGCCTTGCCATCTACCACCATTGCTTATCCGCCACCGCTCTGAATCCGTATCCATATACCACCACCAATCCGTATCCATATACCACCACCAATCCGTATCCATATTCCACCACCGCTGCCATATACCACCACCATATATCCACCACCAATCCGAGTTCTTCTCATATTAGGTTTGTTTTGAGATCCATCTAGTTTCGATTCGTGTTTCCTTGCGGAGTAGGTTTGGAAAAAAAAAAAAAAAAAGTCTGAAACCACCCTCGTTTAGGCCCAAAATTTTCCGAAAACGCACTTGTCGAAAAATTTTCTGGCTATCCTGTTTTTAAGTGTTTCTAAGTGGATTGAGACAGTCGCCGTTATAGAAAGTTTTTTTTGACCCGTTTCCAGTTTTTGGGTCCGGGCAGTCGAAAAAAAAAATTTTGGTCGAAAAAAATTTCGTGCCCATCTGTCGGTTTGACACTGGAAGAGTTTTGAGACACTCGCCATTATAGTGATTTTTCGCAAAAAAAAAAAAAAAAGCGAAAAAAAAAAATTTCCAGAGTGTGCTTTTCCGTTGTTTCCGTGCAGCGCCGTGATTTTGTTAGTGTTCTAGGCTCGCGTCTCTAGCACGGTCTAGCCTAGGACCAGCACAGTACCGTCGTTGAGCGTTTATTCAACTTTGCATCTCTGAATTGATTATTGCTAACCATTTTTGCTACCATATTATAAGCCTTCCCAGCTCCACATACATCTACATCGTGCGTTTGACTCTCCCTGGTAATCGCTCTATCCAAGCTTTGAGAGTTTTGACTACATCGGTTGCCGATCACCGCTTTCTTCTTTGGGTAAGAACTGGTAAGAATTTGAGATTTGCCTGACGGATTTGTGATTGTCCACCACACCACCACCACCACTTCCTAGTAGTCTGTCGAATCATATTCTTGTGTGTTTCTATTGCTGCTAACCATGGCAGGATCACAAGTCGCGAGACCGATTGGGAGAACATGACAAACAAAGCGCTACATGATAAGTTTCAACAAATGATGTGTGGGCAGGTGGACGATGTGCTAAATAGATTTGAAGAGGCCATGGAGAAGATAGATGGCATTGAGAAGGCGTTCGAAACAAAGCTCGATAACAAGTTTAATGAATTGCTCGCGTCTACCACCACCACCACCGGCTGCACCTAACGCACCTCTACTACAACAACATGGACTACCTCCACATCGCGAAACAGCCCTCCGCATGAGCTTCCGTGTCCCTCTTCACCTGGCCAAGCTGCTTGGTGCTCTTTGTTGATACTACATGGCTCCTGCTGCTGCGACGGGGAGGATGATTATGTGAGAGCTTACGAGGATGAAGTTGATCAACATCGAACTACGTGCAACCACCAACACCACAACCACCAGGTCGTCCACATGCAAATAATGGCAATGTTGGGCTCCTCTTCAGTGCGAGATCATGACCATCTCCCTAAACTGAAATTGAATATTCCACCATTTGAGGGTAGATATGTTCTGATATATATCTTACTTGGGAGTTAGAAACTGAACAACGATTTACATGTTTACAATATCACGAGGAGAGGCGTGTTCTGCTGCTTGCTGTTTGTGCTTTCACTAGCTTTGCATGTGTTTGGTGGTCCGAACATTGTAGATTATATCCTGTTCCAGCTACTTGGGCTGCTTTGAAAACTGCTATGCGTGCTCGTTGGGTTCCACCATATTATCAGCGTGAATTACTTCAAAATTGCAGCGCTTAAGACAAGGAAAAATTCGGTGAAGAATATTATCGGGAATTACAAACTGGCTTGATTAGATGTGGTATTGTTGAGGAGAATGAAGCTATGCTTGCACGTTTTCGGGTGGATTAAATAGAGATTCAGACCATTCTAGACTACAAGGATTATAATAATATCACTCGATTATTCCATCTTGCTTGTAAAGCTGAACGTGAAGTGCAGGATCGATGTGCCTTGGCGCGGACTAACTTTTCTGCAGGTCGACCTTCATCATGGACACCACGTGCATCATCTACTTCCACACGTTCTACTACACGGCACCTCCGCCGGCTGCCACCTCCAACCGTGATAAAGAAAGCAGGCACAACCACCACTATCGCCAAGAGTACACCTTTGGGCCTACAGAGCTCTTCTTCTTCCATGGCGTCAACAGGGCACACAAGTGATATTATTTGTCGTCGTTGTAAGGGAAGAGGACATTTTTGAGAGAATGCACATCTCAGCGTGTGATGATTGCTCTTGAGGATGGTGGGTATGAGTCTGCTAGTGACTATGATGAAGAGACTTTGGCTCTTATTACACATGAAGAACACGGTGGAGATGATTACGATCTGAGGCGCAATACATGGCTGCTGAAGATCTTGACAGTATGAATGTTTAGTTGCTCAACGTGTTTTGAGTGTGCAGGTTACACAAGCTGAGCAAAATCAGAGGCATAACTTGTTCCATACAAAGGAGTTGTGAAGGAACGTTCTATTAGCGTCATCATAGATGGAGGAGCTGCAACAACTTGGCTAGCATGGATATGGTGGAGAAGCTTTCTCTCACCACAAGACCACATCCACATCCTTACTACATCCAATGGTTCAACAACAGCGGCAAGGTTAAGGTAACACGTCTTTGTTCGTGTGTATTTTAGTATCTCTACATATGCTGATTATGTTGATTGTGATGTGGTACCTATGCAAGCATGTTCCTTATTACTTGGTAGACCATGGCAATTTGATAAAATTCTGTACACCATGGTAGAAACAATCAGTATACTCTTGTTCACAAGGATAAAAATATTACTTTGCTTCCTATGACTCTGATTCCATTTTGAAAGATGATATTAATAGAGCTAATAAAGCAAAACAGGAGAAAAATAAGAGTGAAAATCAGATTGTGGCAAAAGAATTTGAGCAACAAATGAAGCCTAATAATAAACCATCTAATGTTGCTTCTGAAATTAAACTGAAAAGTGCATGTTTATTTGCCACCAAATCTGATATTGATGAGCTAGATTCTAGCAAATCTGTTTGCTATGCTTTTGTGTGCAAAGAGGCATTATTTTCATTCGAGGACGTGCCTTCCTCTTTGCCCCTCGCGGTCACTAACATTTTGCGGGGAGTTCGCCGACGTCTTCCCACAAGGCGTGCCACCGGATTACCACCTATTCGAGGGATTGAGCATCAAATTGACTTAATTCCCGGTGCATCGCTACCAACCGCGCACCATACCGTACCAATCCAGAGGAGAGGCGAAGGAGATTATGCGCGTCAAGTACAGGAGCTGCTCGACAAAGGTTATATCGCGAATCTCTTAGTCCTTGTGCTGTTCCTATTATACTAGTGCCTAAAAGGATGGTACGTTCGCGTATGTGTGTTGATTGTAGAGGCATTAATAATATTACTATTCGTTATCGTCATCCTATTCCTAGGCTAGATGATATGCTTGATGAATTGAGTGGCTCTACAATATTCTCCAAAGTTGATTTGCGTAGTGGATGACATGCTAAATGGGTTGAATTCATTGAGACTTTCCCTTATGTCATTAAACACAAGAAGGGTAAAGAAAATGTTATTGCTGATGCTTTGTCTCGTCGATATACTATGCTTTCACAACTTGACTTCAAAATATTTGGTTTGGAAACCATCAAAGATCAATATGTGCATGATGCTGATTTTAAAGATGTAATGCAGAATTGTAAAGAGGAAGAACATGGAACAAGTTCGTTATTAATGATGGTTTTGTGTTCCGTGCTAACAAGCTATGCATTCCTCGCTAGCTCTGTTCGTCTTTGTTGTTGCAGGAGGCGCATGGAGGAGGATTAATGGGACACTTTGGCGTGAAGAAGGCGGAGGATATACTTGCTACACATTTCTTTTGGCCAAAGATGAGACGGGATGTTGAGCGTTTTGTAGCTCGCTGCACTACATGTCAAAAAGCTAAGTCACGACTCAATTCTCATGGTTTATATATGCCTTTGCTGTGCCTAGTGTTCCTTGGGAGGATATATCTATGGACTTTGTTTTAGGTTTACCTCGAACAAAGAAGGGAGGATAGCATATTTGTTGTCGTGGATAGATTCTCGAAAATGGCACACTTTATACCATGTCATAAAAGCGATGATCTTTGTTAATGTTGCTGATTTGTTCTTTCGTGAAATTGTTCGCTTGCATGGTGTGCCAAATACTATTGTTTCAGATCGTGATACTAAATTTCTTAGCCACTTTTGGAGATGTTTATGGGCTAAGTTGGGGACTAAACTGCTTTTAGTACTACTTGTCACCCCCAAACTGATGGACAAACTGAAGTAGTCAATAGAACATTGTCTACTATGCTTAGGGCTGTTTTGAAGAATAATAAGAAAATGTGGGAAGAATGCTTGCCTCATATTGAATTTGCTTATAATCGTTCATTGCATTCTACTACTAAGATGTGCCCTTTTGAAATTGTGTATGGCTTCCTACCTCGTGCACCTATTGATTTGTTGCCTCTTCCATCTTCGGAGAAGGTTAATTTTGATGCTAAAGAACGTGCTGAATTGATTTTAAAATGCATGAGATAACTAAGGAAAACATTGAGCGTATGAATGCTAAATATAAACTTGCTGGAGATAAGGGTAGAAAACATGTTGTCTTTGCACTGGAGATCTTGTTTGGTTACATTTGCGTAAGGATAGGTTTCCTAATTTGCATAAATCAAAGCTAATGCCACGTCTTGATGGTCCATTTAAGGTGTTAGAGAAAATAAATGATAATGCATATAAACTTGAGCTGCTGCAGATTTTGGGGTTAGTCCACTTTTAACATTGCAGATTTGAAGCCTTATTTGGGTGAGGAATATGAGCTTCCGTCGAGGACGACTTCATTTCAAGAAGGGAGGATGATGAGGACATCAATACCATTGTTACACCCACAGCCCCTCTTGCTACATATCTTGGACCAATTACTAGAGCTCGCGACGCCAATTAAATTATCGGTACTTTCGTTTCTTGGTAATGATTCTAATGTTCATGAGAATATGATGCTGCCTAAATTGGATACATTTGTTTTGCTTACAAATGAAGGCCCTAGCTTGGAGAAGGATGGACATTGGAGCAAGAACAAGCATGGAGATAATGCCATGCTAAAGGGAACAAACGGAGTTACAAGTGATGATTTCAGGACTTTGAAGCCACCATAATGGGTGCATGAAGCCTTGGACGAAATATACAAGATGCTACTTCATAAATGTCGCCCCGAGGCTATTCTAGGTGCTGCGTCACCTTATTAGTGGGCCAGGCCCATGTAATTTCGAAATACTTAAGTATAGTCTGTTTTAGAGTCCGTATGTGTGGGGAAACAAGAGTTAGGGTTGATTTGGACCCCTCCACCAAGGGCCACGAAATTCCCCCTCTTCCTCCATATATACAGCCCTTAGGGCACCGTTTAGACCTTGGGTTTTGTTTAGATTAAAAGTTCGCCATAGCTGCAACTTCGCGTGCCGTTTGTGTTCAACGACGGCACAAAGGCGCCACAGAACCCCACCTTGATCAATAAAGCTTTCATCTTATATTCGCAATATCCAGATTGCAATCTCAGTTTCTTGCTTGTTCTTCGTTTGCTCGCAGAAGCAGACCCTCGTGGTCGTTGATCGTGCTCGGCGTGGTCAATAACCTCTCGGAGTTGGTTTAGCGATTGCTAAGGCGCGACGTCCTCAAGACGTTCAGAGTCGGATCGTCAAAGTCGACTTCCTCCCAAGCGAAAACCACATCTCATCGAAAGACGGGACACCTTTGCCTCTATCACGATCTGAAACAATAGTATTTGGCACACCATGCAAGCGAATAATTTCACGAAAGAACAAATCAGCAACATTAACAGCATCATCGCTTTTATGACATGGTATAAAGTGTGCCATTTTCGAGAATCTATCCACGACAACAAATATGCTATCCCTCCCCTTCTTTGTTCTAGGTAAACCTAAAACAAAGTCCATAGATATATCCTCCCAAGGAACACTAGGTACAGGCAAAGGCATATATAAACCATGAGGATTGAGTCGTGACTTAGCTTTTTGACATGTAGTGCAGCGAGCAATAAAACGCTCAACATCCCGTCTCATCTTTGGCCAAAAGAAATGTGTAGCAAGTACATCCTCCGTCTTCTTCACGCCAAAGTGTCCCATTAGTCCTCCTCCATGCGCCTCTGCAACAACAAAAGACGAACGGAGCTAGCTGGAATGCATAGCTTGTTAGCACGAACACAAATCCATCATTAACGATTTAACTTGTTCCACGTTCTTCCTTCTTTACAATTCTGCAATACATCTTAAAAATCAGCATCATGCACATATTGATCTTTGATGGTCTCCAAACCAAATATTTTGCCCCGGGTTGGGGGCCCCCGGGGGCCCTTTTTTTTAAGGGGTTCCCAAAAAGGGGGGATTTTCCCCCCCAAAAAGGGGGGGGAAAAAAAATTTGAATTAAAATTTTTTTAATTTTGGGTTTTTAAATTTTGGGGGCCTTTTTTGGGGTTGGGTTTTGGCCCCAAAAAGGCAAATTTTAAAATTTTCCCCCCCTTTTTAAAAAAAAAATTTTTGGGTTTTTTTTTGAAAAAAGCCCCCAAAAAAAAGGGAAAAAACCGGGTTTTTTAATGATTTTAAATTTTTCCCCCTTTCCAAATTTTTTTGGTTTCCCCCCCAAAAAATTAAAAAAACCGGAAAAAATTTTTTCAAAAAAGGGGAACCAAATTTTTTCCCTTTGAAAAAAAGGGGCCGGAAGGAAACCTTTGCCTTTTTTTAAAATTTTTTCCCCCAAAAGGGTTTTGGGGGGGGAAAAAAGGGGGGAAAAAAAATTTTCACCCAAAAAAAAAAAAGGGGGAAAACCAAAAAAGGGGGGGAAAAAAAAGGGGCCCCCCCGGGGGGGGGGGTTGGGGAAGGGGGGCCCCCTTGGTTCCCCCCGGGGGGGCCCCCGGGGGGGAAAAAAAAGGGGGGGGGGGGTTTTTTGGGAACCGGGGGAAAAAAAAACCCCGGGGAAAAAATTTTGGGGGGGGGCCCTTAAAGGGGGAACCCCCCCTTTGGGGGGGGGGGGTTTTTTTTTTTTAACCCCGGGAATTTTTTTTTTTGGGGGGGAAAAGGGTTTTCCCCCCCCTTTTTAAAAACCCAATTTGGGAGGGTTTTTTTTTGGGGGGGCCCCGGGGGAAGGGGGGGCCCCCCCCAATTTTCCCCCGGGACCCGGGAAACCCCCCCAAAAAATTCCCTTTTGGGAAAAAAAAGGGGGGGGGGTTTTTGGGGGTTTTTTTGGGGGGGGGGAAAAAAAAAATTTTTTTTTTAAATTTTTGGGGCGGGAACCCCTTTTTCCTTTAAACTTTTTTTTTTTCCCCCCCTTTTTGGGGGGGGTTTGGGGCCGGTTTTTTTTTGGCCCTTTTTTTTTTTTTTTTCCTTCCCCAAAATTTGGTTAAATTGTTTTTGGGTTTTCCCTTTTCCCCCCAAAAACCATAACCCCGTTTTCCAAAAAATTTTTTTTTCCATTTAAAATTTGGTGCCCTTTTTAAAAAAAAAAAAAAATTTTCCCCTTTTAAAAGGGCCCTTTGGAAAAAAAACCCGGGGGGGAAAAAAACCCCCCCCAAAGGGTTGGAAAAAAAAACCCCCAAAAATTTTTTTCGGTTTTAAAAGGGGAAAAAATTTTCCGGGGGGTTTTTAAACCCCTTTTTCCCCCCCCCCCCGGGGGGCCCCGGGTTCCCCCCCAAAAAACCCCTTAAACCTAATTTAATTTAAAGGGGGGGTTTTTTTTTCCCGGGGAATTGGGGGGGCCCCAAAAAAAAAAACCTTTTTTTTTTGGGGTTCCGGGGTTTTCCCTTTTAAACCCCGGGGGGTTTTTTTCCCTTTTTTTGGGGGGGGGGAAAAAACCCCCAAAAACCCCCGGGTTTTCCCCCCCCCTTTTTTCCCCTTTTTTTTTTCCCCCGGTTCCCCTTTTTTCCCCTTTTTTTTGGGGGAAAAGGGGAAAAAATTTTTTTTTTTTAAAAATTTTTTTTAAAAAAAAATTTTTTTGGGGGAAAAAACTTTTTTTTGGGGGGGGGTTTTTGGGTTTTTTTGGGGGGGTTCCAATTTTTTGGGGGGGGTTTTTTAAAACCCCCCCTTTGGAAAAGGGGAACCGTTTAAAAAAAAAGGGGGGGGGCCCCAAACCCTTTTTTGGGGGGGCCCAAAAAACCAAAAACCCCGGGAAAAAAAAGGGGGGAAAAAAATTTCCCCCCTTTTAAGGGGGGTTTAAAAAAATTTAAAAGGGGGGGGTTTTTTAAAAACTTAAACCCCTTTTTGGGGAAAAAAAAAAAAAAATGAACCCTTTTGAAAAAAAAAAAAAGGGGGGGGGGGCAAAAAAAAAGGGGGGTTTAAATTTTTAAAAGGGAATTTGGGGGGGGCCCCGGGGGAAAAAGGGGGCCCCCCCCTTTTTTCCTTTTAAAAATTTCCCGGGGGTCCCAAAAGGGAAAAAGGGGGGGAAAAAAAAAATTTTTTGGGTTTTGGGGGGTCCCCTTTTTTTTTTGGGGGGGGAATTTTGGGGGACGGGGGGGGGGGAAACTTTTTCGGAAAAAAAAGGGGGTTTTTTTTTCCCCCCCTTTTTTTTCCCCGCCCCTCCCCCTTTTTCCGGGGGGAAAGGGGGGAAAAAAAAAAAGGAAAGGCCCCTTTTAAAATTAAGGGGCCCCAAAGGGAAAACCCCGGGGAAAGGGGGGTTTTGGGCCCAAAAAAAAAAAACCCCCGGGGGAAAAAATTTCAAATGAAAAAAAAAAAATTTTTTAAAACAAAAAAAAAAAAGGGGTTTTGGGGGGTTAAAAAGGGGGGGTTTTTGGAAACCCTAAAAAACCCAAAAAAGGGGGGAAAAAATTTAAAAAATTAAGTTTAAAAAAAAGGGAAATTTTAAAAAAAACCCAAAAATGGAAAAAAAAAAGGGGAAAACCCCCGGGTTGGGGGGGGTTTTTTGGGGGGGGGGCCCCCCCCAAAAGGGGCCCTTGGGTTTGGGAAAAACCCCCCCCCTTCCCCCCCCCTTTTTGGGGGGGAAAAATAAAAACCCCTTTTGGGAAAATTTTAAAAAAAGGGGAAAAAAAATTAAACCTTAGGGAAAAGGGAAAGGTTTGGGGCCCTTTTAAAATTTGGGGGAAAAAAGGGGTTTTTTTTTTGGGAAAGGAAAAGGGGAAAAATTTCCCCCCTTTTAAAAAATTTTGGGGGAAAAAAAAAAAATTTTTTCCCCCCCGGGGAAAAAAAGGGGAAAAAGGTTAAAAAAAACCCAAAAAAATTAAAAAAAGGGTTTTAAAAAAGGGGAAAAAAAGGGGGTTTTTTAAAATTTGGAAAAAAGGGGGGAAAAAAAAAAAAAATTTTTTTTTTTAAAAAAAGGTTTTTGGGTTAAAAAAAAAAAAGGGGGGGAAATTTGGAAGGGGAAAAAAAAAAAAAAAAAAATTTTTTTGGGGGGTAAAAATTTAAATGGGCCCCTTTTTAAGGGGGAAAAAATTTTTAAAAGGGGAAAAAAATTCCAAAAAAAAGGGGGGGGAAAAACCCCAAAAAAAAAAAAAAAAAAGGGACCCCTTTTTTTGGGAATTCAAAAAAAAAATTTGGGAAATTTTTTTTTTAAAAAAACCTTTAAACCTTTAAAAAAAGGGAAAAAAAAATTTTTAAAAAAAAAAATTTTTGGGAAAAAAAATTTAAAAAAAAAAATTTTGGAAAATTTTGGGGCCAAAAAAAAAAAATTTTAAAAAAATTAAAAAAAAATTTTTCAAAAAAAAAAACCCAAAATTTAAAAAAAAAAAAAAAAAAAAAATTTTAAAAAGAAACAAAATTTGGGGGGGGAAAAAAAAAAAAAAATTCAAAATTTTCAAAAAAAGGGGGAACCCCAAAAATTTTAAAATTTCCCCCCAAAAAAAAACCCAAAAAAAAAAAAATTTTTAAAAAAAATTTTTTAAAGTCCCCAAAAGAAAAAATTTAAACCAAAAAAAAAAAAAGGGGGGGAAAAAAAAAGAAAGGGGGGGGGGGGCAAACCCAAAAGGGCCTTTAAAGGGAAAAATTTGGGGTGGGGGTTTTAAAAATTTGGGGTTGGGTTTTTTTTTTAAAAAAGGGGGGTTTCCCTTCCCAAACCCCCCCTTTTTAAATAAAGGGTTTTGGGGGGGTTTTTTCCCCAAAAAAAAAAAAAAGGGGGAAAAACAAAAGGTTTTTTGAAAATTTTAGGGGCCCCCCGGGGTTTTCCCATTTTTAATTTTTTTCCCCAAATGGGCCTCAAAATTTTTTTTTGGGGGAGTTTTAAACGGGGAAAAAAAAGGAATTTTTAAGGGGAAAATTAAAAAACCAATTCCCCCTTTTTTAAAAAAACCCAAAAATTTCAAATTAAAAAATTTTTAACCGGGGGGTTTTTTAAAAAAAAGGGGTTTAATATTTTAAAAAAGGGTTTTTTTTGGGGGCCTTTGGCCTTTTTTTTTGGGGGGAAAATTTTTGGGAAAAAAAAAAAAATTTTGGGTTTGGGGAAACAAAATGGGCCAAAAAAAAACCCAAAAGCCCAAAAAAAAATTCCTTTTATTTTTTTTTTTTTTAAAAACCCATTTGGGGGGGGGGAAAAAAAGGGGGGGGCCCAAAAAATTTTTTTTGGGGTTTTTGTAGGGAAGGTGTTTGGGTCCCTTTTTTTTAAGGGTTTGGGCCCTTTTTTCCCCCCGGGGGTGGTTCCCCTTTTTGGGGGGGGGTTTGGGCCCCCAAAAAAAGGGGGAAAAGCTTTGAAAAACCCTCCCTTAAAAAAAAAACCCCCCCTTTTAAAAATTTTTTTTTTCCCAAATGGGCCCCCCTTTTTTTTCCCCCTTTTTGGGGGGGGGCCCTAATTTCTTTTGGAAATTTTCCCCTTTTTGGGGTTTTTTTTGGGGTGGGGAAATTGGGTTTTGGGGGTTTGGGGGAGATTTTTTTCCCCCCCAAAAAAAGGGGGGGGGGGTTTTTTTTTTTTGGGGGGGGGTTTTTTAAAAAAGGAAAATTTTTTTAAAAACCCCTTTTTTTTAAAAAAAAACCCCGGGGGGAAAGGGGGGTTGGGTGGGCCCCTTTTTTTTTAAAAAAGACCCAAAAAAAAGGGGGGAAATTAAAAATTTAATTTTAAAAACCCTTTGGGGGGGTTTTTTTTAAAAAAAGGGGTTTTGGGGGGTTTTGGGGGGGGAAAAAAGGGGGGTTTTTGGGAAATAAAGGGAAATTTTTTAAAAAGGGGAATTTGCCCCCAAAAGGTTTTGGGGGGTTTTTTTGTTGGGGGGTTTTTTTTGGGGTAAAAGAAAAGGGCCCCGAAATGGGGGGAAAAAAAATTTTTTTCCCCCCTTTTTTCCCAAAAGGGGTTTTTTCTTTTTTTTCCCCTTTCCCCCCGGGGGAAAATTTTTTAAAAAATTTTTGGCCCAAAGGGGTTTGAAAATTTTTTGGGGGAAAGGGGGGTTTTTTAAATTTTTTAAAAAAAAATTTTTCCCCCAAAAGGCTGGGGGGGAAAAAAAAAAAATTTTTTTAAAAAAAAAAAAAAAAGGGAAAAAGGGCCAAAATTTTTTAATTACCCCCGGGGGGGGGGGGTTTTGGAAAAATTTAAAAAATTTAAAGCCCAAAAAGGGGGAAAACCCGGGGAAAAAAAATCAAAAAAAAATTTTTGGGGGGGGAAAGCCTTTTTGGAAACCCGGGGGGGGCCCCCGGGGGTTGGATTTTTTTAAAAACCGGAAAAAAAAAAAAAAAAAAAAATTTTTGTTGGGGTTTGGGTTTTTTGGGGAAAAAAAAATTTTTTTTTATTGAAGGGAAAATTTTCCTTAAAAACCCCCCTTTTTTTTTTTTTTTTTTCCCCCCCCCCCAAAATTAAAAAAAAATTTTTTGGGGGGGGGGGGTTGGTTAAAAAAAAAAAAATTTAAGGGGTTAAATTTTGGGGGGAAAACCCCCCTTTTTTTAAAAAAAAAAAAAGGGGGGTTTTTGGGGGGAAAAAAAAGGGGAAAATTTTTCCCCGCCGGGGGGGGTTTTTTAAAAAAAGGGGGGGGGGAAAAAAAAAAAAAATTTTAAAAAAAAAATTGGGGCCTTTTTTTAAAGGGAAAAAAAGGGGGGGTTGGGGGGGGGTTTAAAAAAGGGGGGGAAAAAAGGGGTTTTGGGTTTGGGGGTTAAAGGGGAAGGGGGGGGGTTTTTTTGGGGGGAAAAAAATTTTAAAAAAAAAAATTTTTCCAAAAAAAGGGGGGAAAAAAGGGGTTTTTTTTTTCCCTTAAAAACCCAAAAAACCAAAATTTAAAAAAAAACCAAAAAAGGGGGGGGTTTTTTTTCCCCCGGGGAAAAAAAAAAAAAAAAAAGGGGGGGGTTTTTGGGGCCAAACCCTTAAAAGGTTGGAAAATTTTTTTTTTTTCCTTTTTTGGGGGGGGGGGGGAAAAAAAAAGGGGGGGAAAATTAAAAAAAACCCCTTAGGAAAAAAAAAGGGGGAAAAATTAAAAAAGGGGAAATTAAAAGGGGGGGGGAAAGGAAGGTTTTGGGGAAAAAAAAAAAAATTTAAAACCAAAAAAAATTTTCCCTTTTTGGGGTTTTGGGGGGAAAAAAAAATTTAAAAAAAAAAAAAAAAGGGTTTAAAAAGGGGGGGGGGGGTTTTTATTTTAAAACCCAAAAAAATAAGGGAAGGGGGGAAAAAACCCCCCCGGGGGGAAAAAAGGGGGGAAAAAAATTTTTTGGGGGAAAAGGGGAAAAGGGGGTTTCCCCGGGGGGTCGGGTTTTAAAAACCCCCGGGGGGGGGGTTTTTGGGGGGGGGGGGCCCCCCTTTCCCCTTTTTTTTCCCCCCCCCCAAAAATTTTTTTTTAACCCAAGGGGTTTGGGGGGGGCCCTTTTTGGGGGCCAAGGGGGGCCCACCCCGGGGGGTTAAAGCCAAAAAAATTTTTTTTCCCCCTTTTTTTTGGGGGGGGGGGGTTTTGGGGGGAAAAGGGGAAGGGGGGGGCCCCCCCCCCCCCTTTTTTTTTCCCCCCCCCCGGGGGGGGTTTTTTTCCCAAAACATTTTGGGACCCGGGAAAAAAAAAGGGGGCGGTTCCCTTAGGGGGAAAAGGGTTTTTTCCCGGGGGGAAAAAAGGGGGAAAAAATTGGGGGGGTTTTTTCCCCTCCTTAAGGAAAGAATTGGGTTTTATCCCAAAGGGGTTTGGGGAAAATTTTTAAAAGGAAAAGGGAAAAACAAAAAAAAATTTAAAAAAAAAAAAAAAAATTTAAAGGGGGAAAAAAAACCAAATGCCAAAAGGGGAAAAAAAACAAGGAAAAAAAAAATTTAAAAAAAGGGAAAAAGGGTTTTAAAAATGGTGAAGTCTTTGGGAAGGGGTGGGAAAGTCACTCCATGGGATCCCAAATCATCGTTGCTCTCTAAGCTCGTTTTGTCCTTCGTGGGATTGCGAGTTTGACAAGTATTCATGGAGTACCTACACAAAAGAACAAAACCAAAAGAAATTTTGTGCGTGGTAAATGTACATCATCCATCATGATGTGTATGTGCATTGAGTTAGCACAAGATAAGCATCGCTCAAAGAAATTTGATGCATGGTATAAGAACATGTCATCCATCATGAAAGAATAGTTATTATGTATGACACGATGGGGACACAAATTGAGGATGCAAGTATATGGCACATCAATATCATGTTTATTCATGGGGAGCATATGGTGCACACAAGTATTGGGATCATGCAATGAAGGGATGGGAATCAAAATCTCCTAAAATGTATGAGGAAACTATGGGGGTCTCCTCATGAGCAATATGGAAATCACATGGAGAAAATGGACAACCAAAACAATGCATATCTTGAAGCTAGGTGGTCATGGCATGGCATTGAATAAATGATGCAAAGGAAGCATATCAATATCATCACAAGAAAAACAAATGCCAATAACCATGGGCTTGTCATTATCCATATGTGCAAATTGGGTTTATTTTAATGGCATACATAGTCACTATGAAGAGATTGCAAATAAGACATATGGTTGATCTCATGCATAGCATATGACAAATCAAACGGATTAGCAAACATGATGTGACCTAAAAGAATTGTCACAAGAAATCCTTGTAACATGGCATCACAACTAATAGAATCCAATGAGAATCATCATATTCATCATAAATGGGCAAATGAATGGGAAATCATAAGAATGAAGCATGTCAATGGGCGATCAACATCATGCAAACAATCAATTTCAAAATAGTCCACTAGTGGGACGAGAGCATCACCGTCACCTTTGGTACCTTTGTCATTCCACTCAAGTGGTGTAGGTGAGGTGGGAAGACCAAATGGTGGTCATCTTCATCTTGATGGAACCATGTGGGGGTGCATCATATTCCACCATGGCCATCGTCTTGTCCAAAGGGAGGGCGAAATGCGTGAGGATCGGGCGTCATCATAAATGGGACCTAACACCAAATGAGAAACACAATAGAGGTGGAGGTCAAGTTGTTAGTGTTGAAAGTGGCCTCACTCTCTCTATGGTGGTTCCTCACTCCCTCAAAGGTAGGTGCATTCAAACTCACGTTGGTGGAGTCACTCATCTCACACAAGTGGTGGTTGTGGCTCTCCTCACATGGGATTTGTAGCTTATCATGTTGGGGCTATGGTAAATCACTCTCACTCTCAATATGGTGGAAAAAGTCACTCAAGTCATGGACGTCCGCCCTTGGTCAAAGGAAAATCCGCTCACCGTCTCGCGATTGGGTAAACGTGGATGAAAGGCAAGATCACATCGCTCTTGGTGGATGAAGGGAAGATGGCTCAACATCACTCTCGTCGTGGATGAAGACCGAAGATGGCACAACATCACTCTGCCTCCTAAGATGGAAGCATCATCCTTGCCCATTGTAAGCTTGCCTCCAAAGCTTGGTCCTTGAAGGTCTCCGTAGTCGTCTTATGCCCATCTTGAAAAAAGTCAAAGGTAGACTCGGCATCATCAATGCCACAAAGGGGATGGCGGTGAAATCCACTTGGGAGCATCGTCTTGGAGCTTTCGGGGCTTGGACATCGTGGTGGTACTAGCCTCATGCCCGGGAAGCTTGGTTATTGCAAGTAATGCGGGTGGAGAAGCCTTGGCCTTCATGAATTCTTGTTCCCCTTGAGAGCACCAATGTAGTAGTCGTCGATGGACTTGTAATTCTCGAGGAAGATATTCTTGGAATGGTTTTCAATCCATCATGAAGTGAAACTTCATCGAAATGAATTCGTCCATCCTAAATGAACAATCTTCCCTTAAACTTGTGATGGACTTGGATCCTTGGGTGGTGTTCTCCAATTGGCGTCAAGTTGTTCCGTGTAGGTTGGAGGCACGAACTCTGCCGCAAAGCTCTCTTCATCTTGGACCAACTCATCTGGTGCCTCGAAGGTGTGGAAGCCACCATGTCGGCGTGGTCGTGGAAGTTTCTTGTGGGCCTTCCTTGATCTTGGGGAGGAACTTGATGGCGAGGTGAGTGTCCATCAAGCGCTCCCCTCGAGGTACTCCTCCGGGTTCTTGGTCCCATAGAAAGGAATCTCGTGGTCGATGTCGAGGTGTGGTAGCTAAGTGGGACTTGAGCGGGGCTTCTCTTGGCGTAGTCTTGAGGTACTTGTTGGGAAGATCCGGTATGTCCATAAGCGAAGATGCCTTAAATTGGCGAAAGATGCCAAGGAGATGGTGAAATCGTTGGCGGTTGTTGGTGTTGAGCTCATGACCTTCACGTTCTTAGTGGTGGGTGTCGATTCGATGTGATCTTGCGGAGATGGTAGCACGGGCATGTGCTCTTGGCGTCTTCCGAAATGAGGAAGATGCTTGTAGGACTTGATAGGCTTTGATCTCCTCCATTTGAGATTGCCTCTTGGCGTTGGGTTGTTGTTGTGGCATCGAACTTCGTTGTTATTTAGACCGAAGGTGAAATGCCCATATCCATCACAAGACTCGAGCAAATATGAGTGGGAGAAAGAAGAACTTATACCAATGTACCTTGAATGTTGAAAATGAATCAAGTTCCTCAAATCCGGACAATGAAATAGCACTATTGGTACCAATCCTTTCGGTTCTCACACCACACAAGTAAAGCTTATGGAGGGCTCGGTGAGGATAGTGGCACAAAATTTAATGCAAAATGTTAGCAAAGTCAATAATGTTGAAAGAATTCACAAATTACAAGTGAAACAAAGGGACCAATAGCAATATAGGACGGAAACACACACGGATAGATAAATGGGGCCGTGCAACCAAGGAATGAGCTCAAAATGTGGAATCCACCAAAGCTTTCGTGTTGCACAACTCAAGAGGGCGCTAACGATTGCTCAATAAGGCGGATCGACACTTGTGCACAACCTATAAGATGCAAAATGGATAAATTTATTCCCAAGTATGCAATGTATGTATGGTTCCGGTGTTTCTTTCAAGATGATCCAAGATTCGGATATGACAATCTTATATGCAATATGGTATGATGCTATGGCACTTGCACAAGCTCTTTGCTCTTTTCTTTCTTTGCTTAAAACATTCTCTTTTTTCTATGGCCACTTTTGCACAATGCACAAACCAAGATAGCAATTGTCTATTCGGGGAACAAACTTGAGACACAATGGATGATATGATACCAATATGATATGGTATGGTATGTAATGGAAGGTATGATCACTAATGTGCACAAATAACGTTGCCGGCAATACTCAAATGCCTAGTCTCGATAGGCAAATGCTTTAAAAAAGGCTAAGGGGTTAACAATGCAATGGCAAGGGAATATACAATGGAGGGATACCACGATACCAAGATGATATGGAGGTTACCGTCCGGATGATAGTGGGTGTTCTTGATGTAGATACCAAGATGATGGAGACTAATCCCTAAGTAGCGAAACACCTTAGGAAGCGGAAAAACCGCGAACTCAAAATCTCAAGCGTCAAATGTCAAAATGGTGGTAGCGGGAATGCGGTGGTGGTTTGCACTTGGCAATCGGAAGTGGAATGGTGGGTTATCGGAGTCAATGTTGTAGTTGCCGTCCTAAGTTGGGAAACACCTTAGGAGACAAAACCACAACTCAATAAGCTCAAACAAAATTGGGTTAGGTTGGGTTGTTGGAAGTGTATGGTGGGCAGGGCTATGTGGAAGTGGTGGTTGTGGTTGATGAAGAAGCAATCGTCCCTAAGTGGCGAAACACCTTAGGAGACTGAATCACTACTCAAACAACCTCAAATGCTATGGGAACAAAATTGGTTGGTTGCGGAAAGGGGTGGGGAGTAGCGGATGATGTGGTGGAAGCCCTAAAACACTTGCCAAATTTTCAAAAAATTTGATGGAGTCAAATTGTGTTGGTGGTATTTTTGTTGGAAGGGGATGTCAAGAGCTTTTCAACGAGCTAAAACGTCAAAATCGGAGTTCGGATGAATTAGTTATGGACAAAACAAAAATCAGCCGAAATCGAAACTAAGTTCGGACGTCCGGAAATGGTCGGACATCCGTAAATTCATTCGGTTAGGGGTTGGTTGTCCGGAAAAGGTCGGGCGTCCGGTAGTTCCGGGGCTCGGACGTCCGTAAAACTCCGGTCGTCCGGTGGGTGAAAGTCAACTGGAAATTGAGATCCGGGAGCGCGATTTTGGGCGGAATTTTGGGTTTTGGGTCAAAATTGAAGAGATTTGTGGATGAAAGATGGGAAACTTGGGAAATGTTAGACCCTCGAAACCAAGCAAATCCATGGATCAAAATCAACAAAACATCATCACACTAACAAATCACAAAAAACAATTTGGGGCTATTTTTGGTGGGGATTTTGAAATTGGGGAAAAACCAACAAAATCAAGCTAGAAAACAGGGTAGGGGCTCCAAAAGCGTGATCGCGGGTCATGATACCATAGATGATGGTGAGGAACCCTACATGGGCGATCTTTCACGTTGGGCGGATCCTCGGGTGAATCCACGGCGAACCCGGGAAGAATAAGAGGGAAAACACGGAAACGAGAGAGAGATACTCAACCGACGAAAGCGATCACACAAGTGCTAGATTATCAAACACATAAGTGGCACAAGATTCAAGGACAACAAAGGTAAGGATACCGGTAGCCGTTCTTCTCCGAGAGGAGGTCTTGATGGGTCCACCATAGAAGGGGTCTTGAATCCGGCAGGGATCTTCTCCGTAGAGGTCCTGATCTCCAGGAAAGTAGCCAAATGGATGAGCAAAACTCTCTCACCTAAACATGAGTTTCCCAAGCTAACCCCACTAGGAGATGGGAGGTCCTATTTATAGTCGAGTGCAAATGGAAGTCAAAGCGAAGGGGTACATGGGCTTCGGCCCATCGGCGTCAGACGTCCGGGGCGTCCGGACGTCCGGGAAACTTAGGAAGTCGGTCGTCCGGACCCGTTGATTCTCGATTCTTCTTGCCGTGGCGTGTCGGTCGTCCGTAAAGGGCCCGGTCGTCCGAAACCCGGGAAATCCCAGACGTCCGGAAATTCGTCGTCCGTAATTTTTCGGTGATTGTCGTCCGGACGTCCGAACATCGATTCCGTAGATCTAACCGGGTTGAATTCGGAATCCGGGAGGCGTCGGGCGTCCGTGTCCGGGAGAGTGTCGGACGTCCAAGTCTTCCGGTTCCGGCAGCCAAGGAACTCTGCTCCGTCTTTTTCCGTCTTCTCTTGAGCTTCCCTCGCGGATGGTGTAGGTGTTCCTTGGCCTTGCACTCCTCCTAGTCGTCGTGAAGCTCCGGTCATACCTACATGCACCCGGTGGAGTGTCAAGTAGTATACCATCCTCGAAAGGGTCAAGTAACATTTGTAAGGAGAAGATTCACCTTTAGGTATGGGAAGTAAGTGCCGTGTCACTTGCCAAGCGGACTCTTGACATGGTGATGACCGTGGGATGCTCCATATTCTCTTGTCCCATAGTGGACCATCTTGACATTGATTGCTCCCATGATGTTGGCCCCTATTACCATGCTTCATGCTAGTGAAACTTCTTCATGCCTCGACACCTATTTATGATGAATATGATGATGATGTTGAGTTGCCTAGTTTGACGCCATGCTCCATAGGATATCATGGAAAATTCTATTGGTCACATCATGTTTGACAATCCATTGAACTTGTTATTATAGTGGATCTCTCATATTGCCTCCTTCAATCTCAACATGAACTATATATTAAAATAAATCCCATTTGCACTTATTAATAGATGGCGAGATGGGTCATTGGCCTTTGCTTCTCTTGTGATGATATTGCCATGCTTTTTAATGATTTATACAATTCATCTACTATTCCATGCCATGATCACATTGTTCCAAATATGCATTGTCTTGGATGTTGTCAATATTCTCCATTGGATGTTTCCATTAATGCTCATGAGGAGGCCCCATAGTTTCCTCATACATGTTTGATTTTATTCCCATCCTTTGCATGATTCCCATAATTGGTGCACCATATGCATTCCATGAATAACAATCTTAGATATTTCTCATGATGCATTACACAATTTGAGTCTCCATTATCGATAATAACAACAAACCTATCATGATGGATGACATGTTTTTTTATCCCATCTCATTTATTTGAGCATTGGCTATTTTGTCACCACAATGAGCTTATGCATCATGATGGATGATCGTTACATCTCCCCACTTTTTCTCTTTGTCTTTTTTGTGTAGGTACCCAACATCGTCAACATCTCAATCCATGAGTTGGCCGGAGCTCTTGAAACAAGATGACTTGGGATCCGTGGACTATCCTTACCACCATTCCTTGGGGGACTCAGCACCTCTTCTTGGCTCTCCCGGCTTGGGCTGTTACCACTTGTCACCTTATGCTCATTTTAAGTGTTCAATTGCATGCTATTTGATTCTATGCCTTTGCCATGCAATTGTGACCCTTTACAATATACCCATGATTCAATATTATGCTACTTCTATGTGTATTTGCATGCTTGGTGGAGATCCTTGTTGCTATTGCCATGTTTATCATGTGCCCCATGCTATTGATGCTATTTTGCTCATATCTTGCCTTCATGCTTGTGACATGTCATGTAAGTATTCATGCACATTTTCCTCATGACATGATTGCCTTGATTCCTTCTAATCGTTGCATCTTACATTACTAACTTGCTTCATTGATTGATATGATTGCTTCCTATGTTTGCATCACCCATGCCACTATTACTTGCTTTCGGGTTGATGACATATATGTCATGCCTCTCAATGATATATCTTGATCATTGTCTCTTGTGTCCATTAGTTGCCTCTTTCATATGTATTAGTGCAACCATACTTATTGATCTTGGAGACTTTGACATATTACTTGTGATGCATGCTTGTTTGATTGAGCCTATTGCATTTGGTTGTTCCATCATATGCCTCCATACTAATACCGCTCCCTTGAACTTAGATGATGGGGGCGGAACCCTCGTGGATGATCTTTCACGTTGGGGCCGGATCCTAGAAATCCGAAGAACACGTGGAAAACAGAGGAAATCAAGGGGAGGAACGTTAGGCGGAACCCTGGGGAGCGATCTTTCACGTTGGGCGGATCCTCTGGTGAATCACGGCGAACATGCGGAAGAACAAAGAAAACACGGGGAAAGCGAGAGAAATTCACTCAAACCGAAAATCAATCACACCGGCTAGTCGATGAACACATAGAGTGGCACAAGATTCAAGAACAATAAAGGTAAAGATACGGTAGCCGTTCCTAGAGGAGGTCTTGATGGGTCCCCCTAGAAGGGGTCTTGAATCCGCAGGAATCTTCTCTGGCGGCCCGATCTCCGAGGAATGGCCAGTGGATGAGCAAAGCCCTCACAAATATGAGCTAATCCTTTGCTAACCCCACTAGGAGATGGGAGGGTCCTATTTATAGTCGAGTGCAAATGGAAGTCAAAGCGAAGGGTACAAACCCACCCGCATCGAGCGTCGGACGTCCGGAAGGCGTCGGACGTCCGGAGGCTTCGGGAAAATCCCGTCGTCCGGACCCGTTCGTCGTCCTCGATTCTTCTCCGTAAGGGTGTCGGTCCGTCCGTGGGGCGGTCTCCAAAGGGACCGAAAGTCCGAGAGTCCGGAAAATGATTCCTAATTTCTTCGGGTGATTGTCGTGGGGCGTGGGAACCTTTCGGTCGTCCGTGGAATCTGGTTGGTGTGAATTCCGGACGTCGGGGGCGCGGACGTCCGTGTCTGGGAGAGTGTCGGACGTCCAGTCTTTCGATTAAATCGACATTAAGACTTCTGCGGCTCCGTCTTTTTGTCTTTTTCCGGGCCCCTCCGGGATGGTGTAGGTGTTCCTTGGCGCTTCACTCCTCCTCGTCGTCCAAGGTTCCGATCATACCTATGCATGCACCCGGTGGAGGCAAGTAGTATACCATCCTCGAAAGGGTCAAGTGAACCGGTGTAAAGGAAAGATTCACCTTTAGGTATGGGAAGTAAATTGCCGCGTGTCACTTGCCAAAGCGGACTCTTGACATGGTGATGACCGTGGGATGCTCCGCGCCGAGGCGAGGAAAACACTCAACCAACAAGGAATCGGTCACACAAATGCTAGATCGATGAACACAAAGGAGATACATGATTCAAAGGTCAACAAAGGGCGAATACAAGCGGTAGCCGTTCTTCCCGTGAGGAGGTCTTGATGGGGTCCACCCTAGAAGGGGTCTTGAATCCGGCGGGATCTTCTCGAAGAGGTCCACAGGCTCCAGGAAGTAACCAAGTGGATGAGCAAGGCTCTCACACAAACAGGCTAAACCTAAGCTAACCCTAGAAAGGAGGGGGAGGTGGTCTATTATAGTTGAGCCACGAAGGGGTAAGTGAGAGGGGGATGGGCCAAAGGCAGGGTTTGCCCAACCAGGTGAAAGGGTGTACCGCGGGGCTGAAGTGCAACAAGGCCAGTGATGCCGCTGGACAAGCCGATAATCGGGACCCGGTCGCTCGGCCTGAGGTTTTGTCGGGTTGGCGGCATGGCGGAGTTGGCCGGTAGTGCCTCGGGGGCCTTTAAGCGGTAGTACCGCTTGGTGTTAGCTGGTACCCTTCGCCAAGGTCTTCTTTCTTTCTCCTTCCTTCCCCAGCGCCCCGGCCTTGGTCCTTGGGCTCTCCATGGTCTCCTGGGTGTACCGAGTATGCACAATCCCTCTTAAAGTAACATCCATGTCTTACATGGGAAGGGAAGATTGGAAAGGGGAGTTCACCTTAGGTCCAATGGCGCAAAAGTCGAGGTCTCATTTATGTATCTTTGGGGCTTGGAGAGTAGATGGAGTGTACATGGGGATGAAGCGGGGATGCTCCGCATCATCTCCCCTCCCTTGGGAAAGATCCGACCTTGGATCGTGATCCTCATCACCATGGAAGCGGTTGTTGTAAGCGGACTTGTAGTTGGAATTTGAAGACATGGCCAAATCCAAGTAGTCCCGGTGTCGTCGGGATGGTAGACCTGCAAAGAGAAACACAAAGCGACACTCGGAAATACAATGGTTAAGCGCACAAAAGTGTCCATCATGTAAGAATGATGCATCGGCAAGATTGTTCATGACAAAGCATGAGATGCTTATCCAAATGATGTAAAATGACGTAAAGCATTCATTGTGCACAAAATGTAAAGTGAATATGATCAATGCAACCCGGTGCAAAATGATGTCATAGAGACGGTTTATCAATAGCATGAATATGGCAATGGATTCTCAACATGTTATGATATCATGCAATTGGGATGGGCAATATGATCATGATGAAATATGCCCTCAAGGAAGATCACAACAAATTTGCTAAGAAAATGCAAGCTCATATATCATGGATGACATGGGAAGAGGTGCAAAAGACAATCAAAATGTGTTCAATCCATGCATAGGGTGCAAACTTGTGGTGAAATGGTATGTCCATCGAGCATGACATGTATGGCGCAATCAACAAATATAGGATGGTGGTGTACCAATGCTCGATGTCGTGGAAAGTGGAAAACGAAGGTGCATCCAATAAGTCCAAGGCCTCCTCAATGTGAAGGTCCATTAGCCAATCTCCAATGTGTTCCTCCGTTCAGAGATGTAGCATGTAGACAAAAGAAGGAAACAACAATGAAGAGTGACCCATCAATGTGCAAACTTGGGATGGCTCAAAGAAAGGAGTTCACCTTATGAATGTTCGGAAGATGTTGGAGTTGCACATCGGATGCCTTCACATTAAATATGTCCATAAGGGTTGCCTTGTGAATCCTTCAAAATGAAAGAACATGACAAACACTCGGAAAAACAAATGAGGTTAGCGAAATTGCAAAACCTATCATTAGGTGGTAAGATACCAAACAAGTGTATGCATCATGCTCATCATTAGAAAGGACAAGGAGGCATTGCATATATGGAGGCATATGATCCGAGAAAACCAAATGCAATAGTCTCATTCAAACAAGCATGCATCACAAAATATGTCAAAGTCTCCAAGATCAATAAGCATAGTATGGTTGCACTCAATACAAGTGGATATGAAAAAACTAATGGACACAAGAGACAATGATCAAGATATATCATGTGAGAGGCATGAGCATATATTCATCAACCCAAAAAGCAAGTAATAGTGGAACATGGGTGATGCAACATAGCAAGCAATCATAGCGATCAAGTCAAGCAAGCTAGTAGTGCGAAGATGCAACATACTAGGAGGAATCATGGCAGGCATGTCATGTGTGCAAATAGTGGGCATGAATAATTCACATGTCATAGCACAAGCATGAAAGCAAGATATGAAAAGTAGGTTCATGGTATTGGCAAGAAGTCCTATGTAAATAGCAATGTAACCATGAGTCTCCCAACACAAAATCAACAATAGTATGAGGCACATGATAAACGGCAATGCAACTAGGATCTCCACCAAGCATGCAAATACACATAGGAGTAGCATAATGGTGAATCATGGGTAGATGCAAGCAAAAGGTCACAAGTGCATGGCAAAGGCATAGAAGCAAGCATAACATGCAAAGTGAACCGGTAAAATGAGCATAAGGTGGCAAGTGGTAAATAGCCCATAGCCGTGTGAGGCCAAGTAGAAGAATCCGGTTAGTCCTTGGCCAAAAGAAATGGGGGAATGAAAGTCCACGTGATCCCAAGTCATCGTTGCTCTCAAGAGCTCGTTTTCAACTCTTGGGATTGAGAAGTTGGAGTATGCATAGTACCTACACAAAACAAAGACAAAGGAAAAATTTGTGTGCATGGTACATATACATCATCCATCATGATCTTTATGTGTCAGTTAGCACAAAATATCCAATGCTCAAATAAATGAGATCGTGATATAGAAACATGTCATCCATCATGATAGGTTTGATGTTATAAGCATAATGGAGACTCAAATTGTGTAATGCATCATGAAAATATTGAGCATTGTTATTCATGGAATGCATAAGGTGCAAACAATTATGTGAATCATGCAAAGTATGGGATGAATCAAAATCTCCAAACATGTATGAGGAAACTATGGGGGTCTCCTCATGAGCATTAATGGAAACATCACATGGAGAATATTGACAACCAAAACAATGCATATTTGGAACAATGTGATCATGGAAATATAGATGAATTGCATAAATCATGTAAAGGAAGCATGGCAATATCATCACAAAGAAGCAAAGGCCAATGACCATCATCTGTCATCTATGCCATAAGTGCAAATGGGATTTATTTTAATGGGGCATGCATAGTTACTATGTTGAGATTGAAGTGAAATATGAGAATCTCCTCATAGCAACAAGTTCAATGGATTGTCAAACATGATGTGACCAATAGAATTTTCAATTATCCTATGGAGCATGGCATCACAACTAAACAACTCAACATGCTCATCATCATATTCATCATAAATAGGTAAGTCGAGGCATGAAGAAGTTTCACTAGCATGAAGCATGGTAATAGGTGTGTCAACATCATGGGAGCAATCGAAGTCAAGAGGTCCACTAGTGGGACAAGAAGCACCATCACCTATGTTACCTTTGGAAGGTCGCTCATGAGTTGTAGGTGAGGTGTTGAAGATCGTCTCGTTGTCATCTTCATCTTGATGGAACCATGTGGGGGTTCATCATCATCCACCATGGCCATCGTCGTCTCTAATGGAAATTTAAAGGACTTCCGTCAAGGGGTTAGGCAATGGGTAAGGTTAAGGAGAAACCTAGGGCCCAAGGAAACACCTAATAAGGTTTGGGTCCTTTAGAAATTCCATTAGGTTGGGGCCTCAAATGGCCGGTTCAACCTACCTAATTTCACTTAAGTGTTGTGGGGTTCCCCTTCCCAATAGGAAATGCCTCAATTCTATGGGGTGGAGTCACTCAAATGGGGGGCTCCCTCCATGGAATTGGGCATCTCTAAGTGGGTGGGAAAGTGGGTCAAACTCCATTCTCTTTAGGTTGACTCAATGGTCAATGGTGGGTCCTCTTCATTTGTTGGGGTTGGCCTCCTCGCCCTTCAAGGGTGGGTCACCTCTTGTAGTTTGGTGTTGGAGAATGTTGGTGGCAAATGTCTCCATGGAAGGGTTTTAGCTTGGACTTCCTTGAGGGTTCAAATGGAAGGTCGCCCTTCGTTGTTGGGGGTTCCTTGGACTTGAAGAATGGAATTTGGCGTTACGTGGGAAGTAAGGGAAGATGCCTGCGTCCAAAAGGCGAAGATGCCGAGAACCGGCGAAGATGCCGAAGTGGTAGATGTAGTCGTAAGCGTCGTCTTGGTGGTGGGTTCTCCGGGTCTTCTCTTTGTGCTTATGAAGCCCGACTTGGCATGAATAGGGCTTGTTGGGACTCGTGCATTTGGCTTGTGGAGCATCTTCATGATGATGATGTCGTTGTGGTTGAGCTCGTAGTAGAAGTCGTTTCGTCGTCGTGCAATGATGCTTGGAGGTGACTTGCCCTTCATGGCGATGTTGATCCCGGTGATGGTGGTGGCCATGTAGATGTGGGCGAGGGCGATTTGCGCTTGCATCGGCGGCGCTCAAGAAACTTGGTTGAAGCGGCCGCCTTGAAGATGGAAGGGAAGAAGACTTGATCAAGGCCGAATCTCCTCCATCCTTGCATCTTGCTCCTCTTTATGTGCGGCAAGCTTCTTGTCGAAGTAGTCCCTTCTCCTTGCCGGAGTGATGAATGTCGATGGAGATGTTCTCGATCGCTCTGAAACTTGATTGTGGCCTTGCACTTGTCGTTGTAGATCGAAGAGGCGCTTTGGTGATGTAGTTGTTCACGCCGTCGTTGTTTCGAAGCCGGAGATGAAATGCCTTGCCTATCCATCACAAGACTCGAGCAAATATGAGTGGGAGAAAGAAGAACTTATACCAATGTACCTTGACCGATGTTGAAAATGAATCAAGTTCACTCAAATGCGGACAATGAAATAGCACTATTGGTACCAATCCTTGTCGGTTCCACACCTACACAAGTAAAGCTTATGGAGGAGCTCGGTGAGGATAGTGGCACAAAAATTTAATGCAAAATGTTAGCAAGGTCAATAATGTTGAAAGAGATTCACAAATTTGAAGTGAAACAAATGGACCAATAGCAAAAATGGCTACGGATAGATAAATGGGGTTCGTGCAACCAAGGAATGAGCACAAAATGTGGAATCCCGGAAAAGTTTGTTTGCACAACTCGAGAGAGGCCTTATACGATTGCTCAATGGCGGATCGACACTTGTGCACAACCTATAAGATGCAAAATGGATAAACTTCTATCCCAAGTATGCTATGTATGTATGGTTCCGGTGTTTCTCCAAAGATGATCCAAGATGATCGGATATGACAATCTTATATGCAATTGGTATGATGCTATGGCACTTGCTTACAAGTTCTTTGCTCTCTCTTTTTTGCAAAAGCTTTTCTCTTTCTTTTTTTTCTATGGCCACTTTGCACAATGCACAAACCAAGATAGTAATTGTGTATATCGGGAACAAACTTGAGACACAATGGATGATATGATACCAATATGATATGGTATGGTATGTGGAAGGTATGATCACTAATGTGCAAAATAACGTTGCGGCAATACTCAAATGGCTAGTCTCGATAGGCAAATGATAAAAAGTAAGGCTAGGGGTTAACAATGCAATGGCAAGGGAATATACAATGGGGATACCACGATACCAAGATGATATGGAGGTTACCGTCGGCGATGATGAGTGGCGGTGTTCTTGATGTAGATACCAAGATGATGGAGACTCGTCCTAAGTGGGAAACACCTTAGGAAGCGGAAAAAATGAACTCAAAATCTCAAACTTCAATTGTCAAAATGGTTAGCGGAAGCGGTGGTTTTGCACTTGGCAATGCGGAAGTGGAATGATGGGCTATACCGTGTCGGAGTTGAAGTTGGCGTCCCTAAGTGGCGAAACACCTTAGGAGACCCGTCACAACTAAAAAGCTCAATCAACAAGGGTTAAGTTGGGTTTGGAAGTGTATGGTGGGCAAGCTTATGCGGAAGTTATGGAGGTGGTTGATGAAGAAACAACCGTCCTAAGTAGCCTAAACACCAGGAGACTCAAGTCACTACTCAAACAACCTCAAATTCTATGGTGAACAAAAAGGGTTAGTTTGCGGAAGGCTATGGTGGTACGGATGATGTGGTGGAAGCCCTAGGCAAAGATGCCAAAGTACCAAAAAATTTGATGGTGTCAAAGGTGGGTGAAACCAAGGTGAGGACCTCGGGCCGTCGATAGCTTCAAAAGGCCAAAGAACACTCAAATCGGAGTTGGAGTGAAATTATGATGAAAATGGTGAAACTTCAAGACGGGCTGGGTTGGGCAGGTAATCTTGCTTGGGAGGCGGTAGTACCGCTTAGGATAATTAGCTTGGAATGGGATAATACCGCTCGTGTCGGGTTTTGAAATCTAGCTCGGGAGGCGGTAGTGCCGCTTGGAAGGGCGGGGTGCAACGGTAGTACCCTTTGGAAAAGGGTAGTACCGCTGGGTTTAAAGGATTTTCCAAAATCCGGATAGGCGCGATTTTGGGGGAAATGGATGATTTCAAGGTCAAAATTGGAGAATTTCGTGGATGGAAAGTGGGGAAACTTGGGGAAATGCTAGATCCACTTGAAACCAAGCAAATCCATGGATCAAACTCAACAAAACATCATCAAAACTAACAAATCAAAAAAAATTGGGGCTATTTTTGGTGGGGTTTTTCGGTTTAGGGCAAATCAACCAAAATCAAGCTAGAAAAAAGAGGGTGGGGCTCCAATAGCGTGATCAACGTGGCTCATTAATAGATGATGTAGGGAACCCTCGTGGGCGATCTTTCACGTTGGGGCCGGATCCTACGAAAAGAAAACGGGAAGAACACAAAAATCAAGGGAGGAACGAGAAAACACTCAACCAACAAGGAATCGGTCACACAAATGCTAGATCGATGAACACAAGGGAATACATGATTCAAAGGTCAACAAGGGCGATACAAGCGGTGCCGTTCTTCTCCGTGAGGAGGTCTTGATGGGAGTCCACCCTAGAAGGGTCTTGAATCCCTTGGGGATTTCTCCGAAGAGGTCCTGGGCTCAGGAGAAGTAACCAAGTGGAGAGCAAGGCTCTCCACAAACATGAGCTAAACCTAAGCTAACCCAAGAAAGGAGGGGAGGTGGTCTATTTATAGTCCGAGCCACGAAGGGGTAAGTGAGAGGGGGATACAAGGGCCAAGGCCTTATTTCAGGCGGGCATGATACCGCTTGGGGCCAAGGTTACAAAGCCAGTAGTGCCCGGACAGGATGAAAGGGGGTCGCTTCGAGCACAGGAGTTTTGGGTTGGTGATGGGGCGGAAGCCGGCGGTAGTGCCGCTCGGGGCCTTTAAGCGGTAGTACCGCTTGGTGTTAGCGGTAATACCGCTCCCACGGTCTTCTTTCTCCTTCTCCTTCCTTCGCTTCGCCTTGCGGCCTTGGTCCTTGGGTCTCCATGGTCTCCTCGGGTGTACCTGAGTATGCACAATCCCTCTTGTAACATCCATGTCTTACATGGGAAAGGAAGATTCGGAAAGGGCGAGTTCACCTTAGGTCCAATGGCAAAGTGGTCTCATCTTATGTATCCTTGGGGCTTGGAGAGTAGATGGAGTGTACATGGGGATGAGCGTGGGATGCTCGCATCTCCCCTCCTTGGAAAGATCCGACCTCGGATCGTGATCCTCATCACCATGGAACTTGGTTGACGGACTTGTAGTTGAAGGAAGTTGAAGACATGGCCAATCCAAGTAGTCCACGGTGGTAAGGGATGGTAGACACAAAGAGAAAACACAAGCGACACCGGAAATACAATGGTTAAGCCACCGGTGTCCATCATGTAAGAATTCCGATGGGCAATATAGTTATGACAAAGCGCATCAAGCTTATCAAAATGATCTAGAATGGTATGCAAAGCATTCATGGGAACAAATGCAATCATTATGCACCGTTGTTGTTATGGTATAAGGCAATGCAACCATGGTGCAATATGATGTCATAATGGGATGGTGCATCAAAAGCATGAACATAGCAAGGATGCTCAATATGATTATGTTATCATGCAATTGATGGTAGGCAATATGATCATGATGTCGAATATGCCATCAAGGAAGATCCAACAAATTTGCTAAGGAGTGAACAAGCTCATATATCAATTCATGGAAATAGATGCAACAAAACAAGCATAATGTGAGTCAATCCATGCATATTCAAACTTGTGGTGAGTATGATATGTCCATCGGGAGCATAGTATGAGCACAATCAACAAATATGGATTGTTGGTTACCAATGCTCGATGTTGTGGCAAAGTGGAAAACCGAAGGTGCATCCAATAAGTCCAAGCGCTCCTCAATGTAAAGGTCCATAGAGCCAATATCCAATGTGATCCTCCATCCAATAGATGTATCATGTAGACAAGAAGAAGGAAACAACAATGAAAGTATGGCCCATGCAATATGCAAACTTGAGGATGGCTCAAAGGGAAAAGTTCACCTTTTGAGGATGTGAAAATGTTGGTTTTAATGGGTGTATGCCTTTATTAACCAAATATGTCTCATGGCGGTAACCTTGGAATCCTTCAAAATGAGAGGACATGACAAACCTCGGAAAAACAAATGAGGTTGGAAATGCAAAACCTATCATTAGGTTTAAATACCCAACAAATGTATGCATCATGCTCATCATAAGAAAGGACAAGGGAATTTGGCATGGTGTGTAAGCATGTGATGTAACAACCAAATAGAAGAGCTCAATCAAAAACATGCATCACAAGTATAGTGTCCAAGTCTCCAATGTCATTAAGCATAGAGGCAACTATAAGGAGCGACAATCCCAAGAATATATCATGTGAGGCATGAACATATATGTCATCAACCCAAAAAGCAAGTGATAGTGGAACATGGGCGATGCAACTAAGCAATCAATCATAGAATCAAGTCAAGCAAGCTAGTATTGAAGATGCAGCGTACTAGAAGGAATCATGAAAAGCATGTCATGTGTGCAAATAGTGCCATGAATAATTCACATGGCATAGCACAAGCATGAAAGCAAGATATGAGGAAAGTAGGTTCATGGTATTGGCAAGAGTCCTATGTAAATAGCAATGTAACATCATGACTCTCCCAACACAAGAATCAACAATAGTATGGGGCCATGATAAACATGGCAATAGCTACTAGGATCTCCACCAAGCATGCAAATACACATAGGAGTAGCATAAGGTGAATCATGGGTAGATGCAAGCAAGGGTCCAAGTGCTTGGCAAAGGCATAAAGCAAGCATAACATGCAAAGTGAACACGGTAAAATGGGCATAAGGTGGCAAGTGGTAAATAGCCCATAGCCATGTGAGTAAATAGAAGAGATCTTGCCAGCCGCCAAAAAGGAATGGTGGGAATGAAAGTCCACGTGATCCCAAGTCATCGTTGCTCTCAAGAGCTCGTTTTCAACTCTTGGGATTGAGAGGTTGGGAGTATTGGAGTACCTACACAAAAACAAAGACAAAGGAAAAATTGTTTGTGCGTGGTAGATGTAACATCATCCATCATAATCTTGCCGTGCATGTGTTGGTTAGCACAAAATAGCCAATGCTCAAATAAATGAGATCGTGATATGAAACATGTCATCCATCATGATAGGTTTGTTTTATGTATAATAATGGAGACTCGTTTGTAATGCATCATGAAAATATCTAGAGCATTGTTATTCATGGAATGCATATGGTGGCATAATTAGGGAATCATGCAAAGGATGTGATGAATCAAAATCTCCAAATATGTATGAAAACTATGGGGTTCTCCTCATGAGCATAGTAGAAAACATGGAGAATATTGATAACATCAAAACAATGCATATTTGGAACAATGTGATCATGGCATGGAATATTAGATGAATTGCATAAATCATGTAAAGGAAGCATGGCAATATCATCACAAAGAAGCAAAGGCCAATGACCATCATCTGTCATCTATGCCATAAGTGCAAATGGGATTGATTTTAATGGGGCATGCATAGTTACTATGTTGAGATTGAAATGAGGCAATATGGGAGATCTCACTCATAGCATATGACAAGGTCAATGGATTATCAAACATAATGTGACCAATGAATTTTAATGATATCCTAAGAAGCATCACAACTAGGAACTCAACATGCTCATCATCATAATCATCATAAATAGGTAAGTCAAGGCATGAAGAAGTTTCACTAGCATGAAGCATGGTAATAGGTGGAGTCGACATCATGGGAGCAATCGATGGTAAGAAGTCCACTAGTGGGACAAAGAAGCACCATCACCTATGTTACCTTTGGAGGCGTCGCTCATGTGTTGTAGGGGGTGTTGAAGATCATCTCGTTGTCATCTTTATCTTGATGGAACCATGTGGGGGTGTATCATAATTCCACCATGGAAATGGTCTCAATGTAGGGATGGACTTGAGGATATGCATGTAAATCATGTGGAGACCTAGCACCAAAAAAACACACTAGGAGTAGAGGTTATGGGTTAGAAATCATAGTGGCCTCATGTGCGTGTCAACTACCTCCTCACTAAGTGTTGTGGCTCCTCACTCCCTCAAGGATGCTCTCCTCGTATGGTGGGTGGAGTCACTCAAATGGGCTCAACCTCACATAGAATGTGTGGCATGCCTCATTGTGGGGCTAGGGTGGTCCATCATCCTCTCATGGAAATGCTCTCAATGTCACGTTGGTGGTAGTCACTCATGTCACTCATGTGGTGGTGGCTCTCCTCACATGGCAATTGGGGCATCTCGACATATGTGGGTGCGGGGGAGATGTAGGTGCAAATGTCTCCATGCTTGGATCCGGTGGCTTGAGGATAGAATCCAATGTGGGCGTCGTCTTCATGTTGTTGAAGGAGGGTTCGTGCCGTGGTCGAAGGGATGGCCCTTGGGCCGTCTTGTCACCGTCTTGGTGTTGGAGGCCCATATGATGTGGCACCTCATAGCTCGTCTCCATGGAAGGGGTTTCCCATGCTCGGCCATCTTCCTTGAGGGCTTCGAAGATGGAAGTGGCCCTTTCGTGGGTGGTGCCTTGGACTTGATGAAGTCGATGTAGGCCGCCCGTGGGAAGGGAACAAATTGGTCCAAAAGCGAAATGCCTTGAGAACACTTGGCGAAGATGCCAAAGTGGTTGATGTAACCGTGGCCGTCTTGGTGGTGGTCATCTCGGGTCTTCTCTTGTGCTTATGAAGCCACTTGGCGGTTGGGACTTGTGCATTTGGCTTGTGGAGCATCTTCATGATGATGATTGTCGTTGTCGTGTTTGAGCTCGTAGAAGATGTCGTTTTTCGCGGACATGATGCTTGGAGGTGACTTGCCCTTCATGGCGATGGATCCAAACGTGATGGTGGTGCCATGTAGATGTGGGCGAGGGCGATTTGCACTTGGCCACGGGTTTGGAAGACTTGTGCGAATGTGGCCGTCTTGAAGATGTGAAGGGGAAGACTTGATGGCCGAATCTCCATCCTTGCATCTTGCTCCTCTTTATGTTGCGACAAGCTTCTTGTCGATAGTCCCTTCTCCTTGCTTGGGTGATGAATGTCGATGGAGATGTTCTGCGCTCTCGCAATCTTGATTGTGTGCCTTGCACTTTCGTTTAGATCGAAAGAGCGGCTTTGGTGATGTAGTTGTTCCGCCCGTCGTTGTTGTCGAAACCGGGAGATGAAATGCCTTGCCTATCCATCACAAGACTCGAGCAATTATGAGTGGGAGAAAGAAGAACTTATACCAATGTACCTTGACCGATGTTGACAATGAATCAAGTTCACTCAAATCCGGGACAATGAAATAGCACTATTGGTACCAATCCTTGGGTTCTCACACCTACACAAGTAAAGCTTATGGAGGAGCTCGGTGAGGATAGTGGCACAAAATTTAATGCAAAATGTTAGCAAAGTCAATAATGTTGAAAAGATTCACAAATTCAAGTGAAACAAATGGACCAATAGCAAAGAATGGCTGCAAAACACACGGATAGATAAATGGGGTCGTGCAACCAAGGAATGAGCACAAAATGTGGAATCCACGGAAAACACCGGTTGCATAACTCAAGAGAGCGCTAACCGGATTGCTCAATAGGTAAACACTTGTGCACAACCTATAAGATGCAAAATGGATAAACTTCTATCCCAAGTATGCTATGTATTATGGTTCGGTGTTTCTCTCAAGATGATCCAAGATGATCGGATATGACAATCTTATATGCAAATGGTATGATGCTATGGCACTTTTACAAGTTCTTTGCTCTCTCTTTTCTTTGTTAAAAGCTTATTCTCTTTTCTTTTTTTCTTGGCCACTTTGCACAATGCAAACCAAATAAATTTTGTATATGGGAACAAACTTGAGACACAATGGATGATATGATACCAATATGATATGGTATGGTATGTAATGGAAGGTATGATCACTAATGTACTTAACGTTGCCAATACTCAAATGGCTAGTCTCGATAGGCAAGTAACACAAAATGGGCTAGGGGTTATCAATGCAATTTGCAAGGGAAATATACAATGGTGAAATGGAGTTTAGTCCTTTGCGATGATGAGTGGCGGTGTTCTTGATGTAGATACCAAGATGATGGAAACTCGTCCCTAAGTGGCGAAACACCTTAGGAAACGGAAAAACCAGGAACTCAAAATCTCAAATGACAAATGTCAAATGGTGGTAAGGGGAATCGGTGGTGGTTTTCCTTGGCAATGCGGAAGTGGAATGATGGGCTATACGGTGTCGGAGTTGAAGTTGCCGTCCCTAAGTGGGAAAACACCTTAGGAGACACAAGCCACAACTCAAACAAGCTCAAACAACTATTGGGTTAAGTTGGGGGTTGGCGGAAGTGTATGGTGGGCCGCCTATTTGGAAGTGGTGGTGGTTGATGAAGAAGCAATCGTCCTAAGTAGTGAAACACCTTAGGAGACTCGAATCACTACTCAAAACCACTAATGCTATAGAACAAAATGGGTTAGGTTCAAGTGGTGGTGGCTATCGGATGATATGGTGGAAGCCCTAGGCAAAAATGCCAAAGTACCAAAAATTTGATGGTGTCAAAAGGTGGTGAAACCAAGGTGGGGACCTAAGCACGTCGATAGCTTCAAAACAGGCAAAGAACACTCAAATCGGAGTTGGAGTGAAAAGTTATGATGAAAATGGTGAAACTTGGGCCAAACTGGGTTGGGGTAGTACCGCTTGGAAGGGCCAGTATACCCCGCTTGGAATAAAGGGTAATCCCTTTCGTGTCGGGATTTTGCAAAATCTAGCTCTGGGAGGCGGTAGTGCCCTTGGAAGGCGGTAGTACCGCTTGGAGGTGCTGGCGGTAATACCGCTTGGAAGGGGATAGTACCGCTCGTGTGGGATTACCAAATCCGGATGGAAGGCGATTTTGGGGGAAATGGATGATTTCAAGGTCAAAATTGGAAGATTTGTGGATGGAAAGTGGGGAAACTTGGGAAATGCTAGATCCACTTGAAACCAAGCAAATCCATGGATCAAAATCAACAAAACATCATCAAAACTAACAAATCACAAAAAATTTGGGGCTATTTTTGGTGGGGATTTTTGGTTGGGGCAAAATCAACAAAATCAAGCTAGAAAAAGAGGGTAGGGGCTCCAATAACGTGATCAACGTGGCTCATGATACCATAGATGATGTGGGGGAACCCTCGTGGGCGATCTTTCACGTTGGAAGGGATCCTACGGTGAATCACGAAGAACCAGCGGAAGAACAAGAGGGAAAACCGGGAAAACAAAGAAATTCACTCAACCAACAAAGATCAATCACACAAGTGCTAGATCGATGAACACAAAAGGGAGATACATGATTCAATGTCAACAAAGGGCGATACAAGCGGTACCGTTCTTCTCCGGAAGGAAGGTTTGATGGGGTCCACCCTAGAAGGGGTCTTGAATCGCGGGGATCTTCTCGAAAGGTCTGAGCTCCGGGAAAGTGAATGGATGAGCAAAACTCTCACACAAACATGAGCTAAACCTAAGCTAACCCTAGAAAGGAGGGGTGGTCTATTATAGTCTAAGCCACGAAGGGGTAAGTGAGAGGGGATAAGGCCAAGGCCACAGCTTCTGAAGGGAAGCGGTAGTGAAACCCTTGGGAGGGCGGTAGTACCGCTTCCAAGAGATCCCCTTGGACCAAAGGAAATCCGGACCGGGTCCTCGAGCATAGGGTTTGTCGGGTTGGCCCGGTGAAGGCGGAAGGAAGTAGTGCCGCTCGGGGGCCTTAAGCGGTAAAATTGCAACTTGGTGTTGGCAGTGTCCCTTTCCAACGGTCTTCTTTTCCTTCTCCTTCCTTCCTTCCCTTGCAACAGCCTTGGCCTTGGGCTCTCCATGGTCTCCTCGGGTGTCAAGTATCCACAAGGTTGCTCTTGAATAGCGTCCATGTCTTACATTGGAAAGGGAAGATTGGAAAGGGCGGTTCACCTTAGGTCCAATGGCGCAAAATCGAGGTCTCATCTTATGTATCCTTGGGGCTTGGAGAGTAGATGGGTGTACATGGGGATGAGCGTGGGATGCTCCGCATCAATTGCTGCACCTCCAATGAGCTTACAAAAAGGATGTGCCTTTTGTTTGAGGGCCCCGGAAAAAGCCTTCCGGTATTGAAAGATAAGTTGACACATGCTCCTTTACTCCAACTTCCGACTTTAATAAGACTTTTGAGCTTGAATGTGATGCTAGTGGAATTGGATTAGGAGGTGTGTTATTACAAGATCAAACCTTTGCATACTTTTCGAAAAATTGAGTGGGCCTAGTCTGAACTATTCTACTTATGACAAAAATTATATGCTCTTGTTGGACTTTAGAACATGGCAACATTATTTATGGCCCAAAAGAATTTGTTATACATTCTGATCATGAATCTTTGAAACATATTAAAATTAAGCAAAGAATGTGAACATGCTAAATGGGTTGAATTCATTGGACTTTCCCTTATGTCATTAAACACAAGAAGGGAAAGGAAAAGAAATTCTTGATGCTTTGTCTATCTTATAACCACAACTTGACTTCAAAATATTTGGTTTGGAGACCATCAAAGATCAATATGTGCATGATGTGATTTTGATGTAATGCAGGTTGTAAGAAGGAAGAACATGGAACAAGTTGAATTAATTGATGGTTTTGTGTTCCGTGCTAACAAGCTTGGCATTCCCCTTCTTCTGTTGTCTTTTGTTGTTAGGGGCATGGAGGAGGATTAATGGGACACTTTGGCGTCAAGAAGGCGGAGGATATACTTGCTACATTTCTTTTGGCCAAAGATGAGGGGGATGTTGGCGTTTGTTGCTCGCTGCACTACATGTCAAAAAGCTAAGTCCGACTCAATCCTCATGGTTTATATATGCCTTTGCACGTCTAGTGTTTCCTTGGGAGGATATATCTATGGACTTTGTTTTGGTTTTACCCGAACAAAGAAGGGGAGGATAACATATTTGTTTGTAAATTGGATAGATTCTAAAAAATGGCACACTTTATACCATGTCAAAGCGATGATCTTTGTTAATGTTCTGATTTGTTCTTTCTGAAATTATTAGCTTGCATGGTGTGCCAAATACTATTGTTTAGATCGTGATACTAAATTTTCTTGACTTTTGGAGATGTTTATGGGCTAAGTTGGGGACTAACTTTCTTTTAGTACTACTTGTCACCCAAACTGATGGACAAACTGAAGTAGTCAATAGAACTTTCTATGCTTGGGGCTGTTTTGAAGAATAATAAGAAAATGTGGGAAGAATGCCCTCATATTGAATTTGATAATCGTTCATTGCATTCTACTACTAAGATGTGCCCTTTTGAAATTTGTATGGCTTCCCTCGTTCCCTATTGATTTGGTTTCTTCCATCTTGGAGAAGGTTAATTTTGATGTAAAGGTGGAATTGATTTTAAAAATGCATGAGTTAACTAAGGAAAACATTGGGTTATGAATCTAAAATAAACTTGTTGGAGATAAGGGTAAAAACATGTTGTCTTTGCCTGGAATCTTGTTTGGTTACATTTCGTAAGGATAGGTTTCCTAATTTTAAAATCAAACTACGTCTTTGCTGGTCCATTTAAGGTGTTAGAAAAATAAATGATAATGCATATAAACTTGAGCTGCAGATTTTGGGGTTAGTCCACTTTTAACATTGGTTTGAAGCCTTATTTGGGTGAGGAAGATGAGCTTCCGTCGGGGCGACTTCATTTCAAAGAGGGAGGATGATGAGGACATCAATACCATTATTACACCCAGCCCTTTTGCTATAATCTTGGACCAATTACTAGAGCTCCTGCCCAATTTAATTATCGGTACTTTGTTTCTTGGTAAGATTCCAATGTTCATGAGAATATGATGCTGCCTAAATTGGATACATTTGTTTTGCTTACAAATGAAGGGCCTACCATGGACAAGAAAGATGAACCTTGGAAAGTTCAAGCATGGAGTGTTGGCATCAAGGGAACAAACGGAGTTACAAGTGATGATTCCGGGACTTTGAAGCCACCCTAATGAGTGCATGAGGCCTTGGACGAAATATACAAGATGCCACTTCATAATAAGTCCATAGGCTATTCTAGGTGCTTTCACCTTATTATTGGGCCCATGTAATTTCAAATACTTAAGTATAGGCTGTTTTTAGAGTCCATTTGTGGGGAAACAAGAGTTATGGTTGATTTGGACCCCTCCACCAAGGGCCACGAAATTCCCCCTCTTCCTCCATATATCGCCCTTAGGGCATTTAGACCTTGGATTTTGTTTAGATTAAAAGTTAGCCATAGCTGCAACCCGCGTGCCGTTTGTGTTCCTTTGACGGACAAAGGTAGAACCCCACCTTGATCAATAAAGCTTTCATCTTATTAATTAATATCCAGATTGCAATCTAGTTTCGCTTTTCTTCCTTGGAAAAGACCCTCTTAGTTAGGTTGATCGTGCTTTCGTAAATTCAATAACCTCTCGGAGTTGGTTTAGCGATTGCTAAAGGGCGGCGTCCTCGCCATTAAGTGGGATCGTCAAAGTGACTTCCTCCAAAGCGAAAACCCATCTCATGAAAGGCGGGACACCTTTGCCTCTTCCAGGCGTCGAGGACCTTGGCCCTTAGCAATCGTAAACCAACCCGAGAGGTTTTAACAGCGGAGTTCGACAAACCAAAATTTGGCCAAAAGGGAACCAAGAAAAGCCTGGGTTGAAATTTTGGAATTTGGAATATTGTTGGAAAGGCTTTATTACCAAGGTGGGGTTCAATGGCCCTTTAATCGTTCGTTAACCAAGGCAAATGTAGCCAAGTTTTCCAACTAGGCCCCTTTTAACAAAACAAAACCCAAATTTAAGCGGTCCCTAAAAGAATATTATGGGAAAGAGGGAAATTTTTGGGGAGGGCTCAATAATTTGTTCCCAAATGGGATTAAGAGTTATTTAAAAAAATTGATAATGGACTTTCCCAATAAAAGTGGCCTTGGGGCCACCCTAAAATAAAGCCAAATTGGGCAATTTAAAGAAATGGGATCCCAAATGGGGCCCGTCAAAGCCTTATCATTTATTTTCTTCCAAACCTTGGAATATCGGCCAACTGGTTCTTGTTCCCTTGATATTTAATGCCAAACTTGGTCAAATTCAACTTTTTTCCATTGGCCTTTATTTAACAAAAAAATGTTTTCCAATTTAACTCATATTTTTAAACAATTGAATTTTTACCAAAAAACCCGAAAGGAAAGCAAATAATTCAATTGAAACCATCCAACTTCCAAAGGAATTTAGTGTGTGGCAAGGGGTTTAAGAAACAAATGAGGCAAGGATTCCTCCCAAATTTCAATTATTCTTTTAAACAGCCCAAGGATTTAAAAATGCCTTGCTTTCATTTCCAAATTTGGGGGGGCCCAATTAGGTACAAAACCAAGAATTTAGCCTAAAATTTAAAGTGGCCAAATTTTATTCCGTCCAAGGCCTTTGTTCACCCATTTTATTTGGCCTTCAAAGTCCAAAAATTAAATTCATGCTTGGAATGTTCTTGTTCATTAGAAATATCTCCAAATACTTTGTTTTGCTTCCAAATGAACCTTCTTAAGAAGGTTCATTTGGAAGCAAAACAAATGGGTAATCCAATTTAAAGGAGCAATGTATTCCTTTGAACCAATTAAGGGTCATTAAAAAAAAAGGTACCTTATAAATTTAAATTTGGGCTTTGTACCTTTTAGTAGGCAAGTTTTCGAAATTGTATAGCGTTTAGAATCCAGGTGGGAAACAAGGTTATTGATTTGGTCCCAAACAAATTCCCCCCTTCCTTAAATAATTGGGCCCGAGGAACTTTTTTTTAAAAAAGGCCTTCAAACTGCCTTTGTTAATGGGACAAACCCCAAAATCAAAAAGCTTTCAATTTATATTGCAATTATTCAATTTATTTTTCTTTCCCCCAAAGGGACCCTGTGGTTTGATGGCTTTGGCTTGGCATTCAAATTTTTAGCAAATTGTAACCGGGTCTGCCTTGTTTTCAACACTTTCCCAGCAAAACCATTCATAAACCAATTTTTCCCTTAATGGTATCATTTTCAATTCTCGGTTTTTACATTTAAAAATTAAACCTTCTCCAAAGAGGAAAAGGGCAAAAAAATTAGGGTTGCACAATTGAAAACCTTTCAAACTTTTAAAGGGTTTCTTTGTTGAAGAATTTGCAATGGCGTTTCAAATTCTTGGGTTCCTTAATTTTCTTTTAATTTTAAAACGGCCCTAAGTTGTAGGCGTTCCCTATTATTCCCTTCCATTTACCATTCATTTGGGGAAGACCGTATCCTAAAACCAATTATCCCCACCCAAAACCTTCCAAAATTCCAAATTTGTATCCACCACCATAACCACCAATACCCAAATTTGTTTAAACCCACAGCCCTTCTGCCTTCATATTTGGGAAAAAAAAATTAAAAACTCGGAGGCCCAAAAATTTTCAGGGCCTTTTTTTCTTGGTAATTGTTTTAATGTTTCAAGGAGAAAGGATGCCATAAAATTTTTGGAACCCTTTGGTTTTGGGTTACAAAAAAAAATTTTGGAAAAAATTGGCCCATTGGAGCAAGGAAAAGTTTGGAATAATTATTGGAAAAAAAAGGGAAAAAAAACAGGGTTTTCGTTGTTTGTTTCCGGATTTTGAAGGCCCCCTTAAGGGTCTAAGCCTTGGACCGAAATTCAAAGGTTACTTTATTAAATTTGATCCCGAAGGTTATTCTAAATTTTTGCTACCTTATTATAAGGCCCTTAATTTCCAAATACTTAAATGTCGTTTTTGATTCCCAATGTGGAAACAAGGTTTGGGGTTTGGACCCTCCAAAGGCCAGAAATTCCCCCTTCCTTTCCCTTAGGGCAGTTTGAACCGGGTTTTGTTTTGTTAAAAACCCCAACTTCCTTGCGTGCTTTCTTTGGTTTCAACGAACCCAGGACAAAGGCCAAGAAAACAGACAAAAAAAGCTTTCATTTAATTTCCAAATAGTTGGGCAATTGGCGTTGTTCTTGTTTGGGGCCGGGAAAGAAGATGGCATTGAGAAGGGCGTTGGAAAAAACCTCGGGTTGGTTTTGAATTGCTAAGGCGACCCCCCACGGCGCCCTAACGGATCCTTCAAAAATGGACTTCCTCCCAGGAAAACCCTCCTGAAAGGCCCGGCCCTTTGGCCTCCAAGTTTGGTTCGTTTTCAGGTTGCTCCGGGGGGAGATTTTAAGTTTTCGGGAATTTAAATCGGAACTGTTTTCCACCAAACCACAAAAAGCCAACAAAAAAAAATTTGGGTTTTAGTTCATCCATTCCCGAAAAAATTCCACCTTTGATAATTTTTTATTTTTCTTTGGGTTAATTTGCCGGTTTACATGTTTCAATTCCGGGGGCTTGTTCCTGTCTTTTGGTTTTAAGTTTGGCATTGGTTTGGTAGCCGCCGGATTATATCCTTTCCACTACCCCTTTGAAAACGCCAGCTTTCGTTGGGTTACCATATTACCACCGGAATTCCTTCCAAAATTACCAAACCAAAAAATTCCTAAAATATTACCAGGAATTACCAAACCATTAATTTATTTAAAATGAAGTTCTTCTTTTAGGGGTTTGGTTTTCAGACCATTCTAGTTTCCGGATTATTTTCCTTCGGATTATTTTTGGAAAAAAAAAGCTGGAAACCAACCCCTTTGGCCCAAAATTTTCGGCAGCACCTTTCGGAAAAATTTTCTGGCATCCTGGTTTAAAGTGTTTAAAAGGGGAAAACCAATTCCGCCAAAAGTTTTTGACCCTTCCGGTTTTTTAAAGGCGTTCGAAAAAAAATTTTTGTCGGAAAAAAAAATTTTCGGGTGCCCTCTGTGATTTACCGGGAAGGTTTGAAGCCTTGGCCATTATAAGGATTTTTTATTAAAAAAAAAAAAGAAGCGAAAAAAATTTTGAAGTTTGCTTTAGTTGTTTGTTGCCCCGTGTTTTGAGTGTTCGGGTTCCGGCAAATCGGAGGCCTAATTGCCATACGGGAAGTTGTTGAACGTTTATTAACTCATCTTGAATTGGAATTTGCAACCAATTTTGCTACCATATTTAAGCCTTCCCAAGCCCATACATCCCTACATAATGGTTTAACCCCGGGGTAAACTCTTTTAAGTTTGAAGTTTTACTACAATGGTTTGGATTTACCTTTTTCCTTTCTTGGTAGAAGGCGGTAAAAATTGAAATTGAAACAACGGATTTTTGTTCCACCAAAAAAAACCCTTCCTAGATCCTGAATTCCAATTTTGGTGTTTTAATTGGCTTAAACCAAAGGCGGGAAAAAAGGGAAAACAATTTGGAAAAGAAATTTGACAAAAAAAGCCTAATAATTTAAACCAAATGTTGGGCTTGAAATTGCTAAAATGATTTTAAGGGCCAAAAGATAGATGGCAATTTAGAAACGTTTCAAAGCTTTTGGAAACAATTTTAATTGGGGCTGGCCCCTCTTTCCCCCCCACCAAACCGGCTTCCCACCTAAACCTTTAATTACAACAAATTGGACTTAATTCCCATCCTAAACCAGCCCTCCTTACCTTCCGGGGTGTCCCTCAATGGCCAAGGGCTGCTGGGTTTTGGAATTCCTTACCTTGGCTTCCTAATTTCTGGAGAGGGGTGTTTGTTGATTGAGGGATTAATTATTAACATTAGAATCGTCAACCACCAACAATAAGGGTGGTCCACTCCAAATTGGAATTTTGGGTTTTCATTGGAGATTTCCATGCCATTCCCAAAATGAAAATTGTTATTCCACCTTTAGGTAATATGTTTCCAAATATTCTTATTTGGGGTTTGGAAAACCTAAAACAATTTAATTTTTATCGGGGAGAAAGGGGCCTGGCGTTTGTTTTAATTTGATGGTTTTGGTGTTGCTCAACAAATTTGATTATTATCTTTGTTGTTCGGGGGCGCTTTGGAAAAATGGGCCTTTGGTGGGGGGGTTCCACCATTTCGGCCGTGAATTTACTTTTAAAATTTCAGCCGCAAACAAGGAAAAATCGGAAAAATTTCAGGTTTAAAATGGCCTTTGAAATGTGGTTTTTGGGAGGAATAACTTGGCTTTTTTTAGGTTTTCCAAAAGATGGTTTAAATGGATTAGAATTCTGAAAAGGTTTTTAATACCACTAATTAATTCTTTTCTTTTAAATTTTATTTGAATGGGATAAAAAGCCAGGAGTTTTGGGCGGGGGACTAAACCTTTTTGCATTGGGCCCCCAACATGGACAATGAATATCTAAACTTGTTCTACTAGGCCCTTGGGCTGTTTAAGTAATAAAAAAGGGGAAAACCCCATAATTTGCCAAAGTTACACACTTTGGGCCCTAAAGGTTCTTCCTTCTTTTTCCATTGGGCTTCCAGGGGAAAAGGTTAATTTTGTGCTTTAAAAAGGGAATTTGAAAAATGCAAATCTTGGCTTGAATGAAATTAAACTTTGGAGGATGGGTGGGTTTTGGAGTCGTTTGGTTACTTTGAAGAATTTCCTTAATTTACAAATAAAGAACCACGGTGGAGGTATTTAAGGTTTAGGGAAAATAAATGAAATGCTAAAATTGACGGAGAATTTTAGTTGCCCTTTAACTTGTTTGAAGTTTTGGGGAGTTACCAAGCGAGGGCCCAAAAAATAGAGGCATAAACCTTGTTAACCCAAAGGGTTGTAAGGACCTTCTATTTCATATCAATTAAATTATCAAAACTTTGGCTTGGAATGGATTTAATGGTTTGAAAGCTTTCCTAAAAGGAACCATTTTTCCTTACTACCACCAAAATGGTTAACAACAAGCGGAAGGTTAAGTAACAAAGGGTTTACGTGTGATTTTAGGATTTCCACCATAATGGGTTGAATTAGTTGATTTAAATGTGGACCTATTCCAACTTGTTCCCTTATTATTGGTAAATTTAAATTTAAAAAATTACAAGAACCCTGGTTGGAAACAAGATTATTTTTGGTTCCACCAAGGAAAAATTTTTTTTTCCAAAAGGGTTTTGTTTTTTAAAAAAAATTAAAAAAAAAAAAAAAAAAAAAAAAGGGAAAAAAAAAATTTTTTAAAAAAAAAATTTAATTTAAAAAATTTTTTAAAAAAAAAAAAAAGGGCCTTGTTTTTAAAATTAAATTTGGGGAAAAAAAATTTTTTTTTTTCAAAGGGAAATTTTTAAAACCGGGTTTTCCTTTGGCCCCCCGGGGGAAAAAAATTTTGGGGGGTTTTAAAAAAGGGAAAAAAGGGAAAACCCCCAAACAAAAATTGGGAAAAAAATTTTTGGGTTTTTGGGGGCCAAAAGGGGGGGTTTTTTTTGCCCCAAAAAAAAAAAAAAAAAGGGGGGTTTTTAAAAAAAAAAAAAAAAATTTTTGTTTTTTTAAAAAAAAAAAATTTTTTTTTTCAAACCAAAATTTAGGGGAAAAAAAAAATTTTTTAAAAATTTTTTTTTTTAAAAAAAATTAAAAAAAAAAATTTTTCAAATTTTCACAAAAAAAAAAAAAAAATTTAAAAAATTTTGGGAAAAATTTAAAAAGGCTTTAAAAAACCTTTTTTTTTTCCATTTAAAAAAAAAAGGGGCAAAAGCAAAAAAAATTTTTGGGGGGGGAAAAAAAATGGAAAAAAAAATTTTTTAAAATTTTTGGGTTTTGGAAAAATTAATTCCCCCAACCTTTTAAAAAAATTTTTTTAAGGGGGAAAGGGGGAAAAAATTTTAAAAAGGGGAATTAAACCCAAAAATTTTTTAAAAAAAGGGGGTTTGGGGGTTTTTTGGGCCCTAACCAATTTAAAAAAAGGGGGGGGGGGGGTTTTTTTTTTTTTTTTTCCCAAAGGTTTTTAAAATTTTTTAAAGGGGCTTTTTTAAAAAAAAAAAAAAGGGGGAAGGGGGGGAAAAAAAATTGGTTTTGGGAAAAATAAAGTTTAAAAAAAAAAACCCCCGGGGGTTTTTTTAAATTTTTTAAAAATTTTTTTTTTTAAAAAATTTTTTTTTTAAAAATTTTTTAAAAAAATTTTTTAAACCCTTTTTTTTGGGAAATTAAAAAATTTGGGTTTTTAAAAAATTTAAAAAAGGGGGAAAATTTTAAAAATTTTGGTAAAAAAAAAAATTAAAAAGGAAAAAGGGGAAATTTTAAAATTTTTCCCCAAAAAAAAATTTGGGTTAAAAAAAATTTTTTTTTTGGTTAAGAAAAAAAGGCAAAAGGGGGAAAAATAAAAAAAAAATTTGTGGGAAAAATTTTTTCCCCCAAATTTTTTTTTAAAAAAAAAAAAAAAAAAGGGTTTTTCCCCGAAAAGGGGGGAAGGGAAAACCAAAATCCAAAAAGGAAGGGGGAAAAAATTAAACCCCCGGGGCCTTTTTTTGGGGGGCCCCTTTTTTTTAAAAGGAAAAAAAGGGGGGCCCCCTTAAACCCGGGGGGGAAGGGGGGGGCCCCCCCGAAGGAAACCAAATGGGTTTTTTTTTTTTTTAAAAAAAAAGGGGGCCCCAAAAAAACCCCCGGGGGGAAAAAAAAAAAAAAATTTTTTTGGGGTTTTTAAAAAAATTTTTAAAAATTTTTCCCCGGGGGGGGGGTTTGGGGGGCCCCCAATTTGGGGAAAAAATTTTCCCAAAGAATTTAAAATTTTTTAACCCCTTTTAAATTTTGGGGGGAAATTTGGGAAAAAGGGGGGGGGAAAAAACCCCCCCTTTTTTCCCAAACCCAAAACCCCCAAAAAAGGGCCCTTTTTTCCCCCCGGGGGAAAAAAGGAAAAAATTTTTTTTAAAAAAGGGTTAACCCCAAAAAAAAGGGGAAAAAATTTCCGGAAAGGGGTTAAAAAAGGGAAACCAAATTTTTAACCCCCTTTTTGGGGTTTGGGGGTTTTTTTAAAAAGGGGGTTTTTTTTCCCCCAAAAAAAAAAATTTTGGGGGAAAAAAGGGGGGGGCCCCAAGGGGAAAAGGGTTTCCCCAAAAAACCCAAAAATTTTGGCCAATTAAAAGGGGGGTTTTGGGAAAAAAAAAGGGGGGTTCCCAAAGGAAAAGGGAAGGGGAAAAAACCCCCCCTTTCCTTTTTCCCCCCCTTTTTTTTTCCCTTTTTTGGGTTGAAGGGGGGGGGGAATTTTTTAAAAAACCGGGGGGGGGGGGGTTTTTTTTTTAATTTGTTTCCGGGGTTTTTAAAAAAAATTTTAAAAAAGGGAGGGGAAAAAAAAAATTTCCCCAATTTAAATAAATTTTTAAATTTGGGAAAAAAAGGGAATTTTTGGGAAAAAAAAAAAAGGGGGGGGCAAAAAAAAAAAGGGTCAAAAGGTTGGGAAAAAAAAAAAACCCAAAAAAAAAAAACCAAAACCCCCAAAAAAGGGGGGCAACCCAAAAAAAAATTTTAAAACCCAAAAAACCCGGGAAAAAAAATTAAATTTAAAGGGAAAAAAAAAAAAAAAAAACTTCCCCAAAAAAGAAAATTTTCCCTTTTTCTTAAAAAAAAAAATTTTTTGGGGATTTTGGGGTTCTTTTTTTTTTTTTTTTTTTTTCCCCCCTTTTTTTTTTTTAAAAAAAAAAAAAAAAAAAGGGGGAACCAAAAAAATAGGAAAACCAAAAATTGGTATTTTAAAAAAAAATAAGGAAAAAAGGGGAAAAAATTTTTAAATTAAAAAAAGGGTTAGGGGTTTCCCAAAGGGCAATTTAAAAAAAAGGGGAAAAAACCCTTTTAATTTTTTTTTTCCCCAAAAAAGGGGGGGGGGGAAAATTTTTAAAAAAAAAAAAAAAGGGGGTTTTTTTTTTGGGGGGGAAAAAATGGGGGGGGTTAAAAAGGGGGTTAAAAAAAAAACCAAACCCAAACCCAAAAAAAAAGGGGGGGGGAAGGGGGGAAGGGTTTTAAAATTTTTTTAAAAAAGTTTCCCCCCCAAAATTTTTCCCCCCCTTTTAAAAAGGGTTTTTTTTTGGGGGGGGGGAAAAATGGGTCCAAAAAATTTTTTGGGGGGAAAAAGGGGGCCGGGGTTCCTTTAAAAAAAAATTTAATTTAAAAAATTTGGTTAAACTTGGGAACCTTGGGGGTTGGTTTAACCCTTTGGGGAACCCCGGGGGTTGGGGAAAAAAGGGGAAATTTTCCCTTTTTAAAAAGGGGGGGTCCCCCCTTTTTTGGAACCAAAGGGGGGTTTTAAGGGGTTTGAAAGGGTTTGGGGTTTTAAATTGGGAAGGGAGGTTTTGGGGGGTTTTTTTTTTTTTGGGGGGGGGGGGGGAAAAATTTTTTTTTCCCCCCTTTTTTTAAAAAAAAATTTTTTTTTTGGGGGGTTTTTTGGGGGGGCCCCAAAAAAAAAAAAAAAAAGGGGGAAAGGGGGTTTTTAAAAAAAAAAGGGGGGGGGGGTTTAAAACCAAGGCCCCCTTTTTGGAATGAAACCCGGGTTTTTTTCAAAAAACCCTTTTTTGGGAAATTTTGGGGGTCCCCTTTGGGGTTTTAAAAAAATTTTGGGGCCGGTTTGGGGGGCCCCCAAAAAAAAAAAAAAAGGGGGCCCCAAAGGGGGTTTTTGGGGGGGGGTTGGGGGGGGAAAAAGGGGGGGGGGGGGGGGAAAAAAAATTTTTGGGAAAAAAAAAAATTTTTTTTTTTTAAAGCACACTCTGGAATTTTTTTTCCGCTTTTTTTTGCGCTGCCTTTTTTTTTCTTGCTCTTTTTTTTTTGAAAAATCACTATAATGGCGAGTGTCTCAAAACTCTTCCCAGTCAATGACGGGATGGGCACGAAATTTTTCGACCAAAAAAATTTTTTTTTATTGCCGGACCAAAAACTGAAGCAGGTCAAAAAAACTTTCTATAACTTGTTGTCTCAATACACTTAGAAACACCTAAAATAGGATAGCCAGAAAATTTTTTGACAAGTGCGTTTTCGGAAAATTTTGGGCCTAAACGGAGGGTGGTTTCCAGACTCTTTTTTTTTCTTTTTTTTTTCCGAAACCTACTCCGGCAAGGAAACACGAATCGGAAACTAGATGGATCTCGAAAACAACCCTAATATGAGAAGAACTCGGATTGGTGGTGGATATATGGCGGTGGTATATGGCAGCGGTGGTGGTAGCGGTGGTAGTATATGGATATGGATCAGTGGTGGTATATGGAGACGGATTCGGAGCGGTGATGGTAGGTGGCAGGGGCGATGATGATGGTGCGGTGGCGGCGTGACAACTGATGACCAGAACTCAAAACTCTAAAAGACTAGACGCTAAGACCAGCAACTAGACACGGCGATGCAACATAAATTCAACAAAGCAAAACCCTAAAAAGATTATGCAAAGGCTCAGATTGGTTGGATATGATGAACTAACCTAATTTTTTGTGGCTTTTAAGTGGACTATAGGTATGAAGAACAGACTCGATCTAAACTACGAAAAGCTGTAAAATCTCACGAGCAACACTGAAATCTGATACCACTTGATAGAGGCAAAGGTGTCCGTCTTTCGATGAGATGTTGGTTTTCGCTTTGGAGGAAATCGACTTTGGCGATCCGACTACTGAGCGTCTTGAGGGCGTCGCGCCTTATGTCAATCGCTAAACCAACTCCGAGAGGTTATTGACCACGCGCAGAACACGATCAACGACCACGAGTGCATTTCCTGCGAGCAAGCGAAGAACAAGCAAGCTGAGATTGCAATCTGGATATTGCGAATATAAGATGAAAGCTTTATTGATCAAGGTGGGGTTACTGTGGCGCCTTTATGCAGTCGTTGAACACAAGCGAAATCTGTGAAGTTGCAGCTATGGCGAACTTTTAATCTAAACAAAACCCAAGGTCTAAGCGGTGCCCTAAGGGCTGTATATATGGAGGAAGAGGGAATTTCGTGGCCCTTGGTGGAGGTCGAAATCAACCCTAACTCTTGTTTCCCCACATAGGGACTCTAAAACAGCCTATACTTAAGTATTTCGAAATTACATGGGCTGGCCCAATAATAAGGTGTGCAGCACCTAGAATAGCCTCGGGGCGACATTTATGAAGTAGCATCTTGTATATTTCGTCCAAGGCTTCATGCATCCATTATGGTGGCTTCAAAGTCCTGAAATCATCACTTGTAACTCCGTTCTTGTTCCCCTTAGCATGGCATTATCTCCATGATTGTTCTTGCTCCAATGTCCATCCTTCTCCAAGCTAGGGCCTTCATTTGTAAGCAAAACAAATGTATCCAATTTAGGCAGCATCATATTCTCATGAACATTAGAATCATTACCAAAAGCGAAAGTACGATAATTTAATTGGCGTGCGCGAGCTCTAGTAATTGGTCCAGTATATGTAGCAGTAGGGGCTGTGGGTGTAACAATTGTATTGATGTCCTCATCATCTTGAATCCGCTTGGGAATCTTCTCCGTAGAGGTCCTGATCTCCGAGGAGAAGTAGCCAAGTGGATGAGCAAAGCCCTCACACAAATATGAGCTAATCCTTTGCTAACCTAGAAAGGTGGGGAAGAAAGAGTATATATAGTCTAGGGGGCGAAGGGGTACAAGGGCTGCGGCCCCAAACAAAGTCAACACCAGGCGTCGGACGTCCAGGAGGTCCTTTGAGTCGTCGGGGCTCGACATGGTCCGGACGTCGGAGGTCTTGGGACGTCCATAGATCGATTGAGGCGTCGTCGGTCGGACGTCCGTAAGCGATCAGACGTCCGTAGATTCCATTTAGGTGCCCGGCTGCGGACGTCCGGGCGTCGATCGTCCGTGTCTTTGGAGAGAGGTGTCGGACGTCCGAGTCTTCGGTCGTCCGGCGGCTGGGGACTCCGCAGCTCCGTCTTTTCCGTCTTCTCTTCCAGGCTTCCCTCGCGGATGGTGTAGGTGTTCCTTGGCGCTTGCACTCCTCCTCGTCGTCAGTGAAGCTCGGTCATACCTATGCATGCACCGAGTGGAGTGTCAAGTAGTATACCATCCTCGAAGGGGTCAAGTGAACACGTGTAAGGAGAAGATTCACCTTTGTGTATGTGAAGAAGAAGGTCATGCGTGTCACTTGCCAAGCGGACTCTTGACATGGTGATGACCGTGGGATGCTCGCATCATCCCCTCCCCTTGGAAAGGATCCGACCTCGGATCGAAAACCAAATCACCATGGGAAAGAGATGGCGGTGCCGTGTCAAAGTGGTCGATCACCAAGCTCTCGTCATCTTGAAGCTCGAAATGGGCACTCTCCAATGTCGTACCATCTTGTGATTCCTTCAAAAGGAGTAAATAGAACAGACACTTGGAAAAACAAATGTGGTTAGCGTTAGTGCAAAACCAAGCATTCAAGAGGTGATTCACCAAACAAGTGTTGTCATCAAGCATAGCATAGGGTGTGACAAAGTATTGTGACATGGCATGTAAGCATATGAATTGAGCAAAATCAAGGTCATCATGGAAACAAGCATGTAAACGTGAGGTAGTGATGCAAATATGTGTGACAAGAGAATAAGCATCTACCTCAAGATCATAGCAATCATGCATAAAGCGCTCGACAAATGGTCGATGGTAGGCATAGGAATCATTCACAACACCAAATAAGATGAGATGTCTAAACACATGTGTCAAGTGCAAGACAATCCAAGCATAATATGCATAGGGTGTAGTGAATATAGTGTGGCACTCATCACAATATAAAGAGCAATTGTTCATCATGTGTGAGGCAATCAAGTGAATCATGTAACAAGCAAAGGGACATGGCATATGTGAAGAAATGATATTGGTCCAACCAAACATATGATAGTAGCAAGTAGTCCGCGAATTGGATGCAACACACAAGGTATATATGTCATGAAGCATGGAAATGTGGGAATCAAGGGTGAAAGCAATATCTCGAGTATGCGTGCAAATGGTGCAAGCAACACATGAAGTATGATCCACAATATACAAGCTCAAGAAGGATGTCACCTTGAAGGCATGTCCTTGTGCCTTCTTCACAATGCCGAAGCGCAAGCAAACACGGTGTAGAAGCGAGTCGTGGTAGAATGTTTGAGGCTCGCTCTCAAGAGCTCGAGTGGTCAACTCACGTGAAGTGGAAGTCGACACAAAGTCCAAGTATCCTACACATGCACAAAACAAAACAAAAGAGCGTATCGCATGGTAGATAAACACATCATCCATCATGATGGTTCTCATCTTTGCACAAAACCATTAGAAGGAAAAGTGCATGAATAATATGATGCAACAATGGCAATATTCATGGCACTAGGTATATGGTGCAAAGAAGTAAGACAAGCATGCTTCACAAGAATTATGTCAAAATCTCAAAATATATGCGAGAATGCTATGGGGGCAATCTCATGAGCAAGAAGAGAATCATTGTTGCACTCAATACATGGCAAATCTAGCATGAGAGAGGCAACACATAGAGATATATGACAAGGAACAACAACAATCGTGTGCAAAGCATGTAGATGGTTGTCATCGACCACATGAAATGAGCAAGTATGAGTCATTGGTGATGCAACAAGGCAAGCAAACATAGTAATCAAGTCGTGCAAACTAGTGGAGCGAAGATGCAGCACACTAGAATAAATCATGGCAATCATGTCATGTGAGCAAATAATAGGCATAGGGGGTGCACATGACATATCGCAAGCATGAACACAAAGCAAGATCATAGTGTCATCATAGGCATGGGGCACAAAGCAATCATGGCAATACCAAACAATATCTCCACCACGCTTGCAAATACACATACAAGTACTAGAATCAATCATCATGTGTAATGCAAAGCATGGGTCACAAATGCATGGCAAAGGCATAGGAATGGGCATATCATGCAAAGTGAACATGGTAAGATGGGCAAAGGATATATAATGGACAACTACCCATAACCATGTGAGGGCCATGTAGAAGAAATCTTGCGAAGACTTAGGTGTGAAGAAGCGGTGGGAAAGTCAATCCATGGGATCCCAAATCATCGGTGCTCTCTAGAGCTCGTTTTGTCAACTCGTGGGATTGCGAGTTTGACAAGTATTCATGGGTACCTACACAAAAGAGACACAAACCAAAGAAATTGTGCGTGTGGTAAATGTACACATCATCCATCATGATGTGTATGTGCACGTGTGAGTTAGCACAAGATAAGCATCGCTCAAAGAAATTTGATGCATGGTATAAGAACATGTCATCCATGATGAAAGAATAGTTATTATGTATGACACGATGGGGACACAAATTGAGAATGCAAGTATATGTCACATCAAAAGCATGTTTCTTCATGGGGAGCATATGGTGCACACAAGTATGGGAATCATGCAATGAATAGGATGGATCAAATTCTCCTAACATGTATGAGGAAACTATGGGGGCCTCCTCATGAGCAATAGCGGAAACATCACATGGAGAAAATGGACAACATCCAGAACAATGCATATCCGAAGCTAGGAGGGCATGGCATGGCATATGAGATAAAGGATGCAAAGGGAGCATATCAATATCATCACAAGAAAAACAAATGCCAATAACCATGGGCTTGTCATCTATGCCATATGTGCAAATTGTGATAGAGGCAAAGGTGTCCCGTCTTTCGATGAGATGTGGTTTTCGCTTTGGAGGAAGTCGACTTTGACAATCCGACTACGAACGTGCGAGGACGTCGCGCCTTAGCAATCGCTAAATGATGAGGACATGATTACCTTGGATACGACCAAAAATATTGCATACATGTATATTTGTGAGGTGATTTCTAATGCAAACTATGCAATAATTTATTTATGTCATCCAGGACAAAAATACTTCACAAACTTTTGTGCCATGTCTAATTGCAGGTGTATGGGACATTTGTACAATCCACATATGAAGATAAGGGAGAAAGAGATGTTTACCTGCTGTTCAAAAGTTCTCTCACGTCACTTTTGGCCCAAGAGAAGATAGAGTCCAAGTCTCTCACGTTACGGACTCAGATTCGGACTACTGCAGACATACGACTCAAAAGCGTCAATAACTTTTCATACGGACTCCAAATTGGTTGATTCTTTTTGTTGGAAAATAGATTTCGTGCATTTTCCAACGCAATTAGAATCACCTTAAAATCCGTCCGGGCGTTGAGTTATGGACGAAACAATCTGATGTTGCAGCAGAATCCGAGTCAAACAACAAGTCCAAAGGTGTTCGTCACCTCCACTTGGACCCATTGGCCTTATACGACCTAGGGTTAGTGTTAGGCTGCCTTGGGACGTCCTCCCACCTCCTTGGCGCCACCTTGCTCCTATATAAGTAGATCCATCTAGTAGCTTTTCCTTGGGATTTGTTTAGTTAAAAGTTAGCCATTGCAACCGTGTACTTTGTTTGTGTCCAACGACCAGACCAAGACCGCTTACGGATCCCCACCATTATCAATACTTCATATATATTCGCAATATTCAGATTGCTTTATCATATTCTTGCTTGTTCTTGATTGCTTGCAGGAATAGACCTTCGTGGTCAGGTTGATCGTGCTCAGCGTGGTCAATAACCTCTCGGAGTTGGTTTAGCGATTGCTAAGGCATAGCGTCGTACCGCGTTTGTAGTCGGATCGTCAAAGTCGTCTCCACCAAATCGATAGTTATCATCTCATCGAAAGATCGGGACACCTCGCCTCTATCAAGTGGTATCGGTTTTCAGGTTGCTCGGTGAGATTTTCCGATTATCCTAGATTCGATTTATTTTCTTACCTATTGTCCAAGAAAAGGCCACGGAAAAGTTAGATCTATTCATCATTTGTCCTAGCCAGTCAAGCCTTTGCAATTTTCTTTTCATTGTTTGCATTATTGAATTATCGGTTGCATCGTCGTGTCGAGTTGCTGGTCTTAGTGTCTAGTTCCTTTAGAGTTTGAGTTCTGTTCACATTAGTCACGCCGCTTGCTGCATCATTATCCTTCCGCTGTCCAACATACCATCCATCAGTTTCCACCACGTGCTCGCACTATTCATTGTCATGATCATAGTTGAGGTCATTCACATCTTCGCTTGATCAATCTGCATCTTATCTAGTTTGTTTTGGAAAAAGAAAAAAAGAGAAAAAAGAAAAAAAAAGTAAAAAAAGTCAGAGAAAAAAAAGAAAGAAAAGCGGAAAAAAGTGTGAGAAAAAAAGAAGAGAAAAAAACAAAGTTCGGATCTATCTAGACTCAATCTCGTAGCTGAATTCGGATTGGAATCTGTTTTGTGCACTGTTCAGTAAAACAGGCATAACTTCCTCATACGAAGTCCGTTTTGGCTCCTCGAGTACTCAAATTAAAGCTAGAGACGAGTCGCATCTAAATAGTTGCAGAAGCTAGTTCAATATTTGGCAGCTCAAAATCGGCTTCTAAATAGGTCTTTTTGCCCTCCGAAGTTCATAAACACAGCTTGTTCCAGTTTTTCAGGCCAGTTTTAGAATTCTTTGACTCCTCATATCAATTCGGAATTGAGTGATTCTTTTTGCATTGGAAAGCTTGAGTTAGTAGCATTCTTTGAAAATTTATCAGAAAATTGGCTCAAACTTTTTAAGAGGAAAGTTGGAGAGAGTTGTTTTATATCTGCTTGGCGATTGTTTTCATCATTATCTTCCTTTGTCGTTGTGATCTTCACTTATATCTTGCTGTCCATAGCTACTTAGTATCCTTCATTGATGCTAGTTGTGCTACGCCGTGACCTCATTAGTGTTCTAGGCTTGCGTCTCTAGTCGGTCTAGCCTAGGACCAGCACCTGATACCGTCATTGGCGTTTATTCAACATTGCATCTCTGAATTGATTATTGATAATCTTTTGCTACCATATATAGCCAACCCAGCTCCACATATTTCTACACCGTGTATCGTCGTTCCCCAGCAATCGCTTTACACAATCTTCGTAGTTATTTGACATTGCTGGTTGCACTGTCACCACCTGCTGCATGGTAAGAACTTGTAAGATATTGATATTTGCTATCTTGTGAGCGTTTTACCACCACATCCTAGTAGTTCATAGGAACATTATTCTCGAATTTTGTTTCTTGTTTTACTAATCATGACAGGTTCGGAGATAGAAGTTCTTGGATGACGGACACATCTCCACCATCACGAGTTGGGACAACACACACAAGCATATGGTCAGGTTATGTCTTTACCATCATTTGAGGTAGATTTAATCCTGCTATTTATCTAGCTTGGGAGCTTGAATTAGAAGAAGTTTTTAGTCACCATGATTTTTCTGAAATTGAGAGAGTACGAGCTACCACTAGAGCATTTACTGGTTTTGCTTCATTTGGTGGAGTGTACATTGTAAGAAAAACATTGATAACCAACCCACAACTTGGAAAGTTTTGAAAGCTGTAATGAGACAACAATTTTTCCTCCTTACTATAAATGGTGAATTGCTTATAAATTTGAACAATTAAAACAAAGCAGTAACACTGTTCATGCTTACTACAAAGAGTTCAAATCTTATATGCATCATTGTGACATAGAAGAATCTGAGGATGATACAATGAATAGATTTTTGGTGGTTTGAACCATGATATCCGTGCAAGATTTCACTATATTCCTCGTTCCATTATTGGTATGTATGTTGGCGCTTGTACCTTTGAGAGACAGCTACAGGAGGATGCATTGGGTGACTACAACAACTACTATTCAGTTCATGCTCACCATCGTCAGTTGGTTCCTCCACCGTTGCACCTACTAGAGCAGCCTCACCCCAAATTGTGGTAGCGACATCATCTCAAGTGTATGGTGCATTATCAAGGCCGATACCTACATCAGCTCGTCTTTGCAACAAGGTAACAGTAAAGGTATTAATGATATAACTTCACATGAGAATGATGCATCCCTAGTTAACTTGAATGCATCATGTGTTGAGTTAACTGGTGATTTGAGCACATCACCTATTTTAGAGAATCTTGATACTATCATGAATCGTCATGTGATCAAACAACTGAAATACCAACAATTTTGAGTGCACCCATTGAATTAACTATTGATGCAAAAGAATCAATGTTTAATCATTTGATATGACCTCTAATCTTGGTGATGATTACGTGTGAATGACTTATTGCATGTTTGCTTATTTAAGCATGTTGTAGCATGTAAACTTGATGTAAGTAAGGTTTATTCACCAATGTTGGGATGGTTTAATGATGAACATTGTCAATCTTTTGAAAAGAATAAGAGCTTCACTTATATGTGCAAACTGAGTTGTAATATTTTCATGCCTTCTACTTCTTGTGATAATGTTTTGGCTTTAGATTTTATGAACTATGCAAGTTACTCATCTATTCATGTGTCATATGTGCAAAAATCAAGGGAAGTAAAATGGATGACATATACATATACAACATGTACACCTTGTCTCTTTTGTTAGCCATATTTCAGACTAAGCAGCGCCGAGGGCGGCTTTGTTTTCAAGAAGGGAGGATGATGAGGACATGATTACCTTGGATCGACCAAAATATTGCATACATGTATATTTGTGAGGTGATTTCTAATGCAAACTATGCAATAATTTATTTATGTCATCGGGACAAAATACTTCACAAACTTTTGTGCCATGTCTAATTGCAGGTGTATGGGACATTTGTACAATCCACATATGAAGATAAGGGAGAAAGAGATGTTTACCTGCTGTTCAAAAGTTCTCTCACGTCACTTTTGGCCCAAGAAGATAGAGTCCAAGTCTCTCACGTTACGGACTCAGATTCGGACTACTGCAGACATACGACTCAAAGCGTCAATAACTTTTCATACGGACTCCAAATTGGTTGATTCTTTTTTGTTGGAAAATAGATTTCGTGCATTTTCCAACGCAATTAGAATCACCTTAAAATCCGTCCGGGCGTTGAGTTATGGACGAAACAATCTGATGTTGCAGCAGAATCCGAGTCAAACAACAAGTCCAAAGGTGTTCGTCACCTCCACTTGGACCCATTGGCCTTGTACGACCTAGGGTTAGTGTTAGGCTGCCTTGGGACGTCCTCCACCTCCTTGGCCGCCACCTTGCTCCTATATAAGTAGATCCATCTAGTAGCTTTTCCTTGGGATTTGTTTAGTTAAAGTTAGCCATTGCAACCGTGTACTTTGTTTGTGTCCAACGACCAGACCAAGACCGCTTACGGATCCCCACCATTATCAATACTTCATATATATTAGCAATATTCAGATTGCTTTATCATATTCTTGCTTGTTCTTGATTGCTTGCAGGAATAGACCTTCGTGGTCAGGTTGATCGTGCTCAGCGTGGTCAATAACCTCTCGGAGTTGGTTTAGCGATTGCTAAGGCATAGCGTCGTGCTGCGTTTGTAGTCGGATCGTCAAAGTCGTCTCCACCAAATCGATAGTTATCATCTCATCGAAGATCGGGACACCCTCGCCTCTATCACTAAACCAACTCCGAGAGGTTATTGACCCGCGAGACACGATCAACGACCACGAGGGTCTGTTTCCTGCGAGCAAGCGAAGAACAAGCAAAACTGAATTGCAATCTGGATATTGCGAATATAAGATAAGCTTTATTGATCAAGGTGGGGTTACTGTGGCGCCTTTGTGCAGTGGTTGAACTAAGCAATGTTACAGAAAACTTTTAATCTAAACAAAACAGAGGAAAAGAAAAAATGGTCTAGACACAACAAAATGCTGAAGGATTCAACTCAGAAGAACAAGATGATTTGAATTGAGTGAATCTTGAAAATTCTCAAGGAATGTTGAGTCAAAATGATGCATCCCAAAAGTGAATGAGTCAATCACATGGCAAAGTCAAATTATCAATATAATCCTCTAAAATAGGTGGTGTGATCAAAGTAGTGGGTAGCTCAACACATGATGTATTCAAGTTAACTAGGCATGCATCATTCTCATGTAAAAGTGGAAAATCTGTACCTTTGTCATTACCTCTTATAGTCAACTCAGATGATGCAGGCACTCTCGATGGTGATGTGTCACATGGTGGAGATGATGTAGTCCTCGCAACAACGGATATGGTTGTCATAATACGCCTAGTAGTTGAATAAACATCTGTATCAACAGTTGGAATGTGCACCGTCGCGCTTGTTCTCCTTGTGGGCAACACGTCGTTTTATTTCCTGTTCAGCTTTGCAAGCAAGACGAAACAAATGGTCCATAGGATAACACTCTTCATGAATTAGTATCTCCTGAATATTATGGTTTAATCCTCCCAAAATCTATCCATAAAATCTTCTTCACTTTCTTCTAAAATGAGTGCAACAAGGTAGTTTGTAAATCATCATAATATTTTGTTACGGTGTCACTACCTTGTTTTAAATGTTCCAGTTTTTAATCATGCCACAGTATAATAAACATCATTGAATCTATCTCTCATGACATGTTTTAAATCATCCCAAGTATTAGGTACATAATCAGGGTGTAACCGACAATATTCACTCCACCAAACTAGAGCATAACCAGTGAAAGAACCAACCGCAACCATAACTTTTTACGTTCATCAAAATTATGGGAAGCAAATATATTATTTATGTCTAACTCCCATTCAATATATAAAGGAGGTCTAAAACGGCCATTAAATGGTGGTATAGAAACATGAACCTGATCATGTGCATTTGGATGTTTGTGCACCTCTCGTGGCGGTTGTGGTATTTGCATAGGTGGTGGCATGTCTCCGCGATCGACAAAGCCCATGAATTGACTCTGGATCCTGTCATGATTAGTAGAACAAGAAACAAAATCCAAAATAATGTTCCTATAACTACTAGGATGTGGTGGTAAAAGCGCTCACAGTAAAGCAAATATCAATGTCTTACAAGTTCTTACCATGCAGCAGGCGGTGATCGGCAACCAGCGGTGTCAAGTAAATCCGAATATTGAGTAAAGCGATTGCCAGGGAGCGTCGATATACGGTGTAAAAATATGTGGAGCTGGGTTGGCTATATATGGTAGCAAAAGATTAGCAATAATCAATTCAAAGATGCAATGTTGAATAAGCGCTCAACGACGGTACTGTGCTGGTCCTAGGCTAGACCGGACTAGAGACGCGAGCCTAGAACACTAATGAGGTCACGGCATAGCACAACTAGCATCAATGAAGGATACTAAGTAGCTCTTGACAGCAAGATATAAGTGAAGATCACAACGGCAGTGAAGATAATGATGAAAACAAGCGCCAAGCAGGACATACAACAACTCTCTCTCCAACTTTCCTCTTGAAAAGTTTGAGCCAATTTTCTGATAAATTCTTTCAAAGAATGCTACTAACTCAAGCTTTCCAATGCAAAAGAATCACTCAATTCGAGTTGATATGAGGAGTCAAAGAATTCTAAAACTGGCCTGAAAAATTGGAACAAGCTGTGTTCACGAACTTCAGGGGGCAAAAACACCTATTTAGAAGCCGATTTTGAGGTGTCAAATATTGAACTAGCTTCTGCAACTATTTAGATGCGCCTCGTCTCTAGCTTTAATTTGAGTACTCACGGAGTGAAAACGGACTTCGTATGAGGAAGATACACCTGTTTTACTGAACAGTGCGCAAAACAGATTCCAATCCGAATTCAGGTACGAGATTGATTCTAGATAGATCCGGTTTTTTTCCTCTTTTTTTTTCTCACGCTTTTTTTTTTCTTTTTCTTCTCTCTCTTTTTCTTTTTTTTTCCTTTTTTCTCTCTTTTTTTCTCTATCTTTTTTTCTCCCTCTTTCCAAGACAAACTGGATAAGATGCAGATTGGATCAGGCGAAGATGTGAACGATCTCAACTATGGTTATGACAATGAACGGTGGGTAGCACGTGGTGGAAATTGATGGATGGATGGTGATCAACGGAAGGGATAACGATGCAGCGGCGGCGTGACTAATGTGAACAGAACTCGAAACTCTAAACGAACTAGACACTAAGACCAGCAACTCGACACGACGATGCAACCGATAATTCAATAATGCAAACAATGAAAAGAAAACTGCAAAGGCTCAGACTGGCTTGGACAAAGGATGAATAGATCTAACTTTTTTGTGGCTTTTCTTGGACAATAGGTAAGAAAATAAATCTAATCTAGGGATAATTGGAAATTCTCACCGAACAACCTGGCTCTGATACCACTTGATAGAGGCAAAGGTGTCCCGTCTTTCGATGAGATGTGGTTTTCGCTTTGGAGGAAGTCGACTTTGACGATCCGACTTTAAGCGTCGAGGACGTCGCGCCTTAGCAATCGCTAAACCAACTCCGAGAGGTTATTGACCACGCGAGAGCACGACCAACCTGACCACGAGGGTCTGTTTCCTGCGAGCAATCGAAGAACAAGCAAGAAACTGAGATTGCAATCTGGATATTGCGAATATAAGATGAAAGCTTTATTGATCAAGGTGGGGTTCTGTGACGCCTTTGTCTGGTCGTTGAACACAAACGAAGTACGCGAAGTTGCAGCTATGGCGAACTTTTAATCTAAACAAAACCCAAGGAAAAAGCTACTAGATGGATCTACTTATATAGGAGCAAGGGGTGGCGGCCAAGGAGGTGGGAGGACGTCCCAAGGCAGCCTAAAACTAACCCTAGGTCGTACAAGGCCAATGGGCCCAAGCGGAGGTGACGTAACACCTTTGGACTTGTAGTTTGACTCGGATTCTGCTGCAGCATCAGATTGTTTCGTCTATAACTCAACGCTCCGGATGGATTTTAAGGTGATTCCAATTGGGTTGGAAAATGCACGTAATCTATTTTCCAACAAAAAAAGAATCAACCAATTTGGAGTCCGTATGAAAAAGTTATAGACGTTTTGAGTCAGGTATGTCTGTGCAGTCCGAATCTGAGTCCGAACGTGAGAGACTTGGACTCTATCTTCTCTTGGGCCAAAAGTGACGTGAGAGAACTTTTGAACAGCAGGTAAACATCTCTTTCTCCCTTATCTTCATATGTGGATTGTACAAATGTCCCATACACCTGCAATTAGACAAAACACAAAAGTATGTGAAGTATTTTTGTTCTGGATAACATAAATATATTATTGAATAGTTTGCACTAGAAATCACCTGAGAAATATGCATGTATGCAATATTTTTGGTCTCATCCAAGGTAGTCATGTCCTCATCAAATTGGGTTTATTTTAATGGCATATGCATAGTCACTATGAAGAGATTGCAAATAAGACATATGATGGATCTCATGCATAGCATATGACAAGTCAAGCGGATTAGCAAACATGATGTGACCTAAAGAATTGTCACAAGAAATCCGATGTAACATGGCATCACAACTAATAGACTCCACATGAGAATCATCATATTCATCATAAATGGGCAAATCATCACATGGGGAAATCATACTAGCATGAAGCATGGTACTAGGTGGATCAACATCATGCAAGCAATCAATCTAAAGAATGTCCACTAGTGGGACTAGAGCATCACCGTCACCTATGTTTACCTTTGTCATTCCACTCAAGTGGTGTAGGTGAGGTGGGAAAGACCAAATGGTGGTCATCTTCATCTTGATAGAACCATTTGGGGGGTGCATCATAGTCCACCATGGCCATCGTCTTGTCCAAAGGGAGGACGAAGTCATCGAGGATCGGCGCGTCATCATAAATGGGACCTAGCACCAAATGAGAAGACACAATAGAGGTAGAGGTCAAGTTGTTAGAAATGCAAATGGCCTCACGAGACCTATCAACTATCTCACTCTCTCTATGTGGTGGTTCACTCACTCCCTCAAAATAGGTGCACTTAAACTCACATATGGTGGAGTCACTCATCTCACTCAAGTGGTGGGGGTTGTGGCTCTCCTTACATGGGATTTGTGGCAACACATCATATATAGGGCTAGTGGTGAAGGCACTCTCACTCTCAATATGGTGGCACATGTCACTCATGTCATCATACGTCGCTTTGGTCGAGGTGAAGTACTCAACCATCTTGTCGTGGTCGCTGTGGATGAAGGCCGAAGATGGCACATCATCACTCTCCTCCAGGACCGAAGGGCAAATCCCATGCTCGATCATGTCGTCACCGCCGCCGTGGATGAAGGCCGAAGATGGCACATCATCACTCTCGCCTCCTAAGATGGAAGCATCATCCTTACTCGCCACCTTGTCGCTTGCCTCCAAAGCTTGGTCCTTGAAGGTCTCCGTAGTCGTACTTGTCGCCGCACCATCTTGAAAAAGAGTCAAGGTAGACTCGGCATCATCAATGCCACAAAGAGGGATGGCAGTGAAGTCGAACTTGGGAGCATCTTCTTGGAGCATGTCGGGCTTGGACATCGTGGTGGTACTAGCCTCATGCTTGTCGTAGAGCTTGGTCGCCGCGAAGTATGCTTGGGGTGGAGAAGCCTTGGCCTTCATGAATTCTTGTTCCGCCTTGAGAGCACCAATGTAGTAGTCGTCGATGGACTTGTAATTCTCGAGGAAGATAGTCTTGGAGATGTCGTTGTTCAATCCCATCATGAAGTGGAACTTCATCGAAATGGGGTCGTCCACACCGGCTCGTCGCAAGGCAATCTTCATCTCCTTGAGGTACTTGTCGATGGACTTGGATCCTTGGGTGGTGTTCTCCAATTGGCGTCGAAGTTGTTCCGTGTAGGTTGGAGGCACGAACTCTCGCCGCAAAGCTCTCTTCATCTTGGACCAACTCATCTCGTAGCACTCCGAAGGTGTGTGAAGCCACCATGTCGAGGCGTAGTCGTGGAAGTTTCTTGTGGCGCACTTCACTTGATCTTCGGGAGGAACTTGATGTAGCTTGAGGTAGTCGTCCATCAAACGCTCCCACTCGAGGTACTCCTCGGGTTCTTGAGTCCCATAGAAAGGAATCTCGTGGTCGATGTCGAGGTCGTAGTAGCTCGTGGAAGTCGCGGATTTGAGCTTGGGGAGCTTCTCTTGAGCGTAGTCTTGAGGTTCTTGTTGGCGAAAATGCCGTATGTCCATAGGCGAAGATGCCTTGAAGTCGCTTGGCGAAGATGCCAAGGGAGATGGTGAAGTCGTTGAGCGGTTGTTGGTGTTGAGCTCATGACCTTCACGTTCTTGGTGGTGATGGTGTCGACGCCGATGTGATCTTGCCGGAGATGGTCGCTCGGAAGGATGTGCTCTTGAGCGTCTTCTCAAAGATGAGGAAGATCGCTTGTAGGACTTGATGAGGGATTTGATCTCCTCCATTTGAGCTTGCATCTTGGCGTCGGAGTTGTTGTTCGTGGCATCGAACTCGTCGTTGTTGTTGTAGACCGAAGGTGAAATGCCTTGCCTATCCATCACAAGACTCGAGCAAATATGAGTGGGAGAAAGAGAAGAACTTTTACCAATGTACCTTGACCGATGTTGAAAGTGAATCAAGTTCACTCAAATGCGGACAATGAAATAGCACTATTGGTACCAATCCTTGTCGGTTCTCACACCTACACAAGTAAAGCTTATGGAGGAGCTCGGTGAGGATAGTGGCACAAAAATTTAATGCAAAATGTTAGCAAGAGTCAATAATGTTGAAAGAGATTCACAAATTCGCAAGCGAAACAAGTAGACCAATAGCAATATGAGGCACACGGAAACACACACACACGGATAGATAAATGGGGTCGTGCAACCAAGGAATGAGCACAAAATGTGGAATCCACCAAAACGCTCGTGTTGCACAACTCAAGAGAGACGCTAGCACGATTGCTCAATAGGCGGATACGACACTTGTGCACAACCTATAAGATGCAACATGGATAAACTTTCTATCCCAAGTATGCTATGTATGTATGGTTCCCGGTGTTTCTCTCACAATGATCCAAGATGATCAAGTATGATACTATATGATATATTTGGATGCTATGGCTATTGCTTACAAGCTCTTTGCTATTTCTCTTTTGCTTAAAAGCTTATTCTCTTTTTTTTATGTATGGCCACTTTGCACAATGCACAAACCAAGATAGCAATTGTGTATATGCGGGAACAAACTTGTGACACAAGATATGATACCAATATGATATGGTGTGTATGCAATGGATGGTGTAGATCACTAATGTGCACAAGTAACATTGTCGGCAATACTCAAATGGCTAGTCTCGATAGGCAAGTAACGCAAAAGTAAGGCTAGGGGTTAACAATGCAATGGCAAGGGGAATATACAATGGAGGGATACCACGATACCAAGATGATATGGAGGTTACCGTCCGGCGATGATGAGTAGCGGTGTTCTTGATGTAGAAACCAAGATGATGGAGACTCGTCCCTAAGTAGCCGAAACACCTTAGGAAACGGAAAAACCGCGAACTCAAAATCTCAAACGTCAAATGTCAAGATGGTGGTAGCGGGAATGCGGTGGTGGTTTGCACTTGGCAATGCGGAAGTGGAATGATGGGCTATACACGTGTCGGAGTTGAAGTTGCCGTCCCTAAGTAGCCGAAACACCTTAGGAGACACAAGCCACAACTCAAAAAAGCTCAGTCAACAATTGGGTTAAGTTGGGTTGTCAGAAGTGTATGGTGGGCAAGGTTATGTGGAAGTGGTGGTGGTGATTGATGAAGAAGCAATCGTCCGTAAGTAGCCGAAACACCTTAGGAGACTTGAATCACTACTCAAGCAACCACTAATCCTATGGGGAACAAAATGGGTTAGGTTGCGGAAGTCGATGGTGGAGTAGCGGAGGATGTGGTGGAAGCCCTAGGCAAAGATGCCAAAGATCACAAAATTTGATGGAGTCAAATGATGTTGGTGGTATTTTTGTTGGAAGGGGGATGTCAAGAGCTTTTCAACGAGCTAAAGAACGTCAAAATCGGAGTTCGGATGAATTAGTTATGGACAAAACAAAAATCAGCCGAAGTCTGAAACTCCAGGTTACGGACGTCCGTAAAAGGTCGGACATCCGTAAATCCAGTTCGGGTTAGGGGTTCCGGTCGTCCGGAAAAGGTTGGACGTCCGGTCGTTCCAGGGGCTCCGGACGTCCGTAAAACTCCGGTCGTCCGGTGGGTCGGGGTCAACGTGAAATTTCAGATCCGGGACGCGATTTTGGGCGGAAATTGGGGATTTCGGGGTCAAAATTCGCGGGATTTTGTGGATGAAAGATGGGGAAACTTGGGGAAATGCTAGATCCACTCGAAACCAAGCAAATCCATGGATCAAAATCAACAAAACATCATCACACTAACAAATCACAAAAAAATTTGGGGCTATTTTTGGTGGGGATTTTCGGATTTAGGCAAGAACACAACAAAATCAAGCTAGAAAAAGAGGGGTAGGGGCTCCAAAAACGTGATCAACGTGGCTCTGATACCATATGATGTAGGGCGGAACCCTATGTGGACGATCTTTCACGTTGGAGCGGATCCTACGGTGAATCACGAAGAACACGCGGAAGAACAAGAGGGAAAACACGGGGAAAATGAGAGAGAGATCACTCAACCGACAAGAAATCAATCACACAAGTGCTAGATCGGTGAACACATAGAGTGGCACTAGATTCAAGAACAATAAAGGTAAAGATACACGAGTAGCCGTTGTTCTCCAAGAGGAGGTCTTGATGGGTCCACCCTAGACGGGGGTCTTGAATTCGCTTGGGAATCTTCTCCGTAGAGGTCCTGATCTCCGAGGAGAAGTAGCCAAGTGGATGAGCAAAGCCCTCACACAAATATGAGCTAATCCTTTGCTAACCTAGAAAGGTGGGGAAGAAAGAGTATATATAGTCTAGGGGGCGAAGGGGTACAAGGGCCGCGGCCCCAAACAAAGTCAACACCCAGGCGTCGGACGTCCGGAGGTCACCGGTCGTCCGGAGGCTCGACATGGTCCCGACGTCCGGAGGTCTTCGGACGTCCGTAGATTCGGTTCGGGCGTGCGTCGGTCGGACGTCCGTAGATTCCATTCGGGTGCCCAGCTGCCGGACGTCCGGAGGGCGTCGGTCGTCCGTGTGCTGGAGAGGTGTCGGACGTCCGGAGTCTTCCGGTCGTCCGGCCGCTGGGGACTCCGCAGCTCCGTCTTTTTCCGTCTTCTCTTCCAGGCTTCCCTCGCGGATGGTGTAGGTGTTCCTTGGCGCTTGCACTCCTCCTCGTCGTCCGTGAAGCTCCGGTCATACCTATGCATGCACCCGAGTGGAGTGTCAAGTAGTATACCATCCTCGAAGGGGTCAAGTGAACACGTGTAAAGGAGAAGATTCACCTTTGTGTATGTGAAGAAGAGGTCGCACGTGTCACTTGCCAAACGGACTCTTGACATGGTGATGACCGTAGGATGCTCCGCATCACTTATGAACAAGAGTATACTGATTGTTTCTACCATGGTGTACAGAATTTTTATCAAATTGCCATGGTCGACCAAGTAATAAGGAACATGCTTGCATAGGTACCACATCACAATCAACATAATCAGCATATGTAGAGATACTAAAATGCACACGAACAGTATGTGTTACCTTAACCTTGCCGCTGTTGTTGAACCATTGGATGTAGTAAGGATGTGGATGTGGTCTTGTGGTGAGAGATAGCTTCTCCACTATCTCCATGCTAGCCAAGTTGTTGCAGCTCCCTCCATCTATGATGACGCGAATAGAACGTTCCTTCACAACTCCCTTTGTATGGAACAAATTATGCCTCTGATTTTGCTCAGCTTGTGTAACCTGCACACTCAAAACACGTTGAGCAACTAAACATTCATACCTATCAGCATCTTCAGCAGCCATGTATTGCGTCTCATGGTCAGAATCATCTCCACCGTGTTCTTCATGTGTAATAAGAGCCAAAGTCTCTTCATCATAGTCACTAGCGGACTCATACCCACCATCCTCAGTAGCAATCATCACACGCTGAGATTGGCATTCTCTCGCAAAATGTCCTCTTCCCTTACAACGACGACAAATAATATCACTCGTGTGCCCTGTTGACGCCATGGAAGAATAAGAGCTCTGTGTATGCCCAGCAGGTGTGCTCTTGGCAGATAGTGGTGGTTGTGCCTGCTTTCTTGTATCACGGTTGGAGGTGGCAGCCACGGAGGTGCCGTGTAGTAGAACGTGTGGAAGTAGATGATGCACGTGGTGTCCATGATGAAGATCGACCTGCGAGAAAAGTTAGTCCGCGCCAATGCACATCGATCCTGCACTTCACGTTCAGCTTTACAAGCAAGATGGAATAATTGAGTGATATTATTATAATCCTTGTAGTCTAGAATGGTCTGAATCTCTCTATTTAATCCACCCAGAAAACGTGCAAGCATAGCTTCATTCTCCTCAACAATACCACATCTAATCAAGCCAGTTTGTAATTCCCGATAATATTCTTCTACCAATTTTTCCTTGTCTTAAGCGCTGCAATTTTTGAAGTAATTCACGTTGATAATATGGTGGAACCCAATGAGTACGCATAGCAGTTTTCAAAGCAGCCCAAGTAGCTGGAACAGGATATAATCTACAATGTTCAGACCACCAAACACATGCAAAGCTAGTGAAAGCACAAACAGCAGCAGGAACACGTCTCTCCTCAGGATATTGTAAACATGTAAATCGTTGTTCAGTTTCTAACTCCCAAGTAAGATAAATATCAGGAACATATCTACCCTCAAATGGTGGAATATTCAATTTCAGTTTAGGGAGATGATCATGATCTCGTACCTGAGGGGGAGCCCTAACATTGCCATTATTTGCATGTGGACGACCTGGTGGTTGTGGTGCTGGTGGTTGCACGTAGTTCTGATGTTGATCAACCTCATCCTCGTAATCTCCCACATAATCATCCTCCTCCACATCAGCAGCAGGAGCGACAGAAGTATCAACAGCAGCACCAGCAGCTTGGCCAGGCTGAAGAGGGACACAGCTCGCTCGGCGGAGGGCTGTTTCGCGACGTGGAGGTAGTCGTTGTTGTTGTAGTAGAGGTGCGTCAGGTGCAGCCGGTGGTGGTGGTGGAAGACGCGCGAGCAATTCATTAAATTTGTTATCGAGCTTTGTTTCGAACGCCTTCTCAATGCCATCTATCTTCTCCATGGCCTCATCAAATCTATTTAGCACATCTTCCACCTGTCCACTCATCATTTGCTGAAACTTATCATGTAACTCTTTGTTTGTCATGTTCTCCCGGTCGGTCTAAATCGGCTTGTGATCCTGCCATGGTTAGCAGCAATAGAAACACACAAGAATATGATTCTACAGACTACTAGGAAATTGTGGTGGTGGTGGTGTCACAAATCCGTCAAGCAAATCTCAAAGTCTTACCAGTTCTTACCCAGCAGCAGGCGGTGATCGGCAACCGTTGTAGTCAAAAACTCTCAAAAGCTTGGATAGAGCGATTGCCAGGGAGAGTGAAACGCACGATGTAGATGTATGTGGAGCTGGGAAGGCTTATAATATGGTAGCAAAAAGGGTCAGCAATAATCAATTCAGAGATGCAAAGTTGAATAAACGCTCAACGACGGTACTGTGCTGGTCCTAGGCTAGACCGTGCTAGAGACGCGAGCCTAGAACACTAAAAAAATCACGGCGCTGCACGTAAACAAGGGAAAAGCACACTCTGGAAAAAAAACCGCTCCTTTTTTTTGCGCTGATTTTTTTTTGCGCTGCTATTTTTTTTGCGAAAAATCACTATAATGGCGAGTGTCTCGAAAGTCTTCCCAGGTCAAACTGACAGGATGGGCACGAAATTTTTTCGACCAATTTTTTTTTCGAAACCTACTCCCGCAAGCAAACACGAATCGGAAACTAGATGGATCTCGAAAACAAACCTAATATGCAAGGAACTCGGATTGGTGGTGGATATATGGTTGTGGTATATGGCAGCGGTGGTGGTAGCGGTGGTAGTATATGGATATGGATCGGTGGTGGTATATGGATATGGATCGGTGGTGGTATATAGATATGGATCGGTGGTGTTATATGGATACGGATTCGGAGCGGTGGTGGTAGGTGGCAGGGGCGATGACGATGGTGCGGTGGCGGCGTGACAACTTATTACCAGAACTCGAAACTCTAAAAGACTAGACGCTAAGACCAGCAACTAAACACGACGATGCAACCGCAAATTCAACAAAGCAAAACCCTAAAAAGATTATGCAAAGGCTCAGATTGGTTCGGATATGATGAACTAACCCTAATTTTTTTTGTGGCTTTTTCGTGGACTATAGGTATGAAGAACAGACTCGATCTAAACTACGGAAAACAGTATAATCTCACCGAGCAACCTGGAAATCTGATACCACTTGATAGAGGCCAAGGTGTCCCGTCTTTCGATGAGATGTTGGTTTTCGCTTTGGAGGAAGTCGACTTTGACGATCCGACTACGAACGTGCGAGGACGTCGGGCCTTAGCAATCGCTAAACCAACTCTGAGAGGTTATTGACCACGCCGGAGCACGATCAACCTGACCACGAGGGTCTGTTTCCTGCGAGCAAACGAAGAACAAGCAAGAAACTGAGATTGCAATCTGGATATTGCGAATATAAGATGAAAGCTTTATTGATCAAGGTGGGGTTCTGTGACGCCTTTGTCTGGTCGTTGAACACAAACGAAGTACGCGAAGTTGCAGCTATGGCGAACTTTTAATCTAAACAAAACCCAAAGTCTAAACGGTGCCCTAAGGGCTGTATATATGGAGGAAGAGGGGGGGAATTTCGTGGCCCTTGGTGGAGGGGTCCGAAATCAACCCTATCTCTTGTTTCCCCACACATACGGACTCTAAAAATAGCCTATACTTGTGTATTTCGAAATTACAAGGGCCTGGCCCAATAATAAGGTGAGGCAACACCTACAATAGCCTTGGGACGAAATTTATGAAGTAGCATCTTGTATATTTCGTCCAAGACTTCATGCACCCATTATGGTGGCTTCAAAGTCCTGAAATCATCACTTGTAACTCCGTTCTTGTTCCCCTTGCGCATGGCATCATCTCCATGCTTGTTCTTGCTCCAATGTCCATCCTTCTCCAAGCTAGGCCCTTCATTTGTAAGCAAAACAAATGTATCCAATTTAGGCAGCATCATATTCTCATGAACATTAGAATCATTACCAAGAAACAAAAGTACCTGATAATTTAATTGGCGTGCGCGAGCTCTAGTAATTGGTCCAGTATATGTAGCAGTAGGGGCTGTGGGTGTAACAATGGTGTTGATGTCCTCATCACTATTGTTAGTGATGCCATGTTACATAGGATTTCTGGTGACAATTCTTTAGGTCACATCATGTTTGCTAATCCGCTTGACTTGTCATATGCTATGCATGTGATGAGGACATGACTACCTTGGATGAGACCAAAAATATTGCATACATGCATATTTCTCAGGTGATTTCTAGTGCAAACTATTCAATAATATATTTATGTTATCCAGGACAAAAATACTTCACAAACTTTTGTGCCATGTCTAATTGCAGGTGTATGGGACATTTGTACAATCCACATATGAAGATAAGGGAGAAAGAGATGTTTACCTGCTGTTCAAAAAGTTCTCTCACGTCACTTTTGGCCCAAGAGAAGATAGAGTCCAAGTCTCTCACGTTCGGACTCAGATTCGGACTGCACAGACATACCTGACTCAAAACGTCTATAACTTTTTCATACGGACTCCAAATTGGTTGATTCTTTTTTGTTGGAAAATATATTTCGTGCATTTTCCAACCCAATTGAATCACCTTAAAATCCGTCCGGAGCGTTGAGTTATAGACGAAACAATCTGATGCTGCAGCAGAATCCGAGTCAAACTACAAGTCCAAAGGTGTTACGTCACCTCCGCTTGGGCCCATTGGCCTTGTACGACCTAGGGTTAGTTTTAGGCTGCCTTGAGACGTCCTCCCACCTCCTTGGCCGCCACCCCTTGCTCCTATATAAGTAGATCCATCTAGTAGCTTTTTCCTTGGGATTTGTTTAGTTAAAAGTTAGCCATTGCAACTTCGTGTGCTTTGTTTGTGTCCAACGACCAGACCAAGACCGCTTACGGATCCCCACCATTATCAATACTTCATATATATTCGCAATATTCAGATTGCTTTATCATATTCTTGCTTGTTCTTCGATTGCTTGCAGGAATAGAACTTCGTGGTCAGGTTGATCGTGCTCCAGCGTAGTCAATAACCTCTCGGAGTTGGTTTAGCTATTGCTAAGGCGCAACGTCGTGCACGTTTGTAGTCGGATCGTCAAAGTCGTCTCCACCAAATTGATAGTTATCATCTCATCGAAAGATCGGGACACCCTCGCCTCTATCATCAATAACCTCTCGGAGTTGGTTTAGCGATTGCTAAGGCGCGACGTCATCGCACGTTCATAGTCGGATCGTCAAAGTCGACTTCCTCCAAAGCGAAAACCAACATCTCATCGAAAGACGGGACACCTTTGCCTCTATCAAGTGGTATCATATTTCCAGGTTGCTCGGTGAGATTTTACAGTTTTTCTTAGTTTAGATCGAGTCTGTTCTTCATACCTATAGTCCACGAAAAAGCCACAAAAAAATTAGGGTTAGTTCATCATATCCGATGTTACGGGGCTAACCCGGTGTAGGCCGATCTTTCACGTTTGGAGTGGGATCCCTCGAAGAACACGATGAACACGGGGAAGAATGGAGAGAAATCACAAGGGGAAACACTCAAGAACAAGTCCAATCACACATCCACTAGACAATCAAACACACAAGATCACAAGGTACATGAACAACAAAGGGAAAGATACAAGGTAAGGTTCATCTCCAAGAGGAGGTCTTGATGATATCCTAGACGGATCTTCCCGCAAGGGGGTCTTGATGATATCCCGCAGGATCTTCTCACATGGAGGTCTTGAACTCCATGGGAGTGGTAGTCTCTCTCTCTCAAGAGTAGAGGTACGAGCAAAGCTCACCTAAGAATGAGCTATCATATTTGCTAACCCTAGAAAGGAGGTGGAGGTGGTCTATTTATAGTCTAAGCCACGAAGGGGTAAGTGGGAGAGGGATACATGGCCAAAGGCCCGCGGCTGCGCACAGGCAGAGCGGTAGTACCGGACACAGGAGCGGTAGTACCGCTAGGAGCTTATGCGGGGCGGTAGTACCGGTCAAGTGGGGGCGGTAGTACCGCTGGGAGTCCAGACTCCGGTTCTGGACGTGTACGCCGAAGGGGGAGCGGTTGTTCCGGTCGTCGGGGCGGTTGTACCGGTCTAATGACAGAAACCGGTACAACCGGTGCAGCACCGGCCTTGCACCGCTCGATCACAGAAGGTGGGCCGGTTGTTGGGCGGTGGACCGCCGGTTGTTCCGCCCGGGCGGTAGTTGGGCGGTTGTTCCGGTCCTTCTGGGCTGGGCAGATTCTTCTTCTTCCTTCTCTTCCAGGCTTCCCTCGCGGATGGTGTAGTTGTTCCTTGGCGCTTGCACTCCTCCTCAACATCCGTGAAGCTCCGACAATACCTATGCATGCACACGGGAGAAGTGTCAAGTAGTATACCATCCTCGAAGGGGTCAAGTGAGCACGTATAAAGGAGAAGATTCACCTTTGAGTATGTGAAGTAGAGGTCGCACGTGTCACTTGCCAAACGGACTCTTGACATGGTGATGACCGTAGGATGCTCCGCATCATCCCCTCCCCCTTGGAAAAGATCCGACTTCGGATCGAAAACCAAATCACCATGGGAAAGAGATGGCGGTGCCGTGTCGAAGTGGTCGGTCACCAAGCACCTATCATCTTGAAACTCAAAATGGGCACTCTCCAATGTCGCACCGTCTAGTGATTCCTTCAAAAGAAGCAAGAATAACAAACACTTGGAAAAACAAATGTGGTTAGCTTAGTGCAAAACCAAGCATTCAAGAGGTGATTCACCAAACAATTGTCGTCATCAAGCATAGCATCGGGTGTGACAAAGGATTGTGACATGGCATGTAAGCATATCAATTGAGTATAAACAAGGATATCATGGGGACAAGTATGCAAATGTGAGGTAGTGATGCAAATATGTTTAACAAGAGAATAAGCATCTACCTCGAGGTCATAGCAAGCATTCACAAATTGCTCAATGAAAGGTCTATGGTAGGCATAAGAATCATTCACAACACCAAATAAGATGAGGTTTCTAAACACATGGGTCAAGTGCAAGACAATCCAAGCATAACGTGCATAGGGTGTAGCGAATATAGTGTGGCACTCAACACAATAGAAAGATCAATTGTTCATCATGTGTGAGGCAATCAAGTCAAGCATGTGACAAGCAATGGGACATGGCATATGTGAGGAAATGATATTGGTGCAACCAACCATATGATAGTAGCAAGTAGTCCAAGAATTTGATGCAACACACAAGGTATATATATGATGAAACATGGAAATGTGGCAATCATAGGTGAAAGCAATATCTCGAACATGCGTGCAAATGGGGCAAGCAACACATGAAGTATGATCCACAATATCCAAGCTCAAGAAGGATGTCACCTTGAAAGCGTTTCCTTGTGTATTCTTCACAATGCCGAAGTGGAAGCAAATACGGTGTAGAAGCGAGTCGTGGTAGAATGTATGAGGCTCGCTCGCAAGAGCTCGAATGGTCAACTCACGTGAAGTGGAAGTCGACACAAAGTCCAAGTATCCTACACATGCACAAAACAAAACAAAGAACGTATGCGCATGGTAGATAAACACATCATCCATCATGATGGTTCTCATCTTTTGCACAAAACCATTAGAAGCACAAGTGCATGAATAATATGATACAACAATGGCTATATTCATGGCACTAGGTATATGGTGCAAAGAAGTAAGACAAGCATGCTTCACGAGAAATATGTCGAAATCTCCAATCATATGCGAGAATGCTATTGGGGCAATCTCATTAGCAAGACTAGAATCATTGTTGCACTCACTACATGTCAAATCATCTAGCATGAGAGAGGCAACATATGGAGAAATGTGACAAGAAGCAATAACAATCATGTGCAAAGCATGGAAATGGTTGTCATCAACCGCATGAAATGAGCAAGTATGAATCATGGGTGATGCAAGACAAGCAAGCATATCAATCATGTCCTACAAACTAGTGGAGCGAAGATGCAACACACTAGAGTAAATCATGGCAATCATGTCATGTGAGCAAATAATAGGCATAGGGAATGCACATGACATATCACAAGCACGAACACAAAGCAAGATGAAAGTATCATCATAGGAATGGGTCATGAATAGAACATGGCAATAACAAGTGATATCTCCACCAAGCTTGCAAATACACATACAAGTACTAGAATCAATCATCATGTGTAACGCAAAGCATGGGTCACAAATGCATGGCAAATGCATAGGAATGGGCATATCATGCAAAGTGAACATGGCAACATGGGCAAAAGATATATAATGGAGAACAACCCATAGCCAAGTGAGGGCCATGTAGAAGAAATGCGCGAAGTCTTTGCGCCAAGAGAGCGTGGGAAAGACAATCCATGGGATCCCAAATCATCGCTGTTTCTAGAGCTCGTTTTGTCAACTCGTGGATTGCGAGTTTGACAAGTATTCATGGGTACCTACACAAAAGAGACAGAAACCAAAGAAATTGTGCGTGGTAAATGTACACATCATCCATCATGATGTGTATGTGCGTGTGTGAGTTAGCACAAGATAAGCATCGCTCAAAGAAATTTGATGCATGGTATAAGAACATGTCATCCATTATGAAAGAATAGTTATTATGTATGACACGATGGGGACACAAATTGACAATGCAAGTGTATGGCACATCAATAGCATGTTTGTTCATGGGGAGCATATGGTGCACATAATTATTGGGATCATGCAATGGATGGGATGGATCAAAATCTCCTAACATGTATGAGGAAACTATGGGGGTCTCCTCATGAGCAATATTGGAAACATCATTTGGAGAAAATGGACAACATCCAAAAGAATGCATATCCGAAGCTAGGTGGGCATGGCATGGCATATGAGATAAATGATGCAAAGGGAGCATATCAATATCATCACAAGAAAAACAAATGCCAATAACCATGGGCTTGTCATGTATGCCATATGTGCAAATTAGGATTATTTTAATGGCATATGCATAGTCACTATGAAGAGATTGCAAATAAGACATATGATGGATCTCATGCATAGCATATGACAAGTCAAGCGGATTAGCAAACATGATGTGACCTAAAGAATTGTCACAAGAAATCCTATGTAACATGGCATCACAACTAATAGACTCCACATGAGAATCATCATATTCATCATAAATGGGCAAATCATCACATGGGGAAATCATACTAGAATGAAGCATGTCAATAGGGTGATCAACTTCATGCAAGCAATCGATGTCAAAATAGTCCACTAGTGGGACGAGAGCATCACCGTCACCTTTGTTACCTTTGTCATTCCACTCAAGTGGTGTAGGTGAGGTGGGAAAGACCAAATGGTGTTCATCTTCATCTTGATGGAACCATGTGGGGGGTGCATCATAGTCCACCATGGCCATCGTCTTGTCCAAAGGGAGGACGAAGTCGTCGAGGATCGGCGCGTCATCATAAATGGGACCTAGCACCAAATGAGAAGACACAATAGAGGTAGAGGTCAAGTCGTTAGTGTTTAAAGTGGCCTCACATGACCTATCAACTATCTCGCTCTCTCTATGTGGTGGTTCACTCACTTCCTCAAAATAGGTGCACTCAATCTCACGTATGGTGAAGTCACTCATCTCACTCAAGTGGTGGGGGTTGTGGCTCTCCTCACATGGGAATTGTGGCAACACCTCATATATCTGGCTAGTGGTGAAGTCACTCTCACTCTCAATATGGTGGCTAAAGTCACTCAAGTCATCATACGTCGCCGTGGTCGAAGTGAAATACTCAACCATCTCATCGCCGTCGTCATGGATGAAGGCCGAAGATGGCACAACATCACTCTCCTCCACGACCGAAGGGAAAATCCCATGCTCGATCATCTCGTCATCGTCGTCGTGGATGAAGGCCGAAGATGGCACAACATCACTCTCGCCTCCTAAGATGGAAGCATCATCCTTGCTCGCCACCTTGTCGCCGCCTCCAAAGCTTGGTCCTTGAAGGTCTCCGTAGTCGCATTTGTCGCCGCACCATCTTGAAAAAGAGTCAAGGTAGACTCGGCATCATCAATGCCACAAAGAGGGATGGCGGTGAAGTCGCACTTGGGAGCATCGTCTTGGAGCTTGTCGGGCTTGGACATTGATGAGGACATCAATACCATTGTTACACCCACAGCCCCTACTGCTACATATACTGGACCAATTACTAGAGCTCGCGCACGCCAATTAAATTATCAGGTACTTACGTTTCTTGGTAATGATTCTAATGTTCATGAGAATATGATGCTGCCTAAATTGGATACATTTGTTTGGCTTACAAATGAAGGCCCTAGCTTGGAGAAGGATGGACATTGGAGCAAGAACAAGCATGGAGATAATGCCATGCGTAAGGGGAACAAGAACGGAGTTACAAGTGATGATTTCAGGACTTTGAAGCCACCATAATGGGTGCATGAAGCCTTGGACGAAATATACAAGATGCTACTTCATAAATGTCGCCCCGAGGCTATTCTAGGTGCTGCGTCACCTTATTAGTGGGCCAGGCCCTTGTAATTTCGAAATACACAAGTATAGGCTATTTTAGAGTCCGTATGTGTGGGGAAACAAGAGATAGGGTTGATTTGGACCCTCCACCAAGGGCCACGAAATTCACCCCTCTTCCTCCATATATACAACCCTTAGGGCACCGTTTAGACGTTGGGTTTTGTTTAGATTAAAAGTTCGCCATAGCTGCAACTTCACGCATTTCGCTTGTGTTCAACGACCGCACAAAGCGCCACAGTAACCCCACCTTGATCAATAAAGCTTTCATCTTATATTCGCAATATCCAGATTGCAATCTCAGTTTCTTGCTTGTTCTTCGTTTGCTCGCAGGAAATAGACCCTCGTGGTCAGGTTGATCGCGCTCCGGCGTGGTCAATAACCCCTCGGAGTTGGTAGCAATTGCTAAGGCGCGACGTCCTCGCACGTTCGTAGTCGGATCGTCAAAGTCGACTTCCTCCAAAGCGAAAACCAACATCTCATCGAAAGACGGGACACCTTGGCCTCTATCAGACATCGTGGTGGTACTAGCCTCATGCTTGTCGTAGAGCTTGGTCGCCGCGAAGTTTGCTTGGGGTGGAGAAGCCTTGGCCTTCATGAGTTCTTGTTCCGCCTTGAGAGCACCAATATAGTAGTCGTCGATGGACTTGTAGTTCTCGAGGAAGATAGTCTTGGAGATGTCGTTGTTCAATCCCATCATGAAGTGGAACTTCATCGAAATGGGGTTGTCCACGCCGGCTCGTCGCAAGGCAATCTTCATCTCCTTGAAGTACTTGTCAATGGACTTGGATCCTTGGATGGTGTTCTCCAATTGGCGAAGAAGTTGTTCCGTGTATGTTGGAGGCACAAACTCTCGCCGCAAAGCTCTCTTCGTCTTGGGCCAACTCATGTCATAGTACTCCGAAGGTGTGTGAAGCCACCAAGTTGAGGCGTAGTCATGGAAGTTTCTTGTGGCGTACTTCACTTGATCTTCGGGACAAACTTGATGTAGCTTGAGGTAGTCGTCCATCAAACGCTCCCACTCGAGGTACTCCTCGGGTTCTTGAGTCCCATAGAAAGGAATCGTGTGGTCGATGTCGAGGTCGTAGTAGCTCGTGGAAGTCGCGGACTTGAGCTTGGGGAGCTTCTCTTGAGCGTAGTCATGAGGTTCTTGTTGGCAAAGATGCCGTATGTCCGTAGGCGAAGATGCCTTGAAGTCGCTTGGCGAAGATGCCAAGGGAGATGGTGAAGTCATTGAGCGGTTGTTGGTGTAGAGCTCGTGACCTTCACGTTCTTGTTGGTGATGGTGTCGATGCCGATGTGATCTTGCCGGAGATGGTAGTTCGGAAGCATGTGCTCTTGAGCGTCTTCTCGAAGATGAGGAAGATCTCTTGTAGGACTTGATGAGGGCTTTGATCTCCTCCATTTGAGCTTGCATCTTGGCGTCTGAGTTGTTGTTCGTGGCATCGAACTCGTTGTTGTTGTTGTAGACTAAAGGTGAAATGCCTTGCCTATCCATCACAAGACTCGAGTAGAGGTGAGTAGGAAATGAGATAAACAATACCAAGTTACCTTTTCCCAAAGTTGAGGATGTATCCCGTTTCACTCAATGTGAGATGAAAGAATAGTGGAATTGGTACCGGACTTGTTCACTCACACCTATCAAGTAAATCTTATGGTAGAGCTCGGTGAGGATAGTGGCACAAAAATTTGATGCAAAATGTTAGCAAGAGTCAATAATGTTGAAAGAGATTCACAAATTCGCAAGCGAAACAAGTAGACTAATAGCAATATGTGGCACACGGAAACACACACACGGATAGATAAATGGGGTCGTGCAACCAAGGAATGAGCACAAAATGTGGAATCCACGGAAAACGCTCGTGTTGCACAACTCAAGAGAGACGCTAGCACGATTGCTCAATAGGCGGATACGACACTTGTGCACAACCTATAAGATGCAAAATGGATAAAATTTCTATCCCAAGTATGCTATGTATGTATGGTTCCCGGTGTTTCTCTCAAGATGATCCAAGATGATCGGATATGATACCATATGATATATTTTGATGCTATGGCTATTGCTTACAAGCTTCTTTGCTCTCTTTCTCTTTTGCTTAAAAGCTTATTCTCTTTTTTTTTTCTATGGCCACTTTTGCACAATGCACAAATCAAGATAGCTATTGTGTATATGCGGGAACAAACTTGTGACACAAGATATGATAGCAATATATGCACCACGATGATATGGTATGTATGCTATGGGAAGTATGATCACTAATGTGCACAAGTAACGTTGCCGGCAATACTCAAATGGCTAGTCTCGATAGGCAAGTAACGCAAAATGGGCTAGGGGTTAACAATGCAATAGCAAGGGGAATATACAATGGATGGATACCACGATACCAAGATGATATGGAGGTTACCGTCCGGCGATGATGAGTAGCGGTGTTCTTGATGTAGAAACCAAGATGATGGAGTCTCGTCCCTAAGTAGCCGAAACACCTTAGGAAACGGAAAAACCGCAAACTCAAAATCTCAAACGTCAAATGTCAAAATGGTGGTAGCGGAAAGCGGTGGTGGTTTGCACTAGACAATGCGGAAGTGGGATGATGGGCTATACACGATGTAAGAGTTGGAAGCACACGGTCCCTAAGTAGTCGAGACACCTTAGGAGACACAAGCGACAACTCGAAGAAGCTCAATCAAAAATTGGGTTAAGTTGGGTTGTCGGAAGTGTATGGCGGGCAAGGTTATGTGGAAGTGGTGGTGGTGGTGGTTGATGAAGAAGCAACCGTCCCTAAGTAGCCTAAACACCTTAGGAGACTCAAATCACAACTCAAACAACCACTAATGCTATAAGGAACAAAATGGGTTAGGTTGCGGAAGTCGGTGGTGGTTATGCGGATGATGTGGTGGAAGCCCTAGGCAAAGATGCCAAAGTACCAAAAATTTGATGGTGTCAAAAGGTGGTGGTAGTATTTTTGTGGGATGGGTGATGTCAATAGCTTCAAAACGAGCTAAAGAACGTCAAAAACGGACTCCGGATGCATTAGTTATGGGCAAAACGGTGAAACTCGGAACGCTGAAACTGGGAGGGGCGGTAGTACCGCTCGGGAGGGCGGTAGTACCGCTTGTGGTACCCAGCGGTAGTACCGCTCGGAGGGGCGGTAGTACCGCTCGTGTCGGGATTTTTCACAGATCGAAACGGAGCGCGATTTTGGGGCGGAAATGGGTGATTTCGGGGCCAAAATTGGATGGGTTTCGTGGATGAGAAGAGGGGAAACTTGGGGTAATGCTAGATCCACTTGAAACCAAGCAAATCCATGGATCAAAATCAACAAAACATCATCACAGCAACAAATCACAAAAAAAATTGGGGGCTATTTTTTGTGGGGATTTTCGGATTTAGGACGAAAACAACAAAATCAAGCTAGAAAACACGGGGTAGGGGCTCCAAAAACGTGATCAACGTGGCTCATGATACCATATGATACGGGGCTAACCCGGTGTAGGCCGATCTTTCACGTTTGGAGTGGGATCCCTTGAAGAACACGATGAACACGGGGAAGAACGGAGAGAAATCATAAGGGGAAACACTCAAGAACAAGTCCAATCACACATCCACTAGACAATCAAACACACAAGATCACAAGGTACATGAACAACAAAGGGAAAGATACAAGGTAAGGTTCATCTCCAAGAGGAGGTCTTGATGATATCCTAGACGGATCTTCCCGCAAGGGGGTCTTGATGATATCCCGCAGGATCTTCTCACATGGGGGTCTTGAACTCCATGGGAGTGGTAGTCTCTCTCTCTCAAGAGTAGAGGTAGGAGCAAAGCTCACCTAAGAATGAGCTATCATATTTGCTAACCCTAGAAAGGAGGTGGAGGTGGTCTATTTGTAGTCTAAGCCACGAAGGGGTAAGTGGGAGAGGGATACATGGCCAAAGGCCCGCGGCTGCGCACAGGCAGGGCGGTAGTACCGGACACAGGAGTGGTAGTACCGCTAGGAGCTTATGCGGGGCGGTAGTACCGGTCAAGTGGGGGCGGTAGTACCGCTGGGAGTCCAGACTCCGGTTCTGGACGTGTACGCCGAAGGGGGAGCGGTTGTTGATGAGGACATCAATACCATTGTTACACCCACAGCCCCTGCTGCTATACATACTGGACCAATTACTAGAGCTCGCGCACGCCAATTGAATTATCAGGTACTTCCGTTTCTTGGTAACGATTCTAATGTTCATGAGAATATGATGCTGCCTAAATTGGATACATTTCTTTTGCTTACAAATGAAGGGCCTACCATGGACAAGAAAGATGAACCTTGGAGCAAGTTCAAGCATGGAGTTGTTGGCATGCGCAAGGGGAACAAGAACGGAGTTACAAGTGATGATTCCAGGACTTTGAAGCCACCCTAATGAATGCATGAGGCCTTGGACGAAATATACAAGATGCCACTTCATAATATTCGTCCATAGGCTATTCTAGGTGCTGCGTCACCTTATTATTGGGCCAGACCCATGTAATTTCGAAATACTTAAGTATAGGCTGTTTTTAGAGTCCGAATGTGTGGGGAAACAAGAGTTAGGGTTGGTTTGGACCCTCCTCAAGGGCCACGAAATTCCTCCTCTTCCTCCATATATACAGCCCTTAGGGCGTCGTTTAGACTTTGGGTTTTGTTTAGATCAAAAGTTCGCCATAGCAGCAACTTCGCGTACTTCGTTTGTGTTCAACGACCAGACCAAGGCGTCACAGAACCCCACCTTCATTAATAAAGCTTTCCTCTTATATTCGCAATATCCAGATTGCAATCTTAGTTTCTTGCTTGTTCTTCGTTTGCTCGCAGGAAACAGGCCCTCGTGGTCGTTGATCGTGCTCGGCGTGGTCAATAACCCTCGGAAGTTGGTTTAGCGATTGCTAAGGCACGACGTCTCGCCCGTACGTAGTCGGATCGTCAAGGTCGACTCCCACAGAAACGATAGCCACCATCTCATCGAAACATCGGGACACCTTTGCCTCTATCAAGTGGTATCAGATTTTCAGGTTGCTCGGTGAGATTTTACAGTTTTTCATAGATTAGATCGAGTCTGTTCTTCATACCTAAAGTCCACGAAGAAGCCACAAAAAATTTAGGTTAGTTCATCATATCCGAACCAATCTGAGCCTTTGCATAATCTTTTTAGGGTTTTGCTTTGTTGAATTTGCGGTTGCATCGTCGTGTCTAGTTGCTGGTCTTAGCGTCTAGTCTTTTAGAGTTTCGAGTTCTGGTCATAAGTTGTCACGCCGCCACCGCACCATCATCATCGCCCCTGCCACCTACCACCACCGCTCTGAATCCGTATCCATAGACCACCATCAATCCGTGTCCGTATACCACCACCGATCCATATCCATATACTACCACCGCTACCACCACCGCTGCCATATACCACCACCATATATCCACCACCAATCCGAGTTCCTTGCATATTAGGTTTGTTTTCGAGATCCATCTAGTTTCCGATTTGTGTTTTCCTTGCCGGAGTAGGTTTCGGAAAAAAAATAATAATAAAAAAGAGTCTGGAAACCACCCTCCGTTTAGGCCCAAAATTTTCCGAAAACGTACTTGTCAAAAAAAGTTTCTAGCTATCCTATTTTTAGGAGTTTATAAGCGTATTGAGACAGTCGCCGTTATAGAAAGTTTTTTTTGACCCGTTTCCAGTTTTTGGGTCCGGGCAGTCAAAAAAAAAATTGGTCAAAAAAATTTCGTGCCCATCCTGTCAGTTTGACCTCGGAAGAGTTTTGAGACACTCGCCATTATAGTGATTTTTCGCAAAAAAAAGAGCAGCGCAAAAAAAAAAGCAGTGCAAAAAAAAGAGCGAAAAAAAATATCCAGAGTGTGCTTTTCCCTTGTTTACGTGCAGCGCCGTGATTTTGTAAGTGTTCTAGGCTCGCGTCTCTAGCACGGTCTAGCCTAGGACCAGCATAGTACCGTCGTTGAGCGTTTATTCAACTTTGCATCTCTGAATTGATTATTACTGACCCTTTTTGCTACCATATTATAAGCCTTCCCAGCTCCACAAACATCTTCATCGTGCGTTTGACTCTCCCTGGTAATCGCTCTATCCAAGCTTTGAGAGTTTTGACTACATCGGTTGCCGATCACCGCCTGCTGCTGGGTAAGAACTGGTAAGAATTTGAGATTTGCTTGACGGATTTGTGACTGTCCACCACACCACCACCACCACTTCCTAGTAGTCTGTCGAATCATATTCTTGTGTGTTTCTATTGCTGCTAACCATGGCAGGATCACAAGCCGACGAGACTGACTGGGAGAACATGACAAACAAAGTGCTACATGATAAGTTTCAACAAATGATGAGTGGGTAGGTGGAAGATGTGCTAAATAGATTTGAAGAGGCCATGGAGAAGATAGATGGCATTGAGAAGGGGTTCGAAACAAAGCTCGATAACAGGTTTAATGAATTGCTCGCGCGTCTACCACTACCACCACCGGCTGCACCTGACGCACCTCTACAACAACAACAACGACTACCTCCACGTCGCGAATCAGCCCTTCGCCAAGCGAGCCGTGTCCCTCTTCAGCCTGGCCAAGCTGCTGGTGCTGCTGTTGATACTTCTGTGGCTCCTGCTGCTGATGTGGAGGAGGATGATTATGTGAGAGCTTACGAGGATGAGGTTGATCAACATCAGAACTACGTGCAACCACCAGCACCACAACCACCAGGTCGTCCACATGCAAATAATGGCAATGTTCGGGCTCCCCTTCAGGTACGAGATCATGACCATCTCCCTAAACTGAAATTGAATATTCCACCATTTGAGGGTAGATATGTTCCTGATATATATCTTACTTGGGAGTTAGAAACTGAACAACGATTTACATGTTTACAATATCCTGAGGAGAGACGTGTTCCTGCTGCTGTTTGTGCTTTCACTAGCTTTGCATGTGTTTGGTGGTCTGAACATTGTAGATTATATCCTGTTCCAGCTACTTGGGCTGCTTTGAAAACTGCTATGCGTACTCATTGGGTTCCACCATATTATCAGCGTGAATTACTTCAAAAATTGCAGCGCTTAAGACAAGGAAAAAATTCGGTAGAAGAATATTATCAGGAATTACAAACTGGCTTGATTAGATGTGGTATTGTTGAGGAGAATGAAGCTATGCTTGCACGTTTTCTGGGTGGATTAAATAGAGAGATTCAGACCATTCTAGACTACAAGGATTATAATAATATCACTTGATTATTCCATCTTGCTCGTAAAGCTGAACGTGAAGTGCAGGATCGACAGGCGTTGGCGCGAACTAACTTTTCTGCAGGTCGACCTTCATCATGGACACCACGTGCATCATCTACTTCCACACGTTCTACTACACCGGCACCTCCGTCGGCTGCCACCTCCAACCGTGATACAAGAAAGCAGGCACAACCACCACTATCTGCCAAGAGCACATGATGTAGGGCGGAACCCTACGTGGGCGATCTTTCACGTTGGAGCGGATCCTACGGGGGATGATGAGGACATGATTACCTTGGATACGACCAAAAATATTGCATACATGTATACTTGTGAGGTGATTTCTAATGCAAACTATGCAATAATTTATTTATGTCATCCAGGACAAAAATACTTCACAAACTTTTGTGCCATGTCTAATTGCAGGTGTATGGGACATTTGTACAATCCACATATGAAGATAAGGGAGAAAAGAGATGTTTACCTGCTGTTCAAAAAGTTCTCTCACGTCACTTTTGGCCCAAGAGAAGATAGAGTCCAAGTCTCTCACGTTCTGGACTCAGATTCGGACTGCACAGACATACCTGACTCAAAACGTTTATAACTTTTTCATACGGACTCCAAATTGGTTGATTCTTTTTTTGTTGGAAAATAGATTTCGTGCATTTTCCAACCCAATTGGAATCACCTTAAAATCCGTCCGGAGCGTTGAGTTATAGACGAAACAATCTGATGCTGCAGCAGAATCCGAGTCAAACTACAAGTCCAAAGGTGTTACGTCACCTCCGCTTGGGCCCATTGGCCTTGTACGACCTAGGGTTAGTTTTAGGCTGCCTTGGGACGTCCTCCCACCTCCTTGGCCGCCACCCCTTGCTCCTATATAAGTAGATCCATCTAGTAGCTTTTTCCTTGGGTTTTGTTTAGATTAAAAGTTCGCCATAGCTGCAACTTCAGCATGCCGTTTGTGTTCTCTGACCAGACAAAGCGCCACAGAACCCCACCTTGATCAATAAAGCTTTCATCTTATATTTGCAATATCCAGATTGCAATCTCAGTTTCTTGCTTGTTCTTCGCTTGCTCGCAGGAAACAGGCCCTCGTGGTCAGGTTGATCGTGCTCGGCGTGGTCAATAACCCTCGGAAGTTGGTTTAGCGATTGCTAAGGCGCTGACGTCTCAAGACGTTCAGAGTCGGATCGTCAAGGTCGACTCACACAGAAACGATAGCCACCATCTCATCGAAACATCGGGACACCTTTGCCTCTATCAGGGGAATCATGAAGAACGAGCGGAAGAACACGAGGAAATCACGGAGAGGAACGAGGGAAAACACTCAACCAACAAGGAATCGGTCACACAAATGCTAGATCAAAGAACATAAAGAGAGATACATGATTCAAGGTCAACAAAGGACGATACAAACGGTAGCCGTTCTTCTCCGAGAGGAGGTCTTGATGGGGTCCACCCTAGGAGGGGGTCTTGAATCCGCTTGGGGGATCTTCTCCGTAGAGGTCCTGATCTCGAAAGGAGAAGTAGCCAAGTGGATGAGCAAAGGCTCTCACACCGAAATATGAGCTAATCCAAAGCTGACCCTAACTAGGAGGAGGTGGAGGAGTATATATAGTCATGGGCCACGAAGAAGTAAGTGAAGGGGTACATGGGCTGCGGCCCAACACACTGTGCGCAGACAGGCGTCGGACGTCCGGAGGGTTCCGGTCGTCCGGAGGCTCGGGAAGGTCCGGACGTCCGGTGCTCTTCGGACGTCCGTAGATTCGGCTCGGGCATGCTTCGGTCGGACGTCCGGAGGGGGTCGGTCGTCCGGAGGCTCGCGGGGTCCCGGACGTCCGGTGATCTTCGGATGTCCGCAGATTTGGTTCGGTGGTCGCTGGCACGGACGTCCGGAGGGGGCCGGTCGTCCGGAGCCTGGGAGTCGTCGGACGTCCGGTCCTGGTCGGACGTCCGGCCGCTGTAGCTTCGGCCAGCTTCCTCTCTTGGTCCTTGTACTTTGTGTCCTCGCCGTCTTGTCCATGGTATTCCTCCTTGTTCCTGGTCATGCATAGCACATATATTTGAGGTAGTAACCATGTCTCACATGTGGGAAGTGAAGGTTCGGAGAGGAGCGAGTTCACCTTGTGTCCAATGGCGTTTGTTCGAGGTCTCGTCATATGTCCACTCGGGGCTTGGAGAGTAGTCGGAGTGTACATGGTGTGATGAGGACATGATTACCTTGGATACGACCAAAAATATTGCATACATGTATATTTGTGAGGTGATTTCTAATGCAAACTATGCAATAATTTATTTATGTCATCCAGGACAAAAATACTTCACAAACTTTTGTGCCATGTCTAATTGCAGGTGTATGGGACATTTGTACAATCCACATATGAAGATAAGGGAGAAAGAGATGTTTACCTGCTGTTCAAAAAGTTCTCTCACGTCACTTTTGGCCCAAGAGAAGATAGAGTCCAAGTCTCTCACGTTCGGACTCAGATTCGGACTGCACAGACATACCTGACTCAAAACGTCTATAACTTTTTCATACGGACTCCAAATTGGTTGATTCTTTTTTGTTGGAAAATAGATTTCGTGCATTTTCCAACCCAATTGAATCACCTTAAAATCCGTCCGGGCGTTGAGTTATGGACGAAACAATCTGATGCTGCAGCAGAATCCGAGTCAAACTACAAGTCCAAAGGTGTTACGTAACCTCCGCTTGGGCCCATTGGCCTTGTACGACCTAGGATTAGTTTTAGGCTGCCTTGGGACGTCCTCCCACCTCCTTGGCCGCCACCCCTTGCTCCTATATAAGTAGATCCATCTAGTAGCTTTTTCCTTGGGTTTTGTTTAGATTAAAAGTTCGCCATAGCTGCAACTTCGCGTACTTCGTTTGTGTTCAACGACCAGACAAAGGCGTCACAGAACCCCACCTTGATCAATAAAGCTTTCATCTTATATTCGCAATATCCAGATTGCAATCTCAGTTTCTTGCTTGTTCTTCGTTTGCTCGCAGGAAACAGACCCTCGTGGTCAGGTTGATCGTGCTCCGGCGTGGTCAATAACCTCTCGGAGTTGGTTTAGCGATTGCTAAGGCGCGACGTCCTCGCCCGTTCCGTAGTCGGATCGTCAAAGTCGACTTCCTCCAAAGCGAAAACCAACATCTCATCGAAAGACGGGACACCTTTGCCTCTATCAAGTGGTATCAGTTTTCAGGTTGCTCGGTGAGAATTTCCAATTATCCCTAGATTAGATTTATTTTCTTACCTATTGTCCAAGAAAAAGCCACAAAAAAAAGTTAGATCTATTCATCCTTTGTCCAAGCCAGTCTGAGCCTTTGCAGTTTTCTTTTCATTGTTTGCATTATTGAATTATCGGTTGCATCGTCGTGTCGAGTTGCTGGTCTTAGGGTCTAGTTCGTTTAGAGTTTCGAGTTCTATTCACATTAGTCACGCCGCTGCATCGTTATCCCTTCCGTTGATCACCATCCATCCATCAATTTCCACCACGTGCTACCCACCGTTCATTGTCATAACCATAGTTGAGATCGTTCACATCTTCACTTGATCCAATCTGCATCTTATCTAGTTTGTTTGGAAAGAGGGAGAGAGAAAAAAGAGAAAAAAAGTAAAATAAAAAGTCAGAGAAAAAAAAGAGAAAAAAAAAATAAGTGTGAGAAAAAAAGAGAAGAAAAAAAAAGTTCGGATCTATCTAGACTCAATCTCGTAGCTGAATTCGGATTGGAATCTGTTTTGTGCACTGTTCAGTAAAACAGGCATAACTTCCTCATACGAAGTCCGTTTGGCTCCGCAAGTACTCAAATTAAAGCTAGAGACGAGCCGCATCTAAATAGTTGCAGAAGCTAGTTCAATATTTGGCACCTCAAAATCGGCTCCTAAATAGGTCTTTTTGCCCTCCGAAGTTCGTGAACACAGCTTATTCCAGTTTTTCAAACCAGTTTTAGAATTTTTTGACTCCTCATATCAACTCGGAATTGAGTGATTCTTTTTGAATTGGAAAGCTTGAGTTAGTAGCATTTTTTTAAAAAAGTTATCAGAAAATTGGCTCAAACTTTTCAAGAGGAAAATTGGAGAGAGAGTTGTTGTATATCCTGCTTGGCAGTTGTTCTTCATCATTATCTTTACTGCCGTTGTGATTTTCACTTATATCTTGCTGTCCAGAGCTACTTATTATCCTTCATTGATGCTAGTTGTGCTACGCCGTGACCTCATTAGTGTTATAGGCCCGCGTCTCTAGTCTGGTCTAGCCTAGGACCAGCACACATATCGTCGTTGAGCGTTTATTCAACATTGCATCTATGAATTGATTATTGCTAATTTTTTGCTACCATATATAGCCAACCCAGCTCCACATATTTCTACACCGTGTATCGTCGTTCCCTCGCAATCGCTTTACACAATCTTCAGAGTTACTTGACACCGTTGGTTGCCTGTCACCACCTGCCGCATGGTAAGAACTTGTAAGATATTGATATTTGCTTTACTGTGAGCACTTTACAACCACATCCTAGTAGTTCATAGGAACATTATTCTCGAATTTTTTTCTTGTTTCTACTAATCATGACAGGTTCCGGAGATAGAAGTTCTTGGACGACGGACACATCTTCATCATCACGAGAGTTGGGACAACACACACAAGCATATGGTCAGGGTATGTCTTTACCATCATTTGAGGGTAGATTTAATCCTGCTATTTATCTAGCTTGGGAGCTTGAATTAGAAGAAGTTTTATTCACCATGATTTTTCTGAACTTGAGAGAGTACGAGCTACCACTAGAGCATTTACTGGTTTTGCTTCTGTTTGGTGGAGTGTACATTGTAAGAAAAACATTGATAACCAACCCACAACTTGGAAAGTTTTGAAAGCTGTAATGAGACAACAATTTTTTCCTCCTTACTATCGTCGTGAATTGCTTCGCAAATTTGAACAATTAAAACAAGGCAGTAACACTGTTCATACTTACTACAAAGAGTTCAAATCTTATATGCATCATTGTGACATAGAAGAATCTGAGGATGATACAATGAATAGATTTTTTGGTGGTTTGAACCATGATATCCGTGCAAGATTTCACTATATTCCTCGTTCCATTATTGGTATGTATGTTCGCGCTTGTACCTTTGAGAGACAGCTACAGGAGGATGCATTGGGTGACTACAACAACTACTATTCCAGTTCATGCTCACCATCGTCAGTTGGTTCCTCCACCGTTGCACCTACTAGAGCAGCCCCACCCAGATTGTGAGCGACATCATCTCAAGTGTATGGTGCATTATCAAGGCCCGTACCTACATCAGCTACGTCTTTGCGACAAGGTAACGATAAAGGTATTAATGATATAACTTCACATGAGAATGATGCATCCCTAGTTAACTTGAATGCATCATGTGTTGAGTTAACTGTGATTTGAGCACATCACCTATTTTAGAGAATCTTGATACCATCATGAATCGTCATGTGATCAAACAACTGAAATACCAACAATTTTGAGTGCACCCATTGAATTAACTATTGATGCAAAAGAATCAATGTTTAATCATTTTGATATGACCTCTAATCTTGGTGATGATTCTGTGTCGAATGACTTATTGCATGTTTGCTTATTTAAGCATGTTGTAGCATGTAAACTTGATGCAAGTAAGGTTTATTCACCAATGTTGGGATGGTTTAATGATGAACATTGTCAATCTTTTGAAATGAATAAGAGCTTCACTTATATGTGCAAACTGAGTTGTAATATTTTCATGCCTTCTACTTCTTGTGATAATGTTTTGGCGTTAGATTTTATGAACTATGCAAGTTACTCATCTATTCATGTGTCATATGTGCAAAAATCAAGGGAAGTAAAAATGGATGACATATACATATACAACATGTACACCTTGTCTCTTTTGTTAGCCATATTTCAGACTAAGCAACGCCGAGGACGGCTTTGTTTTCAAGAAGGGAGGATGATGAGGACATGATTACCTTGGATACGACCAAAATATTGCATACATGTATATTTGTGAGGTGATTTCTAATGCAAACTATGCAATAATTTATTTATGTCATCCAGGACAAAAATACTTCACAAACTTTTGTGCCATGTCTAATTGCAGGTGTATGGGACATTTGTACAATCCACATATGAAGATAAGGAGAAAGAGATGTTTACCTGCTGTTCAAAAGTTCTCTCACGTCACTTTTGGCCCAAGAGAAGATAGAGTCCAAGTCTCTCACGTTCGGACTCAGATTCGGACTACAGACATACCTGACTCAAAACGTCTATAACTTTTCATATGGACTCCAAATTGGTTGATTCATTTTTGTTGGAAAATAGATTTCGTGCATTTTCCAACCCAATTGAATCACCTTAAAATCCGTCCGGAGCGTTGAGTTATGGACGAAACAATCTGATGCTGCAGCAGAATCCGAGTCAAACTACAAGTCCAAAGGTGTTACGTCACCTCCGCTTGGGCGCATTGGCCTTGTACGACCTAGGATTAGTTTTAGGCTGCCTTGGGACGTCCTCCCACCTCCTTGGCCGCCACCCTTGCTCCTATATAAGTAGATCCATCTAGTAGCTTTTTCCTTGGGTTTTGTTTAGATTAAAAGTTCGCCATAGCTGCAACTTCGCGTGCATTTCGTTTGTGTTCAACGACCGGACAAAGCGTCACAGAACCCCACCTTGATCAATAAAGCTTTCATCTTATATTCGCAATATCCAGATTGCAATCTCAGTTTCTTGCTTGTTCTTCGTTTGCTCGCAGGAAACAGACCCTCGTGGTCAGGTTGATCGTGCTCCGGCGTGGTCAATAACCTCTCGGAGTTGGTTTAGCGATTGCTAAGGCGCGACGTCCTCGCACGTTCGTAGTCGGATCGTCAAAGTCGACTTCCTCCAAAGCGAAAACCAACATCTCATCGAAAGACGGGACACCTTTGCCTCTATCATGCTGGGCCTACACAGAGCTCTTCTTCTTCCATGGCGTCAACAGGGCATACAAGTGATATTATTTGTCGTCGTTGTAAGGGAAGAGGACATTTTGCGAGAGAATGCCAATCTCAGCGTGTGATGATTGCTACTGAGGATGGTGGGTATGAGTCCGCTAGTGACTATGATGAAGAGACTTTGGCTCTTATTACACATGAAGAACACGGTGGAGATGATTACGATCATGAGGCGCAATACATGGCTGCTGAACATGCTTGACAGGTATGAATGTTTAGTTGCTCAACGTGTTTTGAGTGTGCAGGTTACACAAGCTGAGCAAAATCAGAGGCATAACTTGTTCCATACAAAGGGAGTTGTGAAGGAACGTTCTATTAGCGTCATCATAGATGGAGGAGCTGCAACAACTTGGCTAGCATGGATATGGTGGAGAAGCTTTCTCTCACCACAAGACCACATCCACATCCTTACTACATCCAATGGTTCAACAACAGCGGCAAGGTTAAGGTAACACGTCACTGTTCGTGTGTATTTTAGTATCTCTACATATGCTGATTATGTTGATTGTGATGTGGTACCTATGCAAGCATGTTCCTTATTACTTGGTAGACCATGGCAATTTGATAAAATTCTGTACACCATAGTAGAAACAATCAGTATACTCTTGTTCACAAGGATAAAAATATTACTTTGCTTCCTATGACTCCTGATTCCATTTTGAAAGATGATATTAATAGAGCTAATAAAGCAAAACAGGAGAAAAATAAGAGTGAAAATCAGATTGTGGCAAAAGAATTTGAGCAACAAATGAAGCCTAATAATAAACCATCTAATGTTGCTTCTGAAATTAAACTGAAAAGTGCATGTTTATTTGCCACCAAATCTGATAATGATGAGCTAGATTCTAGCAAATCTGTTTGCTATGCTTTTGTGTGCAAAGAGGCATTATTTTCATTCGAGGACGTGCCTTCCTCTTTGCCCCCTGCTGTCACTGATAGAGGCAAAGGTGTCCTGATGTTTCGATGAGATGGTGGCTATCGTTTGTGTGGGAGTCGACCTTGACGATCCGACTACGAACGTGCGAGACGTCGCGCCTTAGCAATTGCTAAACCAACTTCGAGGGTTATTGACCACGCCGAGCACGATCAACGACCACGAGGGCCTGTTTCCTGCGAGCAAGCGAAGAACAAGCAAGAAACTGAGATTGCAATCTGGATATTGCGAATATAAGATGAAAGCTTTATTGATCAAGGTGGGGTTCTGTGGCGCCTTTGTGCGGTCGTTGAACACAAGCGAAATGCACGCGAAGTTGCAGCTATGGCGAACTTTTAATCTAAACAAAACCCAAGGTCTAAACGGTGCCCTAAGGGCTGTATATATGGAGGAAGAAGAGGGATTTTCGTGGCCCTTGGTGCAGGGGTCCGAAATCAACCCTATCTCTTGTTTCCCCACACATACGGACTCTAAAAACAGCCTATACTTAAGTATTTCGAAAATACATGGGCCTGGCCCAATAATAAGGTGACGCAGCACCTAGAATAGCCTCTAGACGAAATTTATGAAGTGGCATCTTGTATATTTCGTCCAAGGCTTCATGCACTCCTTATGGTGGCTTCAAAGTCCTGAAATCATCACTTGTAACTCCGTTCTTGTTACCCTTGCGCATGGAATTATCTCCATGCTTGTTCTTGCTCCAATGTCCATCCTTCTCCAAGCTAGGGCCTTCATTTGTAAGCAAAACAAATGTATCCAATTTAGGAAGCATCATATTCTCATGAACATTAGAATCATTACCAAGAAACGAAAGTACCTGATAATTTAATTGGCGTCATGTGAGCTCTAGTAATTGGTCCAATATATGTAGCAAGAGGGGCTGTGGGTGTAACAATGGTATTGATGTCCTCATCATCCTCCCTTCTTGAAATGATGTCGTCCTCGTGAAGCTCATCTTCCTCACCCAAATAAGGCTTCAAATTTGCAATGTTAAAAGTGGGACTAACCCCAAAATCTGCAGGCAGCTCAAGTCTATATGCATTATCATTTATTTTCTCTAACACCTTAAATGGACCATCAGCACGTGGCATTAGCTTTGATTTATGCAAATTAGGAAACCTATCCTTACATAAATGTAACCAAACAAGATCTCCAGTGCAAAGACAACATGTTTTCTACCCTTATCTCCAGCAAGTTTATATTTAGCATTCATACGCTCAATGTTTTCCTTAGTTATCTCATGCATTTTAAAATCAATTCAACACGTTCTTTAGCATCAAAATTAACCTTCTCCGAAGATGGAAGAGGCAACAAATCAATAGGTGCACGAGGTAGGAAGCCATACACAATTTCAAAAGGGCACATCTTAGTAGTAGAATGCAATGAGCGATTATAAGCAAATTCAATATGAGGCAAGCATTCTTCCCACATTTTCTTATTATTCTTCAAAACAGCCCTAAGCATAGTAGACAATGTTCTATTGACTACTTCAGTTTATCCATCAGTTTGGGGGTGACAAGTAGTACTAAAAGAAGTTTAGTCCCCAACTTAGCCCATAAACATCTCCAAAAGTGGCTAAGAAATTTAGTATCACGATCTGAAACAATAGTATTTGGCACACCATGCAAGCGAATAATTTCACGAAAGAACAAATCAGCAACATTAACAGCATCATCGCTTTTATGACATGGTATAAAGTGTGCCATTTTGAGAATCTATCCACGACAACAAATATGCTATCCTCCCTTCTTTGTTCGAGGTAAACCTAAAACAAAGTCCATAGATATATCCTCCCAAGGAACACTAGGCACGAGCAAAGGCATATATAAACCATGAGGATTGAGTCGTGACTTAGCTTTTTGACATGTAGTGCAGCGAGCAACAAAAGCGCTCAACATCCCGTCTCATCTTTGGCCAAAAGAAATGTGTAGCAAGTATATCCTCCGTCTTCTTGACGCCAAAGTGTCCCATTAATCCTCCTCCATGCGCCTCCTGCAACAACAAAAGACGAACAGAGCTAGCAGGAATGCATAGCTTGTTAGCACGGAACACAAAACCATCATTAATAACGAACTTGTTCCATGTTCTTCCTTCTTTACAATTCTGCATTACATCTTTAAAATCAGCATCATGCACATATTGATCTTTGATGGTCTCCAAACCCAATATTTTGATGTCAAGTTGTGAAAGCATAGTATATCGACGAGACAAAGCATCAGCAATAACATTTTCTTTACCCTTCTTGTGTTTACTGACATAAGGGAAAGTCTCAATGAATTCAACCCATTTAGCATGTCTACGATTCAGTTTAGCTTGACTTTTAATATGTTTCAAAGATTCATGATCAGAATGTATAACAAATTCTTTGGGCCATAAATAATGTTGCCATGTCTCTAAAGTCCGAACAAGAGCATATAATTCTTTGTCATAAGTAGAATAGTTCAGACTAGGCCCACTAAATTTTTCAGAAAAGTATGCAACAGGATTGCCATCTTGTAATAACACACCTCCTAATCCAATTCCACTAGCATCACATTCAAGCTCAAAAGTCTTATTAAAGTCAGGAAGTTGGAGTAAAGGAGCATGTGTCAACTTATCTTTCAATACCGTGAAGGCTTCTTCCTGTGCGGTACCCCAAACAAAAGGCACATCCTTCTTTGTAAGCTCATTGAGAGGTGCAGCAATGGTGCTAAAGTCTCTCACAAAACGCCTATAGAAACCAGCGAGTCCAAGAAAACTCCTCACTTGTGTGACCGTTTTGGGCTGCGGCCAACTCTCAATAGCTTCAATCTTGGCTTTATCAACTTCAATTCCTGTGGAGTAACAACATAGCCAAGAAAAGATACTAAATTCGGTGCAAAAGGTGCACTTCCCAAGGTTACCAAACAAACGTGCATCACGTAGAGCATTAAAAACAGCACATAAATGTTCCAAATGTTCTTCCAAAGATTTGCTATAAATCAGTATATCATCAAAGTAAACTACCACAAATCGTCCAATGAAAGCACGTAAAACTTCGTTCATTAATCTCATGAAAGTACTAGGTGCATTAGTTAACCCAAAAGGCATGACTAACCACTCATATAATCCAAACTTAGTTTTAAATGCTGTTTTCCATTCATCTCCCAATTTCATACGAATTTGATGGTATCCACTACATAAATCAACTTTGGAGATTATTGTAGAGCCACTCAATTCATCAAGCATATCATCTAGCCTAGGAATAGGATGGCGATAACGAATAGTAATATTATTAATGCCTCTACAATCAACACACATACGTGACGTACCATCCTTTTTAGGCACTAGTATAATAGGAACATCACAAGGACTAAGAGATTCGAGTATATAACCTTTGTCGAGCAGCTCTGTGACTTGACGCATAATCTCCTTCGTCTCCTCTGGATTGGTGCGGTATGGTGCGCGGTTGGGTAGCGATGCACCGGAATTAAGTCAATTTGATGCTCAATCCCTCGAATAGGTGGTAATCCGGTGGCACGTCTTGTGGGAAGGCGTCGTGAACTCCTGCAAAATGTTAGTGACAGCGAGGGGCAAAGAGGAAGGCACGTCCTCGAATGAAAATAATGCCTCTTTGCACACAAAAGCATAGCAAACAGATTTGCTAGAATCTAGCTCATCACTATCAGATTTGGTGGCAAATAAACATGCACTTTTCAGTTTAATTTCAGAAGCAACATTAGATGGTTTATTATTAGGCTTCATTTGTTGCTCAAATTCTTTTGCCACAATCTGATTTTCACTCTTATTTTCTCCTGTTTTGCTTTATTAGCTCTATTAATATCATCTTTCAAAATGGAATCAGGAGTCATAGGAAGCAAAGTAATATTTTTATCCTTGTGAACAAGAGTATACTGATTTTTTCTACCATGGTGTACAGAATTTTTATCAAATTGCCATGGTCTACCAAGTAATAAGGAATATGCTTGCATAGGTACCACATCACAATCAACATAATCAACATATGTAAAGATACTAAAATACACACGAACAGTACGTGTTACCTTAACCTTGCCGCTGTTGTTGAACCATTGGATGTAGTAAGGATGTGGATGTGGTCTTGTGGTGAGAGAAAGCTTCTCCACCATATCCATGCTAGCCAAGTTGTTGCAGCTCCCTCCATCTATGATGGCCTTGAATAGAACGTTCCTTCACAACTCCTTTGTATGGAACAAGTTATGCCTCTGATTTTGCTCAGCTTGTGTAACCTGCACACTCAAAACACGTTGAGCAACTAAACATTCATACTGTCAAGCATCTTGACAGCCATGTATTGCGTCTCATGATCGAATCATCTCCACCGTGTTCTTCATGTGTAATAAGAGCCAAAGTCTCTTCATCATAGTCACTAGCGGACTCATACCCACCATCCTCAGTAGCAATCATCACACGCTGAGATTGGCATTCTCTAACAAAATGTCCTCTTCCCTTACAACGACGACAAATAATATCACTTGTGTGCCCTGTTGACGCCATGGAAGAAGAAGAGCTCTGTGTAGGCCCAGCAGGTGTGCTCTTGGCAGATAGTGGTGGTTGTGCTTGCTTTCTTGTATCACGGTTGGAGGTGGCAACCGACGGAGGTGCCGGTGTAGTAGAACGTGTGGAAGTAGATGATGCACGTGGTGTCCATGATGAAGGTCGACCTGCAGAAAAGTTAGTTCGGCGCCAGCACTGTCGATCCTGCACTTCACGTTCAGCTTTACAAGCAAGATGGAATAATCGAGTGATATTATTATAATCCTTGTAGTATAGAATGGTCCGAATCTCTCTATTTAATCCACCCGAAAGCGTGCAAGCATAGCTTCATTCTCCTCAACAATACCACATCTAATCAAGCCAGTTTGTAATTCCTGATAATATTCTTCTACCGAATTTTTGCCTTGTCTTAAGCGCTGCAATTTTTGAAGTAATTCACGCTGATAATATGGTGGAACCCAACGAGTACGCATAGCAGTTTTCAAAGCAGCCCAAGTAGCTGGAACAGGATATAATCTACAATGTTCAGACCACCAAACACATGCAAAGCTAGTGAAAGCACAAACAGCAGCGAGAACACGTCTCTCCTCAGGATATTGTAAACATGTAAATCGTTGTTCAGTTTCTAACTCCCAAGTAAGATATATATCAGGAACATATCTACCCTCAAATGGTGGAATATTCAATTTCAGTTTAGGGAGATGGTCATGATCTCGTACTGAAGGGGAGCCGAACATTGCCATTATTTGCATGTGGGCGACTGGTGGTTGTGGTGCTGGTGGTTGCACGTAGTTCGATGTTGATCAACCTCATCCTCGTAATCTCTCACATAATCATCCTCCCCCCCGCAGCAGCAGAGGAGCCACGAAGTATCAACAGCAGCACCAAAGCAGCTTGGCGGTGAAGAGGGACACGGGAAGCTCGGCGGAGGGCTGTTTAGCGATGTGGAGGTAGTCCTTGTTGTTGTAGGAGAGGTGCGTTAGGTGCCGCCGGTGGTGGTGGTGGTAGACGCAGCGAGCAATTCATTAAACTTGTTATCGATCTTTGTTTGACGCCTTCTCAATGCCATCTATCTTCTCCATGGCCTCTTCAAATCTATTTAGCACATCTTCCACCTGCCCACTCATCATTTGTTGAAACTTATCATGTAGCGCTTTGTTTGTCATGTTCTCCCGATCGATCACGTCGGCTTGTGATCCTGCCATGGTTAGCAGCAATAGAAACACACAAGAATATGATTGACAGACTACTAGGAAGTGGTGGTGGTGGTGTGGTGGACGATCACAAATCCGTCAAGCAAATCTCAAATTCTTACCAGTTCTTACCAAGAAGTGGCGGTGATCGGCAACCGATGTAGTCAAAACTCTCAAAGCTTGGATAGAGCGATTACGGGGAGAGTCAAGCGCACGATGTAGATGTATGTGGAGCTGGGAAGGCTTATAATATGGTAGCAAAAGGGTCAGCAATAATCAATTCAGAGATGCAAAGTTGAATAAGCGCTAAGCGAGCGATCTTGTGTTGGTCCTAGGCTAGACCGTGCTAGAGACGCGAGCCTAGAACACTAACAAAATCACGGCGCTGCACGTAAACAAAGGAAAAGCACACTCTGGATTTTTTTTTCGCTCTTTCTTTTTTTTTGCGCTGCCTTTTTTTTTTGCGCTGCTCTTTTTTTTTTTGCGAAAAATCACTATAATGGCGAGCGTCTCAAAACTTTTCCGAGGTCAAACTGACAGGATGGGCACGAAATTTATTTCGACCAATTTTTTTTTTCGACTGCCCGGACCCAAAAACTGGAAACGGGTCAAAAAAAAACTTTCTATAACGGCGACTGTCTCAATACACTTAGAAACACTTAAAAACAGGATAGCCAGAAAATTTTTTGACAAGTGCGTTTTCGGAAAATTTTGGGCCTAAACGGAGGGTGGTTTCCAGACTCTTTTTTTTTCCGAAACCTACTCCGGCAAGGAAACACGAATCGGAAACTAGATGGATCTCGAAAACAAACCTAATATGAGAAGAACTCGGATTGGTGGTGGATATATGGTGGTGGTATATGGCAGCGGTGGTGGTAGCGGTGGTAGTATATGGATATGGATCGGTGGTGGTATATGGACACGGATTGGTGGTGGTATATGGATACGGATTCGGAGCGGTGATGATAGGTGGCAGGGGCGATGATGATGGTGCGGTGGCGGCGTGACAACTTATGACCAGAACTCGAAACTCTAAAAGACTAGACGCTAAGACCAGCAACTAGACACGACGATGCAACCACAAATTCAACAAAGCAAAACCCTAAAAAGATTATGCAAAGGCTCAGATTGGTTCGGATATGATGAACTAACCTAAAAATTTTTGTGGCTTTTTCGTGGACTATAGGTATGAAGAACAGACTCGATCTAAACTACGGAAAACTGTAAAATCTCACCGAGCAACCTGGAAATCTGATACCACTTGATAGAGGCAAAGGTGTCCCGTCTTCGATGAGATGTGGTTTTCGCTTTGGAGAAAGTCGACTTTGACGATCCGACTACGAGCGTGCGAGGGCGTCGCGCCTTAGCAATCGCTAAACCAACTCCGAGAGGTTATTGACCACGCCGAGCACGATCAACGACCACGAGGGTCTGTATCCTGCGAGCAAGCGAAGAACAAGCAAGAAACTGAGATTGCAAATCTGGATATTGCGAATATAAGATGAAAGCTCTATTGATCAAGGTGGGGTTACTGTGGCGCCTTTGTGCAGTCGTTGAACACAAGCGGCTGCGAAGTTGCAGCTATGGCGAACTTTTAATCTAAACAAAACCCAAGGTCTAAGCGGTGCCCTAAGGGCTGTATATATGGAGGAAGAGGGGGGAATTTCGTGGCCCTTGGTGGAGGGGTCGAAATCAACCCTATCTCTTGTTTCCCACACATACGGACTCTAAAACAGCCTATACTTAAGTATTTCGAAAATACATGGGCTGGCCCAATAATAAGGTGTGAGCACCTAGAATAGCCTCTAGACGAAATTTATGAAGTGGCATCTTGTATATTTCGTCCAAGGCTTCATGCACTCCTTATGGTGGCTTCAAAGTCCTGAAATCATCACTTGTAACTCCGTTCTTGTTCCCCTTGCATGGCATTATCTCCATGCTTGTTCTTGCTCAATGTCCATCCTTCTCCAAGCTAGGGCCTTCATTTGTAAGCAAAACAAATGTATCCAATTTAGGAAGCATCATATTCTCATGAACATTAGAATCATTACCAAGAAACGAAAGTACGATAATTTAATTGGCGTCTTGTGAGCTCTAGTAATTGGTCCGATATATGTAGCAGTAGGGGCTGTGGGTGTAACAATGGTATTGATGTCCTCATCGGTTGGGTAGCGATGCACGGGAATTAAGTCAATTTGATGCTCAATCCCTCGAATAGGTGGTAATCCGGTGCACGTCTTGTGGGAAGGCGTCGTGAACTCCTGCTAAATGTTAGTGACAGCGGGGGCAAAGAGGAAGGCACGTCCTCGAATGAAAATAATGCCTCTTTGCACACAAAAGCATAGCAAACAGATTTGCTAGAATCTAGCTCATCAATATCAGATTTGGTGGCAAATAAACATGCACTTTTCAGTTTAATTTCAGAAGCAACATTAGATGGTTTATTATTAGGCTTCATTTGTTGCTCAAATTCTTTTGCCACAATCTGATTTTCACTCCTATATTTCTCCTATTTTGCTTTATTAGCTCTATTAATATCATCTTTCAAAATGGAATCAGAGTCATAGGAAGCAAAGTAATATTTTTATCCTTGTGAACAAGAGTATACTGATTGTTTCTACCATGGTGTACATAATTTTATCAAATTGCCATGGTCAACCAAGTAATAAGGAACATGCTTGCATAGGTACCACATCACAATCAACATAATCAGCATATGTAGAGATACTAAAATACACACGAACAGATGCGTGTTACCTTAACCTTGCATTTGTTGTTGAACCATTGGACTACTAAGGATGTGGATGTGGTCTTGTGGTGAGAAAGCTTCTCCACCATATCCATGCTAGCCAAGTTGTTGCAGCTCCCTCCATCTATGATGGCCTTGAATAGAGCGTTCCTTCACAACTCCTTTGTATGGAACAAGTTATGCCTCTGATTTTGCTCAGCTTGTGTAACCTGCACACTAAAACACGTTGAGCAACTAAACATTCATACTGTCGGCATCTTGGCAGCCATGTATTGCGTCTCATGATCAGAATCATCTCCACCGTGTTCTTCATGTGTAATAAGAGCCAAAGTCTCTTCATCATAGTCACTAGCAGACTCATACCCACCATCCTCGGTAGCAATCATCACTGCGCTGAGATTGGCATTCTCTCATAAAATGTCCTCTTCCCTTACAATGACGACAAATAATATCACTTGTGTGCCTTGTTGGCGCCATGGAAGAAGAAGAGCTCTGTGTAGGCCCAGCGGTGTACTCTTGGCGAGATAGTGGTGGTTGTGCACCTTTCTTGTATCACGGTTGGAGGTGGCAGCCGATGGAGGTGCGGTGTGGTAGAGCGTGTGGAAGTAGATGATGCGTGGTGTCCATGAGGAAGGTCGACCTGCGAGAAAAGTTAGTCAGCGCCAAGGCACATCGATCCTGCACTTCACGTTCAGCTTTACAAGCAAGATGGAATAATCGGTGATATTATTATAATCCTTGTAGTCTAGAATGGTCTGAATCTCTCTATTTAATCCACCCGAAAGCGTGCAAGCATAGCTTCATTCTCCTCAACAATACCACATCTAATCAAGCCGGTTTGTAATTCACGATAATATTCTTCTACGAATTTTTCCTTGTCTTAAGCGCTGCAATTTTGAAGTAATTCACGTTGATAATATGGTGGAACCAGCGATACGCATAGCAGTTTTCAAAGCAGCCCAAGTAGCTGGAGCAGGATATAATCTACAATGTTAGACCACCAAACACATGCAAAGCTAGTGAAAGCACAAACAGCAGCGAGGAACACGTCTCTCCTCGGGATATTGTAAACATGTAAATCGTTGTTCAGTTTCTAACTCCCAAGTAAGATATATATCAGGAACATATCTACCCTCAAATGGTGGAATATTCAATTTCAGTTTAGGGAGATGGTCATGATCTCGTACTGAAGGGAGCCGAACATTGCCATTATTTGCATGTGGGCGACACTGGTGGTTGTGGTCTTTGGTGGTTGTTGCGTGGTTCGATGTTGATCAACCTCATCCTCGTAATCTCTCACATAATCATCCTCCCCACGCATGGCGGCGGAGAGCCACGAAGTATCAGCAGCAGCACCGGCAGCTTGGCGGTGAAGAGGGACACGGGAAGCTTCGGCGGAGGCTGTTTCGCGATGTGGAGGTAGTCCTTGTTGTTGTAGTAGAGGTCGTTAGGTGCGCCCGGTGGTGGTGGTGGTAGCAGCGAGCAATTCATTAAACTTGTTATCGAGCTTTGTTTGACGCCTTCTCAATGCCATCTATCTTCTCCATGGCCTCTTCAAATCTATTGAGCACATCTTCCACCTGCCCACTCATCATTTGTTGAAACTTATCATGTAGCGCTTTGCTTGTCATGTTCTCCCGATCGATCACGTCGGCTTGTGATCCTGCCATGGTTAGCGACAATAGAAACACACAAGAATATGATCGACAGACTACTAGGAAGTGGTGGTGGTGGTGTGGTGGGCGATCACAAATCCGTCAAGCAAATCTCAAATTCTTACAGTTCTTACCCAGCAGCGGCGGTGATCGGCAACCGATGTAGTCAAAACTCTCAAAGCTTGGATAGGCGATTACGGGAGAGTCAAGCATGCGATGTAGATGTATGTGGAGCTGGGAAGGCTTATAATATGGTAGCAAAAGGGTCAGCAATAATCAATTCAGAGATGCAAAGTTGAATAAGCGCTCAGCAGCGGTACTATCTTTGGTCCTAGGCTGAACCGTGCTAGAGGCGAGCCTAGAACACTAACAAAATCACGGCGCTGCTGCGTAATCAAGGGAAAATCACACTCTGGATTTTTTTTCGCTCTTTTTTTCCGCTGCATTTTTTTTGCGCTGCTATTTTCTTTTTGCGAAAAATCACTATAATGGCGAGTGTCTCAAAACTCTTCGAGGTCAAACTGACGGGATGGGCACAATTTTTTCGACCAAAATTTTTTTTTTTTTGCCGGACCCAAAAGCTGAAGCAGGTCAAAAAAAACTTTCTATAATGGCATTGTCTCAATATGCTTAGAAACACCTAAAAATAGGATAGCGAAATTTTTTTTGACAAGTGCGTTTTCGAGAAAATTTTGGGCCTAAGCGGAGGTGGTTTCAGACTCTTTTTTTTTTCCGAAACCTACTCCGGCAAGGAAAACACAAATTGGAAACTAGATGGATCTCGAAAACAAACCTAATATGAGAAGAACTTCGGATTGGTGGTGGATATATGGTGGTGATATATGGCAGCGGTGGTGGTATATGGTAGCGGTGGTGGTATATGGATATGGATTGAGGCGGTGGCGGATAAGCAATGGTGGTAGATGGCAAGGCGATGATGATGGTGCGGCGGTGGCGTGACAACTTATGATCGAACTCGAAACTCTAAAGACTAGACTCTAAGACCAGCAACTTGACACGACGATGCAACATAAATTTAACAAAGCAAAAACCCTAAAAAGATTATGCAAAGGCTCAGATTGGTTGGATATGATGAACTAACCCTATTTTTTTTGTGGCTTTTTCGTGGACTTTAGGTATGAAGAACAGATTCGATCTAATCTATGAAAAACTGTAAAATCTCACCGAGCAACCTGAAAATCTGATACCACTTGATAGAGGCAAAGGTGTCCCTATGTTTCGATGAGATGGTGGCTATCGTTTCTTTGGGAGTCGACCTTGACGATTCGACTACGAACGTGCGAGACGTCGCGCCTTAGCAATTGCTAAACCAACTTCCGAGGGTTATTGACCACGCGAACACGATCAACGACCACGAGGGCTGTTTCCTGCGAGCAAGCGAAGAACAAGCAAGCTGAGATTGCAATCTGGATATTGCGAATATAAGATGAAAGCTTTATTGATCAAGGTGGGGTTACTGTGGCGCCTTTATGCAGTCGTTGAACACAAGCGAAATGCAGCGAAGTTGCAGCTATGGCGAACTTTTAATCTAAACAAAACCCAAGGTCTAAGCGGTGCCCTAAGGGCTGTATATATGGAGGAAGAGGGGAATTTCGTGGCCCTTGGTGGAGGGTCGAAATCAACCCTATCTCTTGTTTCCCACACATACGGACTCTAAAATAGCCTATACTTGTGTATTTCGAAATTACAAGGGCTGGCCCACTAATAAGGTATTGTGAGCACCTAGAATAGCCTCGGGGCGACATTTATGAAGTAGCATCTTGTATATTTCGTCCAAGGCTTCATGCACCATTATAGTGGCTTCAAAGTCCTGAAATCATCACTTGTAACTCCGTTCTTGTTCCCCTTGCGCATGGCATTATCTCCATGCTTGTTCTTGCTCCATTGTCCATCCTTCTCCAAGGCTGATGAGGACATCAATACCATTGTTACACCCACAGCCCCTGCTGCTATACATACTGGACCAATTACTAGAGCTCGCGCACGCCAATTGAATTATCGGTACTTTTCGTTTCTTAGTAGCGATTCCAATGTTCATGAGAATATGATGCTGCCTAAATTGGATACATTTGTTTTGCTTACAAATGAAGGGCCTACCATGGACAAGAAAGATGAACCTTGGAGCAAGTTCAAGCATGGAGATGTTGGCATGCATAGGGAACAGAGCGGAGTTACAAGTGATGATTCCAGGACTTTGAAGCCACCCTAATGAGTGCATGAGGCCTTGGACGAAATATACAGATGCCACTTCATAATATTAGTCCATCCATAGGCTACCTTATTAGTGTTGCGTCATTTGAAATATAAGTAGGCAGGCCGTATGTGTGGGAACAATGTTAGAAATATAGGGCTGAAATTTTCTTCCTCCATATATACAGCCCTTATTTTGGTTTGGTAAAAATTGCAACAAAAACTTTTCAACGACTTAAAGTTGCCAAACTCCACCTGATCAATAAAGCTTTCATCTTATATTCGCAATATGTGCAATCTCAGTTTGCTTGTTCTTCGCTTGCTCACAGGAAAAAGGCCCTGGTCGGGTTGATCGTGTTCGCGTGGTCAATAACCCTCGAAGTTGGTTTAGCGTGTTAGATGAGACGTTTCAGAGTCGGGTCGCTGTCAAATTGAGTAAACGACCACCATCTCATCGAAACATCTCACCTTTGCCTCTATCAAGTGGTAAGATTTCCGGGTTGTTCGGTGATTTTTGATTTTAAATAGTTTAGATCGAGTGCATTCTTCATACCTATTGTCACGAAAAAGCCACAAAGCGTTAGGGTTAGTCATCATATCCGAACCAATCTAAGCCTTTGCATAATCTTTTGGTTTTGCTTTATTGAATTTGCGGGTGCATCGTCGTGTCTAGTTGCTGGTCAGTCTAGTCTTTTAGAGTTTGAGTTCGGTCATAAGTTGTCGCCGCCCAACCATCATCATCGCCCGCCACCTACCACCACCGCTCGAATCCGTATCCATAGACCACCACCAATCCGTGTCCATATACCTGCTGATCCATATCCATATACTGCCACCGCTACCACCACCGCTGCCATATACCACCACCATATATCCACCACCAATCCGAGTTCCTTGCATATTAGGTTTGTTTTGAGATCCATCTAGTTTCCGATTCGTTTTCCTTGCGGAGTAGGTTTGAAAAAAAAATTTGAAAGCGTGCTTGTCAAAAAAAAAATTTGGCTATCCTATTTTTAGGTGTTTATAAGCGTATTGAGGCGATCGCCGTTATAGAAAGTTTTTGACCCGTTTCGGTTTTTTGGGTCAAGGCGGTCGAAAAAAAATTGGTCAAAAAATTTCGTGCCCATCTGTCAGTTTGACCTGGGAAGAGTTTTGATACACTCGCCATTATAGTGATTTTTCGCAAAAAAAAAGCAGCGCAAAAAAAAGCGAAAAAAAAATTTCCGGAGTGTGCTTTTCCCTTGTTTACGTGCAGCGCCATGATTTTGTTAGTGTTCTAGGCTCGCGTCTCGGCCACGGTCTAGCCTAGGACCAGCCTGACACCGTCGTTGAGCATTTATTCAACTTTGCATCTCTGAATTGATTATTGCTGACCCTTTTGCTACCATATTATAAGCCTTCCCAGCTCCACATACATCTACATCGTGCGTTTGACTCTCCACAGTAATCGCTCTATCAAGCTTTGAGAGTTTTGACTACATCCGTTCTTGATCACCCTTTCTTCTTTGGGTAGAAGCTGGTAAGACTTTGAGATTTGCTTGACGGATTTGTGACTGTCACCACACCACCACCACCACTTCCTAGTAGTCTGTGAATCATATTCTTGTGTGTTTCTATTGCTGCTAACCATGGCAGGATCACAAGCGGCGTGGTATTTGGGAGAACATGACAAACAAAGCGCTACATGATAAGTTTCAACAAATGATGAGTGGGCAGGTGGAAGATGTGCTAAATAGATTTGAAGAGGCCATGGAGAAGATAGATGGCATTGAGAAGGCGTTGAAACAAAGCTCGATAACAAGTTTAATGAATTGCTCGCGTCTCTACCACCACCACCACCGGCGGCACCTAACGCACCTCTACTACAACAACAAGGACTACCTCCACATCACGAAACAACCCTCCTTGAGCTTCCGTGTCCCTCTTGACTGGCCAAGCTGCTTTGGTGCTTCTTTGTTGATATACGTGGCTCCTGCTGCTGCTGGCGGGGGAGGATGATTATGTGAGAGCTTACGAGGATGAGGTTGATCAATATCGAACTACGTGCAACCACCGGCACCACAACCACCGGTCGTCCACATGCAAATAATGGCAATGTTGGGCTCCCCTTGAGTGCGAGATCATGACCATCTCCCTAAACTGAAATTGAATATTCCACCATTTGAGGGTAGATATGTTCTGATATATATCTTACTTGGGAGTTAGAAACTGAACAACGATTTACATGTTTACAATATCACGAGGAGAGGCGTGTTCCTGCTGCTGTTTGTGCTTTCACTAGCTTTGCATGTGTTTGGTGGTCGAACATTGTAGATTATATCCTGTTCAGCTACTTGGGCTGCTTTGAAAACTGCTATGCGTACTCGTTGGGTTCCACCATATTATCAGCGTGAATTACTTCAAAAATTGCAGCGCTTAAGACAAGGAAAAATTCGGTGAAGAATATTATCAGGAATTACAAAATGGCTTGATTAGATTTGGTATTGTTGAGGAGAATGAAGCTATGCTTGCGTTTTACGGGTGGATTAAATAGAGATTCAGACCATTCTAGACTACAAGGATTATAATAATATCACTCGATTATTCCATCTTGCTTGTAAAGCTGAGCGTGAATTGCAGGATCGACATGCGTTGGCGCGAACTAACTTTTCTGCAGGTCGACCTTCATCATGGACACCACGTGCATCATCTACTTCCACGTTCTACTACACGGCACCTCCGTGGCTGCCACCTCCAACCGTGATACAAGAAAGCAGGCACAACCACCACTATCGCCAAGAGCACACTCTTTGGGCCTACGAGCTCTTCTTCTTCCATGGCGTCAACAGGGCACACAAGTGATATTATTTGTAAATCGTTGTAAGGGAAGAGGACATTTCTTGAGAGAATGCCAATCTCAGCGTGTGATGATTGCTCTTGAGGATAGTGGGTATGAGTCCGCTAGTGACTATGATGAAGAGACTTTGGCTCTTATTACACATGAAGAACACGGTGGAGATGATTACGATCATGAGGCGCAATACATGGCTGCTTGAAGATCTTGGCGGTATGAATGTTTAGTTGCTCAACGTGTTTTGAGTGTGCAGGTTACACAAGCTGAGCAAAATCAGAGGCATAACTTGTTCCATACAAAGGGAGTTGTGAAGGAGCGTTCTATTAGCGTCATCATAGATGGAGGGCTGCAACAACAGCTAGCATGGATATGGTGGAGAAGCTTTCTCTCACCACAAGACCACATCCACATCCTTACTACATCCAATGGTTCAACAACAGCGGCAAGGTTAAGGTAACACGTCTTTGTTAGTGTGTATTTTAGTATCTCTACATATGTTGATTATGTTGATTGTGATGTGGTACCTATGCAAGCATGTTCCTTATTACTTGGTAGACCATGGCAATTTGATAAAAATTCTGTACACCATGGTAGAAACAATCAGTATACTCTTGTTCACAAGGATAAAAATATTACTTTGCTTCCTATGACTCTGATTCCATTTTGAAAGATGATATTAATAGAGCTAATAAAGCAAAACAGGAGAAAAATAAGAGTGAAAATCAGATTGTGGCAAAGAATTTGAGCAACAAATGAAGCCTAATAATAAACCATCTAATGTTGCTTCTGAAATTAAACTGAAAAGTGCATGTTTATTTGCCACCAAATCTGATAATGATGAGCTAGATTCTAGCAAATCTGTTTGCTATGCTTTTGTGTGCAAAGAGGCATTATTTTCATTCGAGGGCGTGCCTTCCTCTTTGCCCCTGCTGTCACTAACATTTTGGGAGTTAGTTGGCGTCTTCCCACAAGGCGTGCCAGGATTACCACCTATTCGAGGATTGAGCATCAAATTGACTTAATTCCGGTGCATCGCTACCAACCGACCATACCGTACCAATCCGGAGGAGATGAAGGAGATTATCGTCAAGTACAGGAGCTGCTCGACAAAGGTTATATCTGCGAATCTCTTAGTCCTTGTGCTGTTCCTATTATACTAGTGCCTAGAAAGGATGGTGCGTCGGCGTATGTGTGTTGATTGTAGAGGCATTAATAATATTACTATTAGTTATCGTCATCCTATTCCTAGGCTAGATGATATGCTTGATGAATTAAGTGGCTCTACAATATTCTCCAAAGTTGATTTGCGTCTTGGATACCATCAAATTCGTATGAAATTGGGAGATGAATGGAAAACAGCATTTAAAACTAAGTTTGGATTATATGAGTGGTTAGTCATGCCTTTTGGGTTAACTAAGGCACCTAGTACTTTCATGAGATTAATGAATGAAGTTTCGTGCTTTCATTGGACGATTTGTGGTAGTTTACTTTGATGATATACTGATTTATAGCAAATCTTTGGAAGAACATTTGGAACATTTACGTGTTGTTTTTAATGCTCTCGTGATGCCGTTTGTTTGGTAACCTTGGGAAGTGCACCTTTTGCACGAGCAGTATCTTTTCTTGGCTATGTTGTTACTCCACGAGGAATTGAAGTTGATAAAGCCAAGATTGAAGCTATTGAGAGTTGGCGCAGCCAAAGCGGTCACACAAGTGAGGAGTTTTCTTGGACTCGCTGGTTTCTATAGGCGTTTTGTGAGAGACTTTAGCACCATTGCTGCACCTCTCAATGAGCTTACAAAGAAGGATGTGCCTTTTGTTTGGGGTACCGCTGGGAAGAAGCCTTCACGGTATTGAAAGATAAGTTGACACATGCTCCTTTACTCCAACTTCGACTTTAATAAGACTTTTGAGCTTGAATGTGATGCTAGTGGAATTGGATTAGGAGGTGTGTTATTACAAGATGGCAAACCTGTTGCATACTTTTACGAAAAATTGAGTGGGCCTAGTCTGAACTATTCTACTTATGACAAAAGAATTATATGCTCTTGTTAGGACTTTAGAGACATGGCAACATTATTTATGGCCCAAAGAATTTGTTATACATTCGATCATGAATCTTTGAAACATATTAAAAGTCAAGCTAAACTGAATCGTAGGCATGCTAAATGGGTTGAATTCATTGAGACTTTCCCTTATGTCATTAAACACAAGAAGGGTAAAGAAAATGTTATTGCTGATGCTTTGTCTAAATAAGCTATACTATGCTTTCACAACTTGACTTCAAAATATTTGGTTTGGAGACCATCAAAGATCAATATGTGCATGATGCTGATTTTAAAGATGTAATGCAGAATTGTAAGAAGGAAGAACATGGAACAAGTTCGTTATTAATGATGGTTTTGTGTTCGTGCTAACAAGCTATGCATTCCTGCTAGCTCTGTTAGTCTTTTGTTGTTGCGAGGCGCATGGAGGAGGCTTAATGGGACACTTTGGCGTCAAGAAGGCGGAGGATATACTTGCTACACATTTCTTTTGGCCAAAGATGAGGCGGGATGTTGGCGTTTTGTTGCTCGCTGCACTACATGTCACAAAGCTAAGTCACGACTCAATCCTCATGGTTTATATATGCCTTTGCACTGTGCCTAGTGTTCCTTGGGAGGATATATCTATGGACTTTGTTTTAGGTTAACCTCGAACAAAGAAGGGAGGATAGCATATTTGTTGTCGTGGATAGATTCTCGAAAATGGCACACTTTATACCATGTCATAAGCGATGATCTTTGTTAATGTTGCTGATTTGTTCTTTCGTGAAATTATTAAGCTTGCATGGTGTGCCAAATACTATTGTTTCAGATCGTGATACTAAGTTTATTAGCCACTTTTGGAGATGTTTATGGGCTAAGTTGGGGACTAAACTGCTTTTAGTACTACTTGTGATGCGGAGCATCTCAGTCATCACCATGTCAAGAGTCCGTTTGGCAAGTGACACGTCGACCTCTACTTCTCATACATAAAGGTGAATCTTCTCCTTTACGTGCTCACTTGACCCCTTGAGGATGGTATACTACTTGACACTCCACTCGTGTGTATGCATAGGTATGGCGGAGCTTCACGGACGGCGAGGAGAGTGCAAGCGCCAAGAACACCTACACCATCCGCGAGAAGCACGGAAGAAAGCGGAAAAAAGATGGTGCTGCGGAGTCCCGGCAGCGGACGGCCGGAAGACTCGGACGTCCGACACTATCGAGACACGGACGTCAAGCGCCCTCCGGACGTCCGGAACCGTCACCGAACCAGATCTCGGACGGCCGGAGCTGCGGACGTCCGGGCGACAATCACCGAGCCAAAACTACGGACGACCGGCGGCCTCCGTGATAGAGGCAAAGGTGTCCCGTCTTCGATGAGATGTTGGTTTTTGGCAGGGGAAGTCGACTTTGGCGATCCGACTCTGAGCGTGCGAGGGCGTCGCGCCTTTGCAATCGCTAAACCAACTCCGAGAGGTTATCGACCCGCGAACACGATCAACGACCACGAGTGCATTTCCTGCGAGCAAGCGAAGAACAAGCAAGAAACTGAGATTGCAATCTGGATATTGCGAATATAAGATGAAAGCTTTATTGATCAAGGTGGGGTTACTGTGGCGCCTTTATGCAGTCGTTGAACACAAGCGAAATGCTGTGAAGTTGCAGCTATGGCGAACTTTTAATCTAAACAAAACCCAAGGTCTAAGCGGTGCCCTAAGGGCTGTATATATGGAGGAAGGGAATTTCGTGGCCCTTGGTGGAGGGTCGAAATCAACCCTAACTCTTGTTCCCCACACATACGGACTCTAAAACAGCCTATACTTAAGTATTTCGAAATTACATGGGCCTGGCCCAATAATAAGGTAATGTAGCACCTAGAATAGCCTATGGGCGAATATTATGAAGTGGCATCTTGTATATTTCGTCCAAGGCCTCATGCACTCATTAGGGTGGCTTCAAAGTCTGGAATCATCACTTGTAACTCCGTTCTTGTTCCCCTTAGCATGCCAACATCTCCATGCTTGAACTTGCTCCAAGGTTCATCCTTCTTGTCCATGGTAGGCCCTTCATTTGTAAGCAAAACAAATGTATCCAATTTAGGCAGCATCATATTCTCATGAACATTGGAATCGTTACCAAGAAACGAAAGTACCTGATAATTCAATTGGCGTGCGCGAGCTCTAGTAATTGGTCCAGTATGTATAGCAGCAGGGGCTGTGGATGTAACAATGGTATTGATGTCCTCATCACTCCGGACGTCCGGACCCTCCTGAAGCCCCGGACGACCGGCCCCCCTACGGACGACCGACCGCCTCTGGCGAAGAAGAATCGACAGACGGCCGGCGGGTCAGACGGCCGGACCTTCGAGCCTCCGGACGTCCGGCGCCTTCGGACGTCCGGCGCTGATCTTGGGCTGAAGCCCTGTACCCCTTCGTTTTGATTTCCATTTGCACTCATACTATAAATAGGACCCTCCCATCTCCTAGTGGGGGTTAGCTTTGGACTAGCTCATATTTCGGTGTGAGAGCCTTTGCTCATCCACTTGGCTACTTCTCCTTTCGAGATCAGGACCTCTACGGAGAAGATCCCCCAAGCGGATTCAAGACCGCCTCATAGGGTGGACCCCATCAAGACCTCCTCACGGAGAAAACGGCTACCGTTTGTATCGTCCTTTGTTGACCTTGAATCATGTATCTCCTTTGTGTTCTTTGATCTAGCATTTGTGTGACCGATTCCTTGTTGGTTGAGTGTTTTCCTCGTTCCTCCCGTGATTTCCTTGTGTTCTTCCGCTCGTTCTTCGTGTTTCCCCGTGGATCCGCTCCAACGTGAAAGATCGCCCACATAGGGTTCCGCCCTACATCATATGGTATCATGAGCCACGTTCATCACGTTTTGGAGCCCTACCCTCTTTTCTAGCTTGATTTTGTTGTGTTCTTGCCTAAATCGAAAATCCCCACCAAAAATAGCCCCAAAATTTTTTGTGATTTGTTAGTTTTGATGATGTTTTGTTGATTTTGATCCATGGATTTGCTTGGTTTGAGTGGATCTAGCATTTCCCCAAGTTTCCCCATCTTTCTTCCACAAAATCCATGAATTTTGACTCGAAATCACCAATTTCTGCCCAAAATCGCGTCCGGATCTCATTTTCGAGTTGACCCGACCCACGGACGACCGGAGTTTTACGGACGTCCGGAGCCCTAAACGACGGACGTCCGACCTTTTCGGACGGCGGAACCCTAACGAACTGAATTTACGGATGTCCGACCATTTCCGGACGTCCGTAACCTGTAATTTCAGATTTGGCTGATTTTGTTTTGTCCATAACTAATTCATCCAGTCCGATTTTGGCGTTCTTTAGCTCGTTTTGAAGCTATTGACATCCCCTTCCCATAAAATACTACCACCACCATTTGACTCCATCAAATTTTTGGAACTTTGGCATCTTTGCCTAGGGCTTCCACCACATCATCCGCTACTCCACCACCGTCTTCCATAACCTAACCAATTTTGTTCCCCTTTGCATTTGAGGTTGTTTGAGTTGTGATCACGAGTCTCCTAAGGTGTTTAGGCTACTTAGGGGACGGTTGCATCTTCATCAACCACCACCACCACCATAAATTCCGCATAGGCTTGCCCACCATACACTTCCAACCCAACAACCCAATTTTGTTTGTGTTGTGAGTTGTGTCTCCTAAGGTGTTTGACTACTTAGGGACCGTGCTTCAACTCCGACACGTTGATGAGGACATGATTACCTTGGATCGACCAAAATATTGCATACATGTATATTTGTGAGGTGATTTCTAATGCAAACTATGCAATAATTTATTTATGTCATCCAAGACAAAAATACTTCACAAACTTTTGTGCCATGTCTAATTGCAGGTGTATGGGACATTTGTACAATCCACATATGAAGATAAGGGAGGAAGAGATGTTTACCTGCTGTTCAAAAGTTCTCTCACGTCACTTTTGGCCCAGAGAAGATAGAGTCCAAGTCTCTCACGTTCTGGATTCAGATTCGGACTGCACAGACATACCTGACTCAAAACGTCTATAACTTTTCATACGGACTCCAAATTGGTTGATTCTTTTTGTTGGAAAATAGATTTCGTGCATTTTCCAACCCAATTGGAATCACCTTAAAATCCGTCCGGAGCGTTGAGTTATAGACGAAACAATCTGATGCTGCAGCAGAATCCGAGTCAAACTACAAGTCCAAAGGTGTTCGTCACCTCCGCTTGGGCCCATTGGCCTTATACGACCTAGGGTTAGTTTTAGGCTGCCTTGGGACGTCCTCCACCTCCTTGGCCGCCACCCCTTGCTCCTATATAAGTAGATCCATCTAGTAGCTTTTCCTTGGGATTTGTTTAGTTAAAAGTTAGCCATTGCAACCGTGTGCCGTTTGTGTCCAACGACCAGACCAAGACGCTTACGGATCCCCACTATTATCAATAGTTCATATATATTCGCAATATTCAGATTGCTTTATCATATTCTTGCTCGTTCTTGATTGCTTGCAGGAATAAACCTTCGTGGTCAGGCTGATCGTGCTTCCGGCATCGTCGGTAACCTAAGGAGATTGGTTTAGCGATTGCTAAGGCGCAGCGTCGTGTGCGTTTGTAGTCGGATCGTCAAAATCGACTCCATCAAATCGAGAGTTATCATCTCATCGAAGATCGGGACACCTTTGCCTCTATCACCGTGTATAGCCCATCATTCCACTTCCGCATTGCCAAGTGCAAACCACCACCGCATTCCGCTACCACCATTTGACATTTGTCATTTGAGATTTTGAGTTCGCGGTTTTCCGTTTCCTAAGGTGTTTGGCTACTTAGGGACGAGTCTCCATCATCTTGGTATCTACATCAAGAACACCGCCACTCATCGCCATAAGGGCGGTAACCTCAACGACACCATTGTACATTCCCTTGCAATTGCATTGATAACCCTTATCCCATTTGCATTACTTGCCTATCGAGACTAGCCATTTGAGTATTGCGGCAGCGTTACTTGTGCACATTAGTGATCATACCTTCCATTACATACCATACCATATCATATTGGTATCATATCATCCATTGTGTCCCAAGTTTGTTCCGCATATACACAATTGCTATCTTGGTTTGTGCATTGTGCAAAGTGGCCATAGAAAAAAAAAAAAGAGAAATAAAGCTTTTAAGCAAAAGAAAGAGAGCAAAGAAGCTTGTAAGCAATAGCCATAGCATCAAATATATCATATGATATCATACTTGATCATCTTGGATCATTGTGTGAGAAACACCGGGAACCATACATACATAGCATACTTGGGATAGAGAGTTTATCCATTTTGCATCTTATAGGTTGTGCACAAGTGTCGTATCCGCCTATTGAGCAATCGTGCTAGCGTCTCTCTTGAGTTGTGCAACACGAGCATTTTGGTGGATTCCACATTTTGAGCTCATTCCTTGGTTGCGGCCCCATTTATCTATCCGTGTGTGTGTGTGTTTCCGTGTGCCACATATTGCTATTGGTCCATTTGTTTCACTTGCGAATTTGTGAATCTCTTTCAACATTATTGACTCTTGCTAACATTTTGCATTAAATTTTGTGCCACTATCCTCACGAGCTCCTCCATAAGCTTTACTTGTGTAGGTGTGAGAACCGACAAGATTGGTACCAATAGTGCTATTTCATTGTCCGCATTTGAGTGAACTTGATTCATTTTCAACATCGGTCAAGGTACATTAGTATAAGTTCTTCTCTTTCTCCCACTCATATTTGCTCGAGTCTTGTGATGGATAGGCAAGGCATTTCACCTTGGTCTACAACAACAACGGCGAGTTCGATGCCATGGAAAACAACTTCTGACGCCAAGATGCAAGCTAAAATGGAGAGATCAAATCCCTCATCAAGTCCTACAAGCGATTTTCCTCATCTTGAGAAGGCGCTCAAGAGCACATCCTTCGGCGACCATCTCCGGCAACATCACATCGGCATCGACACCATCATCAACAAACGTGAAGGTCAAGAGCTCAACATCAACAACCGCTCAACGACTTCACCATCTCCCTTGGCATCTTAATGGCGACTTCAAAACATCTTAGCCTTCGGATATTCGGCATCTTCGCCAACAAGAACCCCAACACTACGCTCAAGAGAAGCTCCCCAAGCTCAAGTCCGCGACTTCCACGAGCTACTACGACCTCGACATCGACCACGAGATTCCTTTCTATGGGACTCAAGAACCGAGGTACCTCGAGTGGGGCGTTTGATGGGCGACTACCTCAAGCTACATCAAGTTCCTCCCGAAGATCAAGTGAAGTGCATACAAGAAACTTCCACGACTACGCCTCGACATGGTGGCTTCACACACCTTGGTGCTACGAGATGAGTTGGTCCAAGATGAAGAGCTTTGCGGCGAGTTCGTGCCTCCAACCTACGGAACAACCGGCGCCAATTGGAGAACACCACCCAAGGATCCAAGTCCATCGACAAGTACTTCAAGGAGATGAAGATTGCCTTCTGACGAGCCAGCGTGGGCGACCCCATGTCAATGAAGTTCCACTTCATGATGGGATTACTGTGACATCTCAAGACCATCTTCCTCGAGAATTACAAGTCCATCGGCGACTACTACATTGGTGCTCTCAAAGGCGGAACAAGAACTCATGAAGGCCAAGGCTTCTCCACCCCAAGCACACTTGGCGACCAAACTCTCGACAAGCATGAGGCTAGTACCACCAAGATGTCCAAGCCCGACAAGCTCCAAGGCGATGCTCCCAAGTGCGACTTCACCGCCATCCCTCTTTGTGGCATTGATGATGCGAGTCTACCTTGACTCTTTTTCAAGATGGTGCGGCGACAATGCGACTACGGAGACCCTCAAGGACCAAGCTTTGGAGGCGGCGACAAGGTGGCGAGCAAGGATGATGCTTCCATCTTAGGAGGGCGAGTGATGATGTGCCATCTTGGCCTTCATCCACGGCAGCGACTACGAGGCGGTTGAGCATGGGATTTTCCCTTGACCGCGGCGATGTATGATGACTTGAGTGACTTGTGCCACCATATTGAGAGTGAGTGACTTCACCACTAACCCCATGCATGATGAGCTGCCCCAATTCCCATGTGAGAAAGCCACAACCACCACTTGTGTGAGTTGGCGACTCCACCATACTTGAGTTTGAGTGCACCTACCTTGAGGGGTCGTGAACCACCACATAGAGAGAGTGAGGCCACTTTGATTTCTAACAACTTGACCTTTACCTCTATTGTGTCTTCTCATTTGGTGCGAGGTCCCATTTATGATGGCGCCGATCCTCGGCGACTTCGTCCTCCTTTGGACAAGGCGATGGCCATGGTGGACTATGATGCAAACCCACATGGTTCCATCAAGATGAAGATGACCACCATTTGGTCTTCCCCACCTCACCTACACCACTTGAGTGGAATGACAAAGGTAACAAAGGTGGCGGTGATACTCTCGTCCCACTAGTGGACTATTTTGACATTGATTGCTTGCATGATGTTGATCACCCTATTGACATGCTTCATTCTAGTATGATTTCCTCATGTGATGATTCGCCCATTTATGATGAGTACGATGATTCTCATGTGGAGTTTATTAGTTGTGATGCCATGTTACATAGGATTTCTTGTGACAATTCTTTAGGTCACATCATGTTTGCTAATCCGCTTGACTTGTCATATGCTATGCATGAGATCAACCATATGTCTTATTTGCAGTCTCTTCATAGTGACTATGCCTATGCCATTAAAATAAACCCAATTTGCACATATGGCATAGATGACAAGCCCATGGTTATTGGCATTTGTTTTTCTTGTGATGATATTGATATGCTTCCTTTGCATCATTTATCTCATATGCCATGCCATGACCACCTAACCGGATATGCATTGTTTTGGATGTTGTCCATTTTCTCCATGTGATGTTTCGATATTGCTCATGAGGAGACCCCATAGTTTCCTCATACATTTTAGGAGATTTTGATTCATCCCATTCATTGCATGATCCCAATACTTGTGTGCACCATATGCTCCCCATGAATAAACATGATATTGATGTGCCATATACTTGCATTCTCAATTTGTGTCCCCATCGTGTCATACATAACAACTATTATTTCATGATGGATGACATGTTCTTATACCATGCATCAAATTTCTTTGGCGATGCTTATCTTGTGCTAACTCACACGTGCACATACACATCATGATGGATGATGTGTACATTTTACCTGCACAATTTCTTTGGTTTGTGTCTCTTTTGTGTAGGTACCTATGAATACTTGTCGAACTTCGCAATCCACGAGTTGACAAA
>CM038681.1:321810555-321952310 GCA_021605205.1 Aegilops longissima | reverse complement strand
GTTTCAACCCGTTGTCCCCATTGGACATTCTACCACTTCCTCTCCAAGAGCGCACCAACATGGATGCAAGTGAACGAGCAAGCTACATCAAGAAGATGCACGAAGATACAAGGCACACCATTGAGCGTCAAGTACAACGCCAGGCAAACAAGCTCAACACCAACAAGCAACCCATCGTCTTCAACATTGGTGATCTAGTGTGGCTACACCTTCGCAAGGACCGCTTCCCCAAAGAACGCAAGTCCAAGCTTCTCCCTCGCGCCGATGGACCTTTCAAGGTGCTAGCACGCTACAACGACAACGCCTACAAGATCGACATACCTCGAGACAAGTACAACGTGAGCGACATCTTCAACGTCAAGGACCTTGCACCTTTCCATGGAGATGAAGCCTTTGATCCGAGGTCGGATCTCTCCAAGGGGGGAGATGATGCGAGCATCCCGACCATCCCCATGGACCTACAACCGTCTCATCAAGAGCCAAGAGGACCCATGACACGAGCTAGAGCTAGAGCTCTCGAGAACGAGGTGACCTCTTTCCATATTGATATCACATATGATCCACTCGAGACATGGCTACTACCTAAGTCCGATATGCTATGCATGCTTAGGTGTCAAGGGAACCTCCCGAGGGGCGCACGTGAAGATGAACAAGCCGCCAAGTACAAGGAGGAAGAAACGCGACGAGAAGAACCGGAAGAAGCTGCACAGCCCGGACATCCGGCCCCAAGCCCCGGACATCCGGCTCTTCCCGAGACCCCGGATATCCGGCCCCGGCACCCGGAAATCCGGCCCCTCCATCACCGAATGCAGCTGAAATGCCCAGACCAGCCCGGACATCCGGCCTCTCCCGCCTAGACATCCGGCCCGTCCCGAAGCCCCGGATATCCGGCGCACCAGCCCGGAAATCCGGCGCCCCCCTCCCGGTTCTGCTGAAAACGGCCACTCTAGCCCGGACATCCGGGCTGAGAGCCCGGACATCCGGCGCCTCGCGAAGGCCCGGACATCCGGCCTGACCCCCGGACGTCCGGCCTCTCTGCTGCTACAGTGATGTCCTGAGCCATGTCCCTTGTACCCCTTCGCCCGAGACTATATATACTTGATCCCCTCCTCTTTTTAGGGTTAGCTTTGGATTAGCTCATATTTCGGTGTGAGAGCCTTTGCTCATCCACTTGGCTACTTCTCCTTTGAGATCAGGACCTCTTCGGAGAAGATCCCCCAAGCGGATTCAAGACCCCCTCCTAGGGTGGACCCCATCAAGACCTCCTCTCGGAGAAGATCGGCTACTCGTGTATCTTTACCTTTATTGTTCTTGAATCTTCTGCCACTCTATGTGTTCATCGATCTAACACTTTTGTGATTGTTTTCTTGTCGGTTGAGTGAATTCCCTCTCGTTTTCCCCGTGTTTCCCTCTTGTTCTTCCGCGTTTTCCTCGTGTCTCCCCGTAGGATCCGCTCCAACGTGAAAGATCGCTCCCGTAGGGTTCCGCCCTACATCAGGGTGGCTCTCCTCACATGGGAATTGGGTCATCTCTTTATATGTGGGTGTCGGAGAGATGTTGGTGCGAACGTCTCCATGCGCGTTCGCGTAGCTTGTCTCGGAGTATGAGTCCAATGTGGGCGTCGTCTTCATGTTGTAGAAGAGATTCGCGCTCGTCGGCGTGGTCGAAGGGGATGGCCCTTGCTCGACCTTCTTGTCACCGTCTTGGTGTTGGAGGCCCATATGATGTGGCACCTCGTAGCTCGTCTCCATGACCGAAGGGAGTGTCCCCTTCTCGGCCATCTTCCTTGAGGGGCTTCCGAAGATGGAAGTGTCGCCCTCGCTCATGGGTAATCGCCTTGGACTTGATGAAGTCGATGTAGGCGTACACGTGGGAAGTAGGCGAAGATGCCGTACGTCCAAAGGCGAAGATGCATTGAGAACACTTGGCGAAGATGCCGAAGTGGTTGATGTAGCCGTAGCACCGTCTTTGTGGTGGTCGTCTCGCGGTCTTCTTTTGTGCTCATGAAGCATCGACTTGGCGTGAAGTAGGGCTTGTTGGGACTTGTGCACTTGCGCTTGTGGAGCATCTTCATGATGATGGTGTCGTTGTCGCGCTTGAGCTCGAAGTAGATGTCGTTCGTCGTCGTCGTGCACATGATGCTTGGAGGTGACTTGCCCTTCATGACGATGTTGATCACGAACGTGATGGTGGTCGCCATGTAGGTGTGGACGAGGATGATTTGCACTTGCATCGTTTTCGCGCTCCGAAGACTTGTGGCTTGAATGTCGCCGTCTTGAAGATGATGAAGGGGAAGTTGACTTGAGCAAGGTCTGAATCTCCTCCATTCTTGCATCTTGCTCCTCTTTATGTGCGGCAAGCTTCTTGTCGATGTAGTCCCTTCTCCTTGCTTCGGAGTGACAAATGTCGATGGAGAGGTTCTCGATGCGCTCTTGCAAGGTAGATTGTGCGCCTTGCATTTGTCGTTGTAGATCGAAGATTGACGCTTTGCTGATGTAGTTGTTCACGCCCTCGTCGTTGTCGAAGACCGGAGAGGAAATGCCTTGCCTATCCATCACAAGACTCGAGCAAATATGAGTGGGAGAAAGAGAAGAACTTATACTAAATGTACCTTGACCGATGTTGAAAATGGATCAATGATCACTCAATGTGTAACAAGGAAATAGCACAATTGGTACCAATTCTTGTTGGTTTCTCACACCTACACAAATAAGGCTTATGGTGGAGCTCGGTGAGGATAGTGGCACAAAAATTTGATGTAAAATGTTAGCAAGAGTCAATAATGTTAAGAGATTCACAAATTCGCAAGAGAAACAAGTAGACCAATAGCAAAGAATGGCACACGGAAACGCACACACGGATAGATAAATGGGGCCGTGCAGCCAAGGAATGAGCTCAAAATGTGGAATCCACCAAAACGCTCGTGTTGCACAACTCAAGAGAGACGCTAGCACGATTGCTCAATAGGCGGATACGACACTTGTGCACAACCTATAAGATGCAAAATGTATAAACTTTCTATCCCAAGTATGCTATGTATGTATGGTTCCCGGTGTTTCTCAAGATGATCCAAGATGATCGGATATGACAATCTTATGTGCAATGTGGTTATGATGCTATGGCACTTGCTTACAAGCTTCTTTGCTCTCTTTCTTTTGCTTAAAAGCTTTATTTCTTTTTTTTGTATGGCCACTTTTGCACAATGCAGAAACCAAGATAGCTATTGTGTATATGCGGGAACGATATTGTGACACAATGGATGATATGATACCAATATGATATGGTATGTATGCAATGGATTGATAGAGGCTAAGGTGTCCCGTCTTTCGATGAGATGTTGGTTTTCGCTTTGGAGGAAGTCGACTTTGACGATCCGACTCTGAACGTCTTGAGGACGTCGCGCCTTAGCAATCGCTAAACCAACTCCGAGAGGTTATTGACCACACCGAGCACGATCAACCTGACCACGAGTCTGTTTCCTGCGAGCAAGCGAAGAACAAGCAAGAAACTGAGATTGCAATATGGATATTGCGAATATAAGATGAAAGCTTTATTGATCAAGGTGGGGTTCTGGCGCTTTGTGCAGTCGTTGAACACAAACGGCACGCGAAGTTGCAGCTATGGCAAACTTTTAATCTAAACAAAACCCAAGGTCTAAACGGTGCCCTAAGGGCTGTATATATGGAGGAAGAGGGGGAATTTCGTGGCCCTTGGTGGAGGGGTCCAAATCAACCCTAACTCTTGTTTCCCCACACATACGGACTCTAAAACAGCCTATACTTAAGTATTTCGAAATTACATGGGCCTGGCCCACTAATAAGGTGACGCAGCACCTAGAATAGCCTCGAACGACATTTATGAAGTAGCGTCTTGTATATTTCGTCCAAGGCTTCATGCACCCATTATGGTGGCTTCAAAGTCCTGAAATCATCACTTGTAACTCCGTTCTTGTTCCCTTTAGCATGGCATTATCTCCATGCTTGTTCTTGCTCAATGTCCATCCTTCTCCAAGCTAGGGCCTTCATTTGTAAGCAAAACAAATGTATCCAATTTAGGCAGCATCATATTCTCATGAACATTAGAATCATTACCAAGAAACGAAAGTACCTGATAATTTAATTGGCGTGCGCGAGCTCTAGTAATTGGTCCAGTATATGTAGCAGTAGGGGCTGTGGGTGTAACAATGGTATTGATGTCCTCATCATGGATGGTGTAGATCACTAATGTGCACAAGTAACGTGGCCGGGCAATACTCAAATGGCTAGTCCCGATAGGCAAGTGACGCAAAAATGGGCTAGGGGTTAACAATGCAACTGCAAGGGAAATATACAATGGTGTCGTCGAGGTTACCGTCCTTTGTGATGATGAGTGGCGGTGTTCTTGATGTAGATACCAAGATGATGGAGACTCGTCCCTAAGTAGCCGAAACACCTTAGGAAACGGAAAAACCGCGAACTCAAAATCTCAAATGACAAATGTCAAAATGGTGTGATGTAGGGCGGAACCCTACGTGGACGATCTTTCACGTTGGAGCGGATCCTACGGGGAATCACGAAGAACACGCGGAAGAACAAGAGGTGATGAGGACATCAATACAATTGTTACACCCACAGCCCCTACTGCTACATATACTGGACCAATTACTAGAGCTCGCGCACGCCAATTAAATTATCAGGTACTTTCGTTTCTTGGTAATGATTCTAATGTTCATGAGAATATGATGCTGCCTAAATTGGATACATTTGTTTTGCTTACAAATGAAGGCCCTAGCTTGGAGAAGGATGGACATTGGAGCAAGAACAAGCATGGAGATAATGCCATGCGCAAGGAGAACAAACGGAGTTACAAGTGATGATTCCAGGACTTTGAAGCCACCCTAATGAGTGCATGAGGCCTTGGACGAAATATACAAGATGCCACTTCATAATATTCGTCCATAGGCTATTCTAGGTGCTTTGCGTCACCTTATTATTGGGCCAGGCCCATGTAATTTCGAAATACTTAAGTATAGGCTGTTTTAGAGTCCGTATGTGTGGGGAAACAAGAGTTAGGGTTGATTTGGACCCCTCCACCAAGGGCCACGAAATTCCCCTCTTCCTCCATATATACAGCCCTTAGGGCACCGTTTAGACCTTGGGTTTTGTTTAGATTAAAAGTTCGCCATAGCTGCAACCGGCATTGCCGTTTGTGTTCAACGACTGCACAAAGGTGTCACAGAACCCCACCTTGATCAATAAAGCTTTCATCTTATATTCGCAATATCCAGATTGCAATCTCAGTTTCTTGCTTGTTCTTCGCTTGCTCGCAGAAATGCACTCGTGGTCGTTGATCGTGCTCGGTGTAGTCAATAACCTCTCGGAGTTGGTTTAGCGATTGCTAGGCGCGACGTCCTCGCGACGTCGTAGTCGGATCGCCAAAGTCGACTTCCTCCAAAGCGAAAACAACATCTCATCGAAAGACGGGACACCTTTGCCTCTATCAAGTGGTATCAGATTTTCAGGTTGCTCGGTGAGATTTTACAGTGGGAAAGGTGTCCGGTCTTTCGATGAGATGTGGTTTTCGCTTTGGAGGAAGTCGACTTTGACGATCCGACTACGAACGTGCGAGGACGTCGCGCCTTAGCAATCGCTAAACCAACTCCGAGAGGTTATTGACCACACCGGAGCACGATCAACCTGACCACGAGGGTCTGTTTCCTGCGAGCAAACGAAGAACAAGCAAGAAACTGAGATTGCAATCTGGATATTGCGAATATAAGATGAAAGCTTTATTGATCAAGGTGGGGTTCTGTGGCGCTTTGTCTAGTCGTTGAACACAAACGGCACGCGGGTTGCAGCTATGGCGAACTTTTAATCTAAACAAAACCCAAGGTCTAAACGGTGCCCTAAGGGCTGTATATATGGAGGAAGAGGGGGAATTTCGTGGCCTTTGGTGGAGGGGTCCAAATCAACCCTAACTCTTGTTTCCCCACACATACGGACTCTAAAACAGCCTATACTTAAGTATTTCGAAATTACATGGGCCTGGCCCAATAATAAGGTGACGAGCACCTAGAATAGCCTATGGACTAATATTATGAAGTGGCATCTTGTATATTTCGTCCAAGGCCTCATGCACTCATTAGGTGGCTTCAAAGTCCTGGAATCATCACTTGTAACTCCGTTTTGTTCTCCTTGCGCATGGCATTATCTCCATGCTTGTTCTTGCTCCAATGTCCATCCTTCTCCAAGCTAGGGCCTTCATTTGTAAGCAAAACAAATGTATCCAATTTAGGCAGCATCATATTCTCATGAACATTAGAATCATTACCAAGAAACGAAAGTACCGATAATTTAATTGGCGTGCGCGAGCTCTAGTAATTGGTCCAGTATATGTAGCAGTAGGGGCTGTGGGTGTAACAATGGTATTGATGTCCTCATCAAGAGGGAAACACGGGGAAAACGAGAGAGAATTCACTCAACCGACAAGAAACCAATCACACAAGTGCTAGATTATCGATCACATAGAGTGGCACAAGATTCAAGAACAACAAAGGTAAGGATACACGAGCAGCCGTTCTTCTCCGAGAGGAGGTCTTGATGGGGTCCGCCCTAGAAGGGGGTCTTGAATCCGCTTGGGGGATCTTCTCCGTAGAGGTCCTGATCTTCGAGGAGAAGTAGCCAAGTGGATGAGCAAAGGCTCTCACACCAAAATATGAGCTAATCCAAAGCTGACCCTAGAAAGAGGAGAGGATCAAGTATATATAGTCTCGGGGCGAAGGGGTACAAGGGACAAGGCCCTGAGACACTGCGCCCAGGCAGGGGAGGCCGGACGTCCGGGCGTCGGGCCGGATGTCCGGGCTTCCGCGAGGCGCCGGATGTCCGGGCTCTCAGCCTGGATGTCCGGGCTAGGGTGACCGATTCTGCAGAACCGGGTGATAGGAGCCGGATTTCCGGGCGAGTGGCCGGATATCCGGGGCTTCGGGACGGGCCGGATGTCCGGGCGGGGAGGCCGGATGTCCTGGCTGGTCTGGGTCTTCCAGGTGCATTCGGTGACGGAGGGGCCGGATTTCCGGGCGAAGGGGCCGGATATTCGGGGCGTCAGGAAGAGCCGGTTGTCCGGGGCATGGTTCCGGATGTCCGGGCTGGGCAGATTTCTCCGGTTCCTCTCGTCGTGTTCCTTCATCCTTGTACTTGGGGACTTGTCCATCTTCACGTGCACCCTCGGGAGGTTCCCCTTGACACCTAATCATGCATAGCATATCGGACTTAGGTAGTAGCCATGTCTCGAGTGGATCACATGCGATATCAATAAGGAAGGAGGTCACCTCATTCTCGAGAGCTCTAGCTCTAGCTCGTGTCATGGGTCCTCTTGGCTCTTGATGAGACGGTTGTGGATGCATGGGGATGATCGTGGGATGCTCCGCATCATCTCCCCCCTGGGAGAGATCCGACCTCGGATCAAAAGCTTCATCTCCATGGAAAGGTGCAAGGTCCTTGACGTTGAAGATGTCGCTCACGTTGTACTTGTCTCGAGGTATGTCGATCTTGTAAGCGTTGTCGTTGTAGCGTGCTAGCACCTTGAAAGGTCCATCGGCTCGAGGGAGAAGCTTGGACTTGTGTTCTTTGGGGAGCGGTCCTTGCGAAGGTGTAGCCACACTAGATCACCAATGTTGAAGACGATGGGTTGCTTGTTGGCGTTGAGCTTGTTTGCTTGGCGTTGTACTTGGCGTTCAATGGTGTGCCTTGTATCTTCGTGCATCTTCTTGATGTAGCTTGCTCGTTCACTTGCATCCATGTTGGTGCGCTCTTGGAGAGGAAGTGGTAGAATGTCCAAAGGGGACAACGGGTTGAAACCGTAGACGACTTCGAAGGGGGACTTGCCGGTAGTTGAATGTCTTGCACGATTGTAGGCGTACTCGGTGACGGGTAGGCATGCTTCCCATTCCTTGATGTTCTTCTTGATCAAGACACGAAGTAGAGTGGATAGTGTGCGGTTCGTCACCTCCGTTTGGCCGTCGGTTTGAGGATGGTATGCCGAGGAGAACAAGAGCTTGATTCCGAGCTTTGCACATAGGGTCTTCCAAAAGTAACTCAAGAACTTGACGTCACGATCGGAGACGATTGTCTTTGGTACGCCATGGAGTCGCAAGATTTCCCTACAAAAGAGATTTGCAACATGTGAAGCATCGTCTATCTTGTTGCAAGGAATGAAATGTGCCATCTTAGAAAATCTATCCACAACAACAAACACGGAGTCCTTGCCATTTTGAGTCCTAGGCAAACCAAGTACAAAGTCCATACTAATGTCTTCCCATGGTTGATATGGGATAGGTAGAGGCATGTAAAGACCATGAGATTGAGCTTTAGACTTAGCTTTGCGACATGTATAGCATCGGTTGGTGAAGCGTGAGACGTCGCGGAACATCTTGGGCCAAAAGTAGTTGTTGGAGAGCGTGGCGAATGTCTTGTCGCGTCCAAAGTGTGCCATGAGTCCGCCTCCATGAGCCTCTTGCAAAAGGAGCAAACGAAGAGAAGACTCGGGAATGCAAAGTTTGTTAGCTCTCATAAGATAACCATCCTTGATGTAATATTGTTCCCAAGACGTATGCGTCAAACACTTAGCATAAGGAGAAGCAAAAGATGGATCATGCTCATACAAGTCTTTTATATGCTCAAAACCAATAACATTCAACTCAAGATGAGTGACAAGCATGTTTATGCGTGAAAGCGCGTCGGCAACTACATTTTCTTTACCCTTAATGTACTTGATCACATAAGGAAAAGATTCGATGAATTCACTCCATTTTGCATGACGCTTGTTCAATTTAGTTTGACCTTTGAGGTACTTAAGCGTTTCATGATCGGTATGGATGACAAACTCATGAAGTCTAAGGTAATGTTCCCAAACATGTAGCACACGGACTAAAGCATACAATTCTTTGTCATAGATGGGATAATTAAGTTGAGCACCGGAGAGTTTTTCACTAAAATAAGCAATGGCTCGTTTTTCTTGCATCAAAACTCCGCCGATTCCGGTACCACTTGCATCACAATGAACCTCAAAAGTTTTGTCAAAATTGGGCAAAGCAAGAATCGGAGCATGAGTAAGCAAAGACTTGAGCTCATCGAAAGCGGTTGGTTGCAAAGTTCCCCAAACAAAGGGAGTATTCTTCTTGCTCAAAGCATGCAAAGGAGCGGCAATTGTGCTAAAATCTTTCACAAAGCGACGATAGAAACCCGCAAGACCAAGAAAACTTCGCACTTGTTGCAAATTGGTGGGTTGGGGCCAAGTTTTAATTGCTTCAATTTTAGATTCATCAACATGAACACCCTTTGAGGAAACAACAAAACCCAAGAAAACCACTTTGTCAACTCCAAAAGTGCATTTTTTCAAGTTTGCATAAAGGCTTTCCTTGCGAAGAGTTTGCAAGACAGATTTTACATGATTGATGTGCTCTTTCATGGTTTTGCTAAACACAAGAATGTCATCAAAGTAAACCACAACAAAGACTCCAATATAAGGACGAAGCACATGATGCATAAGACGCACAAAAGTACCGGGAGCTTCCGAAAGACCTATAGGCATCACTAACCATTCATATAAACCAAATTTGGTTTTGAAAGCAGTTTTCCATTCATCACCCTCTTGTATGCGAATTTGATAATAGCCACTTTTAAGATCAATTTTTGAGAAAAAGTTGGCTCCACTAAGTTCATCAAGCATGTCATCTAAGCGAGGAATGGGATGCCTATATCGAACGGTAATAGCATTGATAGGTCTACAATCTGAACACAAGCGGAAACTTCCATCGGGCTTAGGCACAAGAATAACGGGAACGGCACAAGGGCTTAAGCTTTCACGTACATGACCGTTGTCGATTAGTTGTTGTACTTGGCGTTGAATCTCCTTGGTTTCTTCCGGATTGACTCGGTATGGAGCTTTGTTTGGTAGCGGCACTCCGGAAATGAGGTCGATTCGATGCTCAATGCCTCGAAGAGGAGGTAGACCCGGAGGTAGCTCATCGGGGAAAACATCTTGGAATTCCTGCAAAAGAGATTGAAACACCAAAGGTAGCTCGTGAATGGTGTTAGTTTTTGGTTCTCCATCCTTGCACACAAGGACAAAGTGCATCACGGTAGATGGGTTCTCACACACTTCTCTCATCTCACTTTTGGTGTCAAATAGAATGAGGTTTTTCTCTCTAGGCGAAGAGTCTCTCAAATTTGGCTTGTGGCTCTCACTCACTTTTGGTTGGATCACTTTCTCACTCTTGTCTCTATGATTGGTGGCTTGTTTGTCGGTTATCACATGACTAGGAGACATAGGTCGTAGCACATATTCTTTCCCTTTCATCTTAAAGCTATAGTGGTTGGTGCGCCCATTGTGTATGACACCACGGTCGAATTGCCATGGTCGACCAAGAAGTAGGTGACAAACGGTCATTGGGACCACATCACATTCCAACGTGTCTTCATAAGTGATAGAGGCAAAGGTGTCCTGTCTTTCGATGAGATGTGGTTTTCGCTTTGGAGGAAGTCGACTTTGACGATCCGACTACGAACGTCTTGAGGACGCCGCGCTTAGCAATCGCTAAACCAACTCCGAGAGGTTATTAACCACACCGGAGCACGATCAACCTGACCACGAGGGTCTGTTTCCTGCGAGCAAACGAAGAACAAGCAAGAAACTGAGATTGCAATCTGGATATTGCGAATATAAGATGAAAGCTTTATTGATCAAGGTGGGGTTCTGTGACGCCTTTGTCTGGTCGTTGAACACAAACGAAGTACGCGAAGTTGCAGCTATGGCGAACTTTTAATCTAAACAAAACCCAAGGTCTAAACGGTGCCCTAAGGGCTGTATATATGGAGGAAGAGGGGGGAATTTCGTGGCCCTTGGTGGAGGGGTCCAAATCAACCCTAACTCTTGTTTCCCCACACATACGGACTCTAAAAACAGCCTATACTTAAGTATTTCGAAATTACATGGGCCTGGCCCAATAATAAGGTGACGCAGCACCTAGAATAGCCTATGGACGAATATTATGAAGTGGCATCTTGTATATTTCGTCCAAGGCCTCATGCACTCATTAGGGTGGCTTCAAAGTCCTGGAATCATCACTTGTAACTCCGTTCTTGTTCTCCTTGCGCATGGCATTATCTCCATGTTTGTTCTTGCTCCAATGTCCATCCTTCTCCAAGCTAGGGCCTTCATTTGTAAGCAAAACAAATGTATCCAATTTAGGCAGCATCATATTCTCATGAACATTAGAATCATTACCAAGAAACGAAAGTACCGATAATTTAATTGGCGCATGCGAGCTCTAGTAATTGGTCCAAGATATGTAGCAGAGGGGCTGTGGGTGTAACAATGGTATTGATGTCCTCATCATCCTCCCTTCTTGAAATGAAGTCGTCCTCGACGGAAGCTCATATTCCTCACCCAAATAAGGCTTCAAATCTGCAATGTTAAAAGTGGGACTAACCCCAAAATCTGCAGGCAGCTCAAGTTTATATGCATTATCATTTATTTTCTCTAACACCTTAAATGGACCATCAAGACGTGGCATTAGCTTTGATTTGTGCAAATTAGGAAACCTATCCTTACGCAAATGTAACCAAACAAGATCTCCAGTGCAAAGACAACATGTTTTCTACCCTTATCTCCAGAAGTTTATATTTAGCATTCATACGCTCAATGTTTTCCTTAGTTATCTCATGCACTTTTAAAATCAATTCAGCACGTTCTTTAGCATCAAAATTAACCTTCTCCGAAGATGGAAGAGGCAACAAATCAATAGGTGCACGAGGTAGGAAGCCATACACAATTTCAAAAGGGCACATCTTAGTAGTAGAATGCAATGAACGATTATAAGCAAATTCAATATGAGGCAAGCATTCTTCCCACATTTTCTTATTATTCTTCAAAACAGCCCTAAGCATAGTAGACAATGTTCTATTGACTACTTCAGTTTGTCCATCGGTTTGGGGGTGACAAGTAGTACTAAAAAGCAGTTTAGTCCCCAACTTAGCCCATAAACATCTCCAAAAGTGGCTAAGAAATTTAGTATCACGATCTGAAACAATAGTATTTGGCACACCATGCAAGCGAATAATTTCACGAAAGAACAAATCAGCAACATTAACAAAGATCATCGCTTTTATGACATGGTATAAAGTGTGCCATTTTCGAGAATCTATCCACGACAACAAATATGCTATCCCTCCCCTTCTTTGTTCGAGGTAAACCTAAAACAAAGTCCATAGATATATCCTCCCAAGGAACACTAGGCACAGGCAAAGGCATATATAAACCATGAGGATTGAGTCGTGACTTAGCTTTTTGACATGTAGTGCAGCGAGCAACAAAATGCTCAACATCCCGTCTCATCTTTGGCCAAAAGAAATGTGTAGCAAGTATATTGATGCGGAGCATCCTACGGTCATCACCATGTCAAGAGTCTGTTTGGCAAGTGACACGTGCAACCTCTACTTCTCATACATAAAGGTGAATCTTCTCCTTTACACGTGTTCACTTGACCCCTTCGAGGATGGTATACTACTTGACACTTCTCCCGTGTGCATGCATAAGTATTGTCGGAGCTTCACGGATGTCGAGGAGGAGTGCAAGCGCCAAGGAACGACTACACCGTCCGCGAGGGAAGCATGGAAGAGAAGGAGGAAGAGAACCTGGCAGCTCGAGCAGGTGGTACTACACCCACTCCAAGCGGTACTACCGCTAAGGCCACCCAAGCGATACTACCGCCCCTCCAAGCGGTACTACATTCAAGCGGTACTACCGCCATGAGCCCGGTACTACCGCCCTGCCTGTCAAGCAGCCAGCTGGCCTTGGCCTTGTATCCTCTCCCACTTACCCCTTCGTGGCTTAGACTATAAATAGACCACCTCCACTTCCTTTCTGGGTTAGCAAATATGATAGCTCATTCTTAGGTGAGCTTTGCTCCTACCTCTACTCTTGAGAGAGAGAGAGACTACCACTCCCATGGAGTTCAAGACCTCCATGTGAGAAGATCCTGCAGGATATCATCAAGACCCCCTTGCGGGAAGATCCGTCTAGGATATCATCAAGACCTCCTCTTGGAGATGAACCTTACCTTGTATCTTTCCCTTTGTTGTTCATGTACCTTGTGATCTTGTGTGTTTGATTGTCTAGTGGATGTGTGATTGGACTTGTTCTTGAGTGTTTCCCCTTGTGATTTCTCTCCGTTCTTCCCCGTGTTCATCGTGTTCTTCGAGGGATCCCACTCCAAACGTGAAAGATCGTCCATGTAGGGTTCCGCCCTACATCATCTATGGATCAGAGCTTAGGTTGATCACGTTATTGGAGCCCCTACCCCTATTTTTCTAGCTTGATTTTGTTGATTTCGTCCTAAATCCGAAAATCCCCACCAAAAATAGCCGCAATTTTTTTTGTGATTTGTTAGTTTTGATGATGTTTTATTGATTTTGATCCATGGATTTGCTTGGTTTCAAGTGGATCTAGCATTCCCCCAAGTTTCCCCACCTTCCATCCACAAAATCCATCAAATTTTGCCCCCGAAATCATCCATTTCCGCCCCAAAATCGCGCCCCTATCCGGATTTGCGAAAAATCCCGACACGAGCGGTACTACCGCCCTTCCAAGCGGTACTACCGCTTAGCACCTCCAAGCGGTACTACCGCCCTTCCAAGCGGCACTACCGCCCCTCCCAGAGCCAGATTTTGCGAAAAAACCCGACACGAGCGGTACTACCGCCCATTCCAAGCGGTACTACCGCCCTCCCAAGCGGTACTACCGCCCAACCCAATTTCAGTTTTTTCCGTTTCACCGTTTCGCCCATAACTAATTCATCCGGAGTCCGATTTTGACGTTCTTTAGCTCGTTTCGAAGCTATTGACACCCCCCTTCCCATAAAAATACTACCATCACCATTTGACTCCATAAAATTTTGTGAACTTTGGCATCTTTGCCTAGGGCTTCCGCCACATCCTCCGCATAACCACCACTGACTTCCGCAACCTAACCAATTTTGTTCCCCATAGCATTAGTGGTTGCTTGAGTAGTGATTCGAGTCTCCTAAGGTGTTTCGGCTACTTAGGGACGATTGCTTCTTCATCAACCACCACCACCACTTCCACATAGGCTTGCCCACCATACACTTCCGACAACCCAACTTAACCCAATAGTTTTTGAGCTTGTTTGAGTTGTGGCTTATGTCTCCTAAGGTGTTTCGCTACTTAGGGATGGCAACTTCAACTCCGACACGTGTATAGCCCATCATTCCACTTCCGCATTGCCAAGTGCAAACCACCACCACATTCCCGCTATCACCATTTGACATTTGTCATTTGAGATTTTGAGTTCGCGGTTTTTCCGTTTCCTAAGGTGTTTCGCTACTTAGGACGAGCCTCCATCATCTTGGTATCTACATCAAGAACACCGCCACTCATCATCGCAGCGGACGGTAACCTCGACGACACCATTGTATATTCCCTTGCAAATTGCATTGATAACCCTAGCCCATTTTATGCTATTTGCCTATCGAGACTAGCCATTTGAGTATTGCCGCAACGTTACTTGTGCACATTAGTAATCTACACCATCCATTGCATACATACCATATCATCTTGGTATCATCATATCATCTTGTGTCACAAGTTTGTTCCCGCATACACACAATTGCTATCTTGGTTTGTGCATTGTGCAAAGTGGCCATAAAAAAAAGAGAAATAAAGCTTTTAAGCAAAAGAGAGAAAGAGCAAAGAAGCTTGTAAGCAAGTGCCATAGCATCATACCACATTGCATATAAAATTATCATATCCGATCATCTTGGATCATCTTGAGAGAAACACCGGGAACCATACATACATAGCATACTTGGGATAGAAGTTTATCCATTTTGCATCTTATAGGTTGTGCACAAGTGTCGATCCGCCTATTGAGCAATCGTGCTAGCGTCTCTCTTGAGTTGTGCAACACGAGCGCTTTTGGTGGATTCCACATTTTGAGCTCATTCCTTGGTTGCACGGCCCCATTTATCTATCCGTGTGTGTGTTTCCGTGTGCCACATATTGCTATTGGTCTACTTGTTTCGCTTATGAATTTGTGAATCTCTTTCAACATTATTGACTCTTGCTAACATTTTGCATCAAATTTTGTGCCACTATCCTCACCGAGCTCTACCATAAGCTTTACTTGATAGGTGTGAGTGAACAAGTCCGTACCAATTCCACTATTCTTTCATCTCACATTGAGTGAAACGGATACATCCTCAACTTTGGGAAAAGGTAACTTGGTATTGTTTATCTCATTTCCTACTCACCTCTACTCGAGTCTTGTGATAGATAGGCAAGGCATTTCACCTTCGGTCTACAACAACAACGACGAGTTCGATGCCACGAACAACAACTACGACACCAAGATGCAAGCTAAAATGGAGGAGATCAAATCCTCATCAAGTCCTACAAGCGATCTTCCTCATCTTCGAGAAGACGCCAAGAGCACATCCTTCCGAGCGACCATCTCCGCAACATCACATCGGCATCGACACCATCATCAACAAGAACGTGAAGGTCAAGAGCTCAACATCAACAACCGCTCAACGACTTCACCATCTCCCTTGGCATCTTCGCCAAGCGACTTCAAGGCATCTTCGCCTTCGGATATTCGGCATCTTCGCTAACAAGCACCCCAAGACTACGCTCAAGAGAAGCTCCCCAAGCTCAAGTCCGCGACTTCCATGAGCTACTACGACCTCGACATCGACCACGAGATTCCTTTCTATGGGACTCAAGAACCCGAGGAGTACCTCGAGTGGGAGCGTTTGATGGACGACTACCTCAAGCTACATCATGTTCCTCCCGAAGATCAAGTGAAGTGCGCCACAAGAAACTTCCACGACTACGCCTCGACATGGTGGCTTCACACACCTTCGGAGCACTACGACATGAGTTGGCCCAAGACGAAGAGAGCTTTGCGGCGAGAGTTTGTGCCTCCAACCTACACGGAACAACTTCTTCGCCAATTGGAGAACACCATCCAAGGATCCAAGTCCATCGACGCCAGATTTCAAGGAGATGAAGATTGCCTTCTGACGAGCCGGTGTGGATGACCCCATTTCGATGAAGTTCCACTTCATGATGGGATTGAACAACGACATCTCCAAGACTATCTTCCTCGAGAACTACAAGTCCATCGACGACTACTACATTGGTGCTCTCAAGGCGGAACAAGAACTCATGAAGGCCAAGGCTTCTCCACCCCAAGCACACTTCACGGCGACCAAGCTCTACAACAAGCATGAGGCTAGTACCACCATTGATGAGGACATCAATACCATTGTTACACCCACAGCCCCTACTACTACATATACTGGACCAATTACTAGAGCTCGCGCACGCCAATTAAATTATCAGGTACTTTCGTTTCTTGGTAATGATTCTAATGTTCATGAGAATATGATGCTGCCTAAATTGGATACATTTGTTTTGCTTACAAATGAAGGCCCTAGCTTGGAGAAGGATGGACATTGGAGCAAGAACAAGCATGGAGATAATGCCATGCGCAAGGGGAACAAGAACGGAGTTACAAGTGATGATTTCAGGACTTTGAAGCCACCATAATGGGTGCATGAAGCCTTGGACGAAATATACAAGACGCTACTTCATAAATGTCGTCCCGAGGCTATTCTAGGTGCTGCGTCACCTTATTAGTGGGCTAGGCCCATGTAATTTCGAAATACTTAAGTATAGGCTGTTTTAGAGTCCGTATGTGTGGGGAAACAAGAGTTAGGGTTGATTTGGACCCTCCACCAAGGGCCACGAAATTCCCCCTCTTCCTCCATATATACAGCCCTTAGGGCACCGCTTAGACCTTGGGTTTTGTTTAGATTAAAAGTTCGCCATAGCTGCAACTTCGCTGCATTTCGCTTGTGTTCAACGACTGCATAAAGGCGCCACAGAACCCCACCTTGATCAATAAAGCTTTCATCTTATATTCGCAATATACAGATTGCAATCTCAGTTTCTTGCTTGTTCTTCGCTTGCTCGCAGGAAACAGACCCTCGTGGTCGTTGATCGTGCTCGGCGTGGTCAATAACCTCTCGGAGTTGGTTTAGCGATTGCTAAGGCGCGACGCCCTCGCCGCTCAGTAGTCGGATCGTCAAAGTCGACTTCCTCCAAAGGAAAACCAACATCTCATCGAAGAGACGGACACCTTTGCCTCTATCAAGTGGTATCAGATTTTCAGGTTGCTCGGTGAGATTTTACAGTTTTCCGTAGTTTAGATCGAGTCTGTTCTTCATACCTATAGTCCACGAAAAAGCCACAAAAAAAATTAGGGTTAGTTCATCATATCCGAACCAATCTGAGCCTTTGCATAATCTTTTTAGGGTTTGCTTTGTTGAATTTGCGGTTGCATCGTCGTGTCAAGTTGCTGGTCTTAGAGTCTAGTCTTTTAGAGTTTCGAGTTCTGGTCATAAGTTGTCACGCCGCGGCCGCACCATCATCATCGCCTTGTCATCTTCCACCATTGCTTATCCGCCACCGCTCTGAATCCATATCCATATACCACCACCGCTGCCATATATCCACCACCATATATCCACCACCAATCCGAGTTCCTTGCATATTAGGGTTGTTTTCGAGATCCATCTAGTTTCCGATTCGTGTTTCCTTGCCGGAGTAGGTTTCGGAAAAGAAAAAAAATTTCGAAAACGCACTTGTCGAAAATTTTTCTTGCTATCCTGTTTTTAAGTGTTTCTAAGTGTATTGAGACAACAAGTTATAGAAAGTTTTTTGACCCGCTTCAGCTTTTTGGGTCCGGCAAATAAAAAAAAAAAAATTTGGTCGAAAAAATTTCGTGCCCATCCTGTCAGTTTGACCTCGGAAGAGTTTTGAGACACTCGCCATTATAGTGATTTTTCGCAAAAAAAAAAAAAGCAGCGCAAAAAAAAAAAAAGCGCAAAAAAAAAAGAGCGAAAAAAAAATCCAGAGTGTGCTTTTCCCTTGTTTACGTGCAGCGCCGTGATTTTGTTAGTGTTCTAGGCTCGCGTCTCTAGCACGGTCTAGCCTAGGACCAAAGACAAGATCTGCGTCGTTGAGCGCTTATTCAACTTTGCATCTCTGAATTGATTATTGCTAACCTTTTTGCTACCATATTATAAGCCTTCCCAGCTCCACATACATCTACATCGTATGCTTGACTCTCCCCGTAATCGCTCTATCCAAGCTTTGAGAGTTTTGACTACATCGGTTGCCGATCACCGCCTTGCTGGGTAAGAACTGGTAAGAATTTGAGATTTGCTGACGGATTTGTGATCGCCCACCACACCATCACCACCACTTCCTAGTAGTCCGTCAATCATATTCTTGTGTGTTTCTATTGCTGCTAACCATGGCAGGATCACAAGCCGATTTAGACTGACCGGGAGAACATGACAAACAAAGCGCTACATGATAAGTTTCAACAAATGATGAGTGGGCAGGTGGACGATGTGCTAAATAGATTTGAAGAGGCCATGGAGAAGATAGATGGCATTGAGAAGGCGTCAAACAAAGCTCGATAACAAGTTTAATGAATTGCTCGCGTCTACCACCACCACCACCGGCTGCACCTAACGCACCTCTACTACAACAACATGGACTACCTCCACATCGCTAAACATCCCTCCGCCGAAGCTTCCCGTGTCCCTCTTCACCGCCAAGCTGCTGGTGCTGCTGTTGATACTTCGTGGCTCCTGCTGCTGCGGTGGGGAGGATGATTATGTAAGAGCTTACGAGGATGAGGTTGATCAACATCAGAACTACGTGCAACCACCAGGTCGCCCACATGCAAATAATGGCAATGTTCGGCTCCCTTCAGTACGAGATCATGACCATCTCCCTAAACTGAAATTGAATATTCCACCATTTGAGGGTAGATATGTTCCTGATATATATCTTACTTGGGAGTTAGAAACTGAACAACGATTTACATGTTTACAATATCCTGAGGAGAGACGTGTTCCTGCTGCTGTTTGTGCTTTCACTAGCTTTGCATGTGTTTGGTGGTCTGAACATTGTAGATTATATCCTGTTCCAGCTACTTGGGTTGCTTTGAAAACTGCTATGCGTACTCGTTGGGTTCCACCATATTATCAGCGTGAATTACTTCAAAAATTGCAGCGCTTAAGACAAGGAAAAATTCGGTGAAGAATATTATCGGAATTACAAACTGGCTTGATTAGATGTGGTATTGTTGAGGAGAAAGAAGCTATGCTTGCACGCTTTCGGGTGGATTAAATAGAGAGATTCAGACCATTCTAGACTACAAGGATTATAATAATATCACTCGATTATTCCATCTTGCTTGTAAAGCTGAACGTGAAGTGCAGGATCGACAGGGCCTTGGCGCGGATAACCTTTCTGCAGGTCGACCTTCATCATGGACACCACGTGCATCATCTACTTCCACACGCTCTACTACACCGGCACCTCCGTCGGCTGCCACCTCCAACCGTGATACAAGAAAGCAGGCACAACCACCACTATCTGCCAAGAGCACACCTGCTGGGCCTACACAGAGCTCTTCTTCTTCCATGGCGTCAACAGGGCACACAAGTGATATTATTTGTCGTCGTTGTAAGGGAAGAGGACATTTTGCGAGAGAATGCACATCTCAGCGTGTGATGATTGCTACTGAGGATGGTGGGTATGAGTCTGCTAGTGACTATGATGAAGAGACTTTGGCTCTTCTTACACATGAAGAACATGGTGGAGATGATTCGATCCCGAGACGCAATACATGGCTGTCAAGATGCCGACAGGTATGAATGTTTAGTTGCTCAACGTGTTTTGAGTGTGCAGGTTACACAAGCTGAGCAAAATCAGAGGCATAACTTGTTCCATACAAAGGGAGTTGTGAAGGAACGTTCTATTCAAGGCCATCATAGATGGAGGGAGCTACAACAACTTGGCTAGCATGGATATGGTGGAGAAGCTTTCTCTCACCACAAGACCACATCCACATCCTTACTACATCCAATGGTTCAACAACAGCGGCAAGGTTAAGGTAACACGTCTGTTCGTGTGTATTTTAGTATCTCTACATATGCTGATTATGTTGATTGTGATGTGGTACCTATGCAAGCATGTTCCTTATTACTTGGTAGACCATGGCAATTTGATAAAATTCTGTACACCATGGTAGAAACAATCAGTATACTCTTGTTCACAAGGATAAAAATATTACTTTGCTTCCTATGACTCCTGATTCCATTTTGAAAGATGATATTAATAGAGCTAATAAAGCAAAACAGGAGAAAAATAAGAGTGAAAATCAGATTGTGGCAAAAGAATTTGAGCAACAAATGAAGCCTAATAATAAACCATCTAATGTTGCTTCTGAAATTAAACTGAAAAGTGCATGTTTATTTGCCACCAAATCTGATATAGATGAGCTAGATTCTAGCAAATCTGTTTGCTATGCTTTTGTGTGCAAAGAGGCATTATTTTCATTCGAGGACGTGCCTTCCTCTTTGCCCCTCGCTGTCACTAACATTTTGCAGGAGTTCACGACGCCTTCCCACAAGACATGCCACCGGATTACCACCTATTCGAGGGATTGAGCATCAAATTGACTTAATTCCGGTGCATCGCTACCCAACCGCGCACCATACCGCACCAATCCAGAGGAGACGAAGGAGATTATGCGTCAAGTACAGGAGCTGCTCGACAAAGGTTATATACGCGAATCTCTTAGTCCTTGTGCTGTTCCTATTATACTAGTGCCTAAAAAGGATGGTACGTCGGCGTATGTGTGTTGATTGTAGAGGCATTAATAATATTACTATTCGTTATCGCCATCCTATTCCTAGGCTAGATGATATGCTTGATGAATTGAGTGGCTCTACAATATTCTCCAAAGTTGATTTATGTAGTGGATACCATCAAATTCGTATGAAATTGGGAGATGAATGGAAAACAGCATTTAAAACTAAGTTTGGATTATATGAGTGGTTAGTCATGCCTTTTGGGTTAACTAATGCACCTAGTACTTTCATGAGATTAATGAACGAAGTTTTACGTGCTTTCATTGGACGATTTGTGGTAGTTTACTTTGATGATATACTGATTTATAGCAAATCTTTGGAAGAACATTTGGAACATTTACATGCTGTTTTTAATGCTCTACGTGATGCACGTTTGTTTGGTAACCTTGGGAAGTGCACCTTTTGCACCGACCGAGTATCTTTTCTTGGCTATGTTGTTACTCCACAGGAATTGAAGTTGATAAAGCCAAGATTGAAGCTATTGAGAGTTGGCCGCAGCCCAAAACGGTCACACAAGTGAGGAGTTTTCTTGGACTCGCTGGTTTCTATAGGCGTTTTGTGAGAGACTTTAGCACCATTGCTGCACCTCTCAATGAGCTTACAAAGAAGGATGTGCCTTTTGTTTGGGGTACCGCATAGGAAGAAGCCTTCACGGTATTGAAAGATAAGTTGACACATGCTCCTTTACTCCAACTTCCTGACTTTAATAAGACTTTTGAGCTTGAATGTGATGCTAGTGGAATTGGATTAGGAGGTGTGTTATTACAAGATGGCAAACCTGTTGCATACTTTTCTGAAAAATTGAGTGGGCCTAGTCTGAACTATTCTACTTATGACAAAGAATTATATGCTCTTGTTCGGACTTTAGAGACATGGCAACATTATTTATGGCCCAAAGAATTTGTTATACATTCGATCATGAATCTTTGAAACATATTAAAAGTCAAGCTAAACTGAATCGTAGACATGCTAAATGGGTTGAATTCATTGAGACTTTCCTTATGTCATTAAACACAAGAAGGGTAAAGAAAATGTTATTGTTGATGCTTTGTCTCGTCGATATACTATGCTTTCACAACTTGACTTCAAAATATTTGGTTTGGAGACCATCAAAGATCAATATGTGCATGATGCTGATTTTAAAGATGTAATGCAGAATTGTAAAGAGGGAAGAACATGGAACAAGTTCGTTATTAATGATGGTTTTGTGTTCCGTGCTAACAAGCTATGCATTCCTGCTAGCTCTGTTCGTCTTTTGTTGTTGCAGGAGGCGATGGAGGAGGATTAATGGGACACTTTGGCGTGAAGAAGACGGAGGATATACTTGCTACACATTTCTTTTGGCCAAAGATGAGACGGATGTTGAGCGTTTTGTAGCTCGTTGCACTATATGTCAAAAAGCTAAGTCACGACTCAATCCTCATAGTTTATATATGCCTTTGCTCATGCGTAGTGTTCCTTGGGAGGATATATCTATGGACTTTGTTTTAGGTTTACCTCGAACAAAGAAGGGAGGATAGCATATTTGTTGTCGTGGATAGATTCTCTAAAATGGCACACTTTATACCATGTCATAAAAGCGATGATGCTGTTAATGTTGCTGATTTGTTCTTTCGTGAAATTATTCGCTTGCATGGTGTGCCAAATACTATTGTTTCAGATCGTGATACTAAATTTCTTAGCCACTTTTGGAGATGTTTATGGGCTAAGTTGGGGACTAAACTGCTTTTTAGTACTACTTGTCACCCCAAACTGATGGATAAACTGAAGTAGTCAATAGAACATTGTCTACTATGCTTAGGGCTGTTTTGAAGAATAATAAGAAAATGTGGGAAGAATGCTTGCCTCATATTGAATTTGCTTATAATCGCTCATTGCATTCTACTACTAAGATGTGCCCTTTTGAAATTGTGTATGGCTTCCTACCTCGTGCACCTATTGATTTGTTGCCTCTTCCATCTTCGGAGAAGGTTAATTTTGATGCTAAAGAACATGCTGAATTGATTTTAAAATGCATGAGATAACTAAGGAAAACATTGAGCGTATGAATGCTAAATATAAACTTGCTGGAGATAAGGGTAGAAAACATGTTGTCTTTGCACTTGGAGATCTTGTTTGGTTACATTTATGTAAGGATAGGTTTCCTAATTTGCGTAAATCAAAGCTAATGCCACGTGCTGATGGTCCATTTAAGGTGTTAGAGAAAATAAATGATAATGCATATAAACTTGAGCTGCCTGCAGATTTTGGGGTTAGTCCCACTTTTAACATTGCAGATTTGAAGCCTTATTTGGGTGAGGAATATGAGCTTCCGTCGAGGACGACTTCATTTCAAGAAGGGGAGGATGATGAGGACATCAATACCATTGTTACACCCACAGCCCCTACTACTACATATACTGGACCAATTACTAGAGCTCGCGCACGCCAATTAAATTATCAGGTACTTTCGTTTCTTGGTAATGATTCTAATGTTCATGAGAATATGATGCTGCCTAAATTGGATACATTTGTTTTGCTTACAAATGAAGGCCCTAGCTTGGAGAAGGATGGACATTGGAGCAAGAACAAGCATGGAGATAATGCCATGCAAAGGGGAACAAGAACGGAGTTACAAGTGATGATTTCAGGACTTTGAAGCCACCATAATGGGTGCATGAAGCCTTGGACGAAATATACAAGATGCTACTTCATAAATGTCGTCCCGAGGCTATTCTAGGTGCTGCGTCACCTTATTAGTGGGCCAGGCCCATGTAATTTCGAAATACTTAAGTATAGGTTGTTTTAGAGTCCGTATGTGGGGAAACAAGAGTTAGGGTTGATTTGGACCCCTCCACCAAGGGCCACGAAATTCCCCCTCTTCCTCCATATATACAGCACTTAGGGCACCGTTTAGACCTTGGGTTTTGTTTAGATTAAAAGTTCGCCATAGCTGCAACTTCGCGTTTCGCTTGTGTTCAACGACTGGACAAAGGCGCCACAGAACCCCACCTTGATCAATAAAGCTTTCATCTTATATTCGCAATATACAGATTGCAATCTCAGTTTCTTGCTTGTTCTTCGCTTGCTCGCAGGAAACAGGCCCTCGTGGTCAGTTGATCGTGCTCCGGCGTGGTCAATAACCTCTCGGAGTTGGTTTAGCGATTGCTAAGGCGCGACGTCCTCGCACGTTCGTAGTCGGATCGTCAAAGTCGACTTCCTCCAAAGGGAAAACCAACATCTCATCGAAAGACGGGACACCTTTGCCTCTATCAACCATGATGTCCAAGCCCGACAAGCTCCAAGACGATGCTCCCAAGTGCGACTTCACCGCCATCCCTCTTTGTGGCATTGATGATGCCGAGTCTACCTTGACTCTTTTTCAAGCTGGTGCGGCGACAAGTACGACTACGGAGACCTTCAAGGACCAAGCTTTGGAGGCAAGCGACAAGGTGGCGAGCAAGGATGATGCTTCCATCTTAGGAGGCGAGAGTTATGTTGTGCCATCTTCGGCCTTCATCCACGACGACGATGACGAGATGATCGAGCATGGGATTTTCCCTTCGGTCATGGAGGAGAGTGATGATGTGCCATCTTCGGCCTTCATCCAGGGCGACGGCGATGAGATGGTTGAGTATTTCACTTCGACCACAGCGACGTATGATGACTTGAGCGACTTGTGCCACCATATTGAGAGTGAGAGTGACTTCACCACTAGCCCCATATATGACGAGTTGCCCCAATTCTCATGTGAGGAGAGCCACAACCACCACTTGAGTGAGATGAGTGACTCCACCATACGTGAGTTTGAGTGCACCTATTTTGAGGGAGTGAGTGAACCACCACATAGAGAGAGTGAGATAGTTGATAGGTCATGTGAGGCCACTTTCAACACTAACGACTTGACCTCTACCTCTATTGTGTCTTCTCATTTGGTGCTAGGTCCCATTTATGATGACGCTTGCGATCCTCGATTTACTTCGTCCTCCCTTTGGACAAGACGATGGCCATGGTGGACTATGATGCACCCCCCACATGGTTCCATCAAGATGAAGATGACCACCATTTGGTCTTTCCCACCTCACCTACACCACTTGAGTGGAATGACAAAGGTAACAAAGGTGACGGTGATGCTCTCATCCCACTAGTGGACTATTTTGACATTGATTGCTTGCATGATGTTGATCACCCTATTGACATGCTTCATTCTAGTATGATTTCACCATGCGATGATTTGCCCATTTATGATGAATATGATGATTCTCATGTGGAGTCTATTAGTTGTGATGCTATGTTACATAGGATTTCTTGTGACAATTCTTTAGGTCACATCATGTTTGCTAATCCGCTTGACTTGTCATATGCTATGCATGATATCAACCATATGTCTTATTTGCAATCTCTCCATAGTGACTATGCATATGCCATTAAAATAAACCCAATTTGCACATATGGCATAGATGACAGCCCATGGTTATTGGCATTTGTTTTTCTTGTGATGATATTGATATGCTCCTTTGCATCATTTATCTCATATGCCATGCCGTGCCCACCTAACTTCGGATATGCATTGTTTTGGATGTTGTCCATTTTCTCCAAATGATATGTCCGCTATTGCTTATGAGGAGGCCCCATAGTTTCCTCATACATGTTAGGAGAATTTAATCCATCCTATTCATTGTATGATTCCCATACTTGTGTGCACCATATGCTCCCCATGAAGAAACATGCTTTTGATGTGCCATATACTTGCATTCTCAATTTTGTCCCCATCGTGTCATATACAATAACTATTCTTTCATGATGGATGACATGTTCTTATACCATGCATCAAATTTCTTTGAGCGATGCTTATCTTGTGCTAACACTCACTTGCACATACACATCATGATGGATGATGTGTACATTTACCACGCGCACAATTTCTTTGGTTTGTGTCTCTTTTGTGTAGGTACCCATGAATACTTGTCAAACTCGCAATCCCATGAGTTGACAAAACGAGCTCTAGAGAGCAAAGATGATTTGGGATCCCATGGATTGACTTTCCCACCGCTCCCTTCACGCGAAGTCTTCACATTTCTTCTACATGGCCCTCACTTGGCTATGGGTTATTGTCCATTACATATTCTATGCCCATCTTGCCATGTTCACTTTGCATGATATGCCCATCCCTATGCCTTTTCCATGCATTTGTGACCCATGCTTTGCTTTACACATGATAATTGACTCTCATACTTGTATGTGTATTTGCAAGCTTGGTGGAGATATCACTTGTTATTGCCATGTTCTATTCATGACCCATTCCTATGATGATACTTTCATCTTGCTTTGTGTTCGTGCTTGCGATATGTCATGTGCATTGTCTATGCCTATTATTTGCTCACATGACATGATTGCCATGATTTATCCTAGTGTGTTGCATCTTCGCTCCACTAGTTTGCACGACTTGATCTCTATGCTTGCTCATGTTGCATCACCCATGATTCATACGTGCTCATCTCATGCGGTTGATGACAACCATCTATATGCTTTGCACATGATTGATATTGCTTCTTCTCATATATCTCCATGTGTTGCCTCTCCCATGCTAAATGACTTGCTATGTATGGAGTGCAACAATGCCCTTAATCTTGCTCATGAGATTGCCCCCGTAGCATTCTCACATATGATTGGAGATTTAGACATATTTCTCGTGAAGCATGCTTGTCTTACTTATTTGCACCATATACCTAGTGCCTTGAATATTGCCATTGTTGCATCATATTATTCATGCACTTGTCCTTCTAATGGTTTTGTGCAAAAGATGAGAACCATCATGATGGATGATGTGTTTATCTACCATGCGCATACGTACTTTGTTTTGTTTTGTGCATGTGTAGGATACTTGGACTTTGTGTCGACTTCCACGTCACGTGAGTTGACCATTCGAGCTCTTGAGAGCGAACCACCTTCTACCACGACGATTCTACATCGCACTTGTTTGTGCTTCGCATTGTGAAGGACGACAAGGACACGCCTTCAAGGTGACATCTTTCTTGAGCATGGATATTGCGGATCATACTACTTGTGTTGCTTGCACGATAAGACTTATTGTTCATCTTGGATCACTTGATTGCACACTTGTTAGAGATTTTCTTCAACTTGTCATTTTCACCGTTCCATGCATCATGATATATATGCCTTGTGTGTTGCATCCAATTCTTGGATTACTTGCTCCTCTCATATGTTTGGTTGCAACAATGTCATTACTTCACATATGCCATGTCCCATTGATTGCTACATGCTTGACTTGATTGCCTCACACACGATGAACAATTGCTCTTTCTATTGTGTTGAGTGCCATACTATATTCACTACACCCTATGCACATTATGCTTGGATTGTCTTGCACTTGACCCATGTGTTTAGACATCTCATCTTATTCGGTGTTGTGAATGATTCCTATGCCTACCATCGACCATTTGTCGAGCGCTTTATGCATGCTTGCTATGACCTTGAGGTAGATGCTTATTCTATTGTCACACATATTTGCACCACTACCTCACGTTTACATGCTTGTTTCCATGATGACCTTGATTTTGCTCAATTCATATGCTTACATGCCATGTCACAATCCTTTGTCACACCCTATGCTATGCTTGATGACAACACTTGTTTGGTGAATCACCTCTTGAATGCTTGGTTTTGCACTAACGCTAACCACATTTGTTTTTCCAAGTGTTTGTTCTATTTGCTCCTTTTGAAGGAATCACAAGACGGTGCGACATTGGAGAGTGCCCATTTCGAGCTTCAAGATGACGAGAGCTTGGTGATCAACCACTTTGACACGGCACCGCCATCTCTTTCCCATGGTGATTTGGTTTTCGATCCGAGGTCGGATCCTTTCCAAGGGGGAGGGGATGATGCGGAGCATCCTACGGTCATCACCATGTCAAGAGTCTGTTTGGCAAGTGACACGTGCAACCTCTACTTCTCATACATAAAGGTGAATCTTCTCCTTTACACGTGTTCACTTGACCCCTTCGAGGATGGTATACTACTTGACACTTCTCCCGTGTGCATGCATAAGTATTGTCGGAGCTTCACGGATGTCGAGGAGGAGTGCAAGCGCCAAGGAACGACTACACCGTCCGCGAGGGAAGCATGGAAGAGAAGGAGGAAGAGAACCTGGCCGCTCCAGAACGAGTGGTACTACCGCCCACTCCAAGCGGTACTACCGCTAAGGCCACCCAAGCGGTACTACCGCCCCTCCAAGCGGTACTACCTCTCAAGCGGTACTACCGCCATGAGCCCGTACTACCGCCTCTGCCTGTCAAGCAGCCGCTGGCCTTGGCCTTGTATCCTCTCCCACTTACCCCTTCGTGGCTTAGACTATAAATAGACCACCTCCACTTCCTTTCTGGGGTTAGCAAATATGATAGCTCATTCTTAGGTGAGCTTTGCTCCTACCTCTACTCTTGAGAGAGAGAGAGACTACCACTCCCATGGAGTTCAAGACCTCCATGTGAGAAGATCCTGCAGGATATCATCAAGACCCCCTTTGGGGAAGATCCGTCTAGGATATCATCAAGACCTCCTCTTGGAGATGAACCTTACCTTGTATCTTTCCCTTTGTTGTTCATGTACCTTGTGATCTTGTGTGTTTGATTGTCTAGTGGGTGTGTGATTGGACTTGTTCTTGAGTGTTTCCCCTTGTGATTTCTCTCCGTTCTTCCCCGTGTTCATCGTGTTCTTCGAGGGATCCCACTCCAAACGTGAAAGATCGTCCACGTAGGGTTCCGCCCTACATCATATATCCTCCGTCTTCTTGAAGCCAAAGTGTCCCATTAATCCTCCTCCATGCGCCTCCTGCAACAACAAAAGACGAACAGAGCTAGCAGGAATGCATAGCTTGTTAGCACGGAACACAAAACCATCATTAATAACGAACTTGTTCCATGTTCTTCCTTCTTTACAATTCTGCATTACATCTTTAAAATCAGCATCATGCACATATTGATCTTTGATGGTCCCCAAACCAAATATTTTGAAGTCAAGTTGTGAAAGCATAGTGTAGCGATGATAGAGGCAAAGGTGTCCCGATGTTTCGATGAGATGGTGGCTATCGTTTCTGTGCGAGTCGACCTTGACGATCCGACTACGAACGTGCGAGACGTCGCGCCTTAGCAATCACTAAACCAACTTCCGAGGGTTATTGACCACGCCGGAGCACGATCAACCTGACCACGAGGGCCTGTTTCCTGCGAGCAAACGAAGAACAAGCAAGAAACTGAGATTGCAATCTGGATATTGCGAATATAAGATGAAAGCTTTATTGATCAAGGTGGGGTTCTGTGACGCCTTTGTCTGGTCGTTGAACACAAACGGTACGCGGTTGCAGCTATGGCGAACTTTTAATCTAAACAAAACCCAAGGTCTAAACGGTGCCCTAAGGGCTGTATATATGGAGGAAGAGGGGGGGAATTTCGTGGCCCTTGGTGGAGGGGTCCGAAATCAACCCTAACTCTTGTTTCCCCACACATACGGACTCTAAAAACAGACTATACTTAAGTATTTCGAAATTACATGGGCCTGGCCCACTAATAAGGTGACGCAGCACCTAGAATAGCCTCGGGACGACATTTATGAAGTAGCGTCTTGTATATTTCGTCCAAGGCTTCATGCACCCATTATGGTGGCTTCAAAGTCCTGAAATCATCACTTGTAACTCCGTTCTTGTTCCCCTTAGCATGGCATTATCTCCATGCTTGTTCTTGCTCCAATGTCCATCCTTCTCCAAGCTAGGGCCTTCATTTGTAAGCAAAACAAATGTATCCAATTTAGGCAGCATCATATTCTCATGAACATTAGAATCATTACCAAGAAACGAAAGTACCGATAATTTAATTGGCGTCATGAGCTCTAGTAATTGGTCCAGTATATGTAGCAGTAGGGGCTGTGGGTGTAACAATGGTATTGATGTCCTCATCAAGCGACGAGACAAAGCATCAGCAATAACATTTTCTTTACCCTTCTTGTGTTTAATGACATAAGGGAAAGTCTCAATGAATTCAACCCATTTAGCATGTCTACGATTCAGTTTAGCTTGACTTTTAATATGTTTCAAAGATTCATGATCAGAATGTATAACAAATTCTTTGGGCCATAAATAATGTTGCCATGTCTCTAAAGTCCGAACAAGAGCATATAATTCTTTGTCATAAGTAGAATAGTTCAGACTAGGCCCACTCAATTTTTCAGAAAAGTATGCAACAGGTTTGCCATCTTGTAATAACACACCTCCTAATCCAATTCCACTAGCATCACATTCAAGCTCAAAAGTCTTATTAAAGTCGGAAGTTGGAGTAAAGGAGCATGTGTCAACTTATCTTTCAATACCGTGAAGGCTTCTTCCTGTGCGGTACCCCAAACAAAAGGCACATCCTTCTTTGTAAGCTCATTGAGAGGTGCAGCAATGGTGCTAAAGTCTCTCACAAAACGCCTATAGAAACCAGCGAGTCCAAGAAAACTCCTCACTTGTGTGACCGTTTTGGGCTGCGGCCAACTCTCAATAGCTTCAATCTTGGCTTTATCAACTTCAATTCCGTGTGGAGTAACAACATAGCCAAGAAAAGATACTCGGTCGGTGCAAAAGGTGCACTTCCCAAGGTTACCAAACAAACGTGCATCACGTAGAGCATTAAAAACAACACGTAAATGTTCCAAATGTTCTTCCAAAGATTTGCTATAAATCAGTATATCATCAAAGTAAACTACCACAAATCGTCCAATGAAAGCACGTAAAACTTCGTTCATTAATCTCATGAAAGTACTAGGTGCATTAGTTAACCCAAAAGGCATGACTAACCACTCATATAATCCAAACTTAGTTTTAAATGCTGTTTTCCATTCATCTCCCACTTTCATACGAATTTGATGGTATCCACTACGCAAATCAACTTTGGAGAATATTGTAGAGCCACTTAATTCATCAAGCATATCATCTAGCCTAGGAATAGGATGACGATAACGAATAGTAATATTATTAATGCCTCTACAATCAACACACATACGCCGACGCACCATCCTTTTTAGGCACTAGTATAATAGGAACAGCACAAGGACTAAGAGATTCGCGATATAACCTTTGTCGAGCAGCTCCTCATGACTTGACGATAATCTCCTTCGCCTCCTCCGGATTGGTACGGTATGGTGCACGGTTGGTAGCGATGCACCGAATTAAGTCAATTTGATGCTCAATCCTCGAATAGGTGGTAATCCGGTGGCACGCCTTGTGGGAAGACGTCAATGAACTCCTGCAAAATGTTAGTGACAACAGGGGCAAAGAGGAAGGCACACCCTCGAATGAAAATAATGCCTCTTTGCACACAAAAGCATAGCAAACAGATTTGCTAGAATCTAGCTCATCAATATCAGATTTGGTGGCAAATAAACATGCACTTTTCAGTTTAATTTCAGAAGCAACATTAGATGGTTTATTATTAGGCTTCATTTGTTGCTCAAATTCTTTTGCCACAATCTGATTTTCACTCTTATTTTTCTCCTGTTTTGCTTTATTAGCTCTATTAATATCATCTTTCAAAATGGAATCAGGAGTCATAGGAAGCAAAGTAATATTTTTATCCTTGTGAACAAGAGTATACTGATTGTTTCTACCATGGTGTACAGAATTTTATCAAATTGCCATGGTCTACCAAGTAATAAGGAACATGCTTGCATAGGTACCACATCACAATCAACATAATCAGCATATGTAGAGATACTAAAATGAACACGAACAAAGACGTGTTACCTAAACCTTGCCGCTGTTGTTGAACCATTGGATGTAGTAAGGATGTGGATGTGGTCTTGTGGTGAGAGAAAGCTTCTCCACCATATCCATGCTAGCCAAGTTGTTGCAGCTCCTCCATCTATGATGACGCTAATAGAACGCTCCTTCACAACTCCCTTTGTATGGAACAAGTTATGCCTCTGATTTTGCTCAGCTTGTGTAACCTGCACACTCAAAACACGTTGAGCAACTAAACATTCATACCACAAGATCTTCAGAGCCATGTATTGCGTCTCAAAATCAGAATCATCTCCACCGTGTTCTTCATGTGTAATAAGAGCCAAAGTCTCTTCATCATAGTCACTAGCAGACTCATACCCACCATCCTCGTGAGCAATCATCACACGCTGAGATTGGCATTCTCTCAAAAATGTCCTCTTCCCTTACAACGACGACAAATAATATCACTTGTGTGCCCTGTTGACGCCATGGAAGAAGAAGAGCTCTGTGTAGGCCCAGCAGTGTACTCTTGGCGATAGTGGTGGTTGTGCCTGCTTTCTTGTATCACGGTTGGAGGTGGCAGCCACGGAGGTGCCGTGTAGTAGAACGTGTGGAAGTAGATGATGCACGTGGTGTCCATGATGAAGGTCGACCTGCAGAAAAGTTAGTCCGCGCCAAGGCCCATCGATCCTGCACTTCACGCTCAGCTTTACAAGCAAGATGGAATAATCGAGTGATATTATTATAATCCTTGTAGTCTAGAATGGTCTGAATCTCTCTATTTAATCCACCCGAAAACGTGCAAGCATAGCTTCATTCTCCTCAACAATACCACATCTAATCAAGCCAGTTTGTAATTCCCGATAATATTCTTCACCGAATTTTTCCTTGTCTTAAGCGCTGCAATTTTTGAAGTAATTCACGCTGATAATATGGTGGAACCCAACGAGCACGCATAGCAGTTTTCAAAGCAGCCCAAGTAGCTGGAACAGGATATAATCTACAATGTTCGACCACCAAACACATGCAAAGCTAGTGAAAGCACAAACAGCAGCAGAACACGTCTCTCCTCGGGATATTGTAAACATGTAAATCGTTGTTCAGTTTCTAACTCCCAAGTAAGATATATATCAGGAACATATCTACCCTCAAATGGTGGAATATTCAATTTCAGTTTAGGGAGATGGTCATGATCTCGTACCTGAAGGGGAGCCCGAACATTGCTATTGTTTGCATGTGGACGACCTGGTGGTTGTGGTGCTGGTGGTTGCACGTAGTTCTGATGTTGATCAACCTCATCCTCGTAAGCTCTCACATAATCATCCTCCCCCGTCGCAGCAGCAGGAGCCACAGAAGTATCAACAGCAGCACCAGCAGCTTGGCCAGGCTGAAGAGGGACACGGGAAGCTCGGCGGAGGGCTGTTTCACGATGTGGAGGTAGTCCATGTTGTTGTAGTAGAGGTGCGTTAGGTGCAGCCGGTGGTGGTGGTGGTAGACGCGCGAGCAATTCATTAAACCTGTTATCGAGCTTTGTTTCGAACGCCTTCTCAATGCCATCTATCTTCTCCATGGCCTCTTCAAATCTATTTAGCACATCGTCCACCTGCCCACTCATCATTTGTTGAAACTTATCATGTAGCGCTTTGTTTGTCATGTTCTCCCAGTCAGTCTCGTCGGCTTGTGATCCTGCCATGGTTAGCAGCAATAGAAACACACAAGAATATGATTCGACAGACTACTAGGAAGTGGTGGTGGTGGTGTGGTGGACGATCACAAATCCGTCAAGCAAATCTCAAATTCTTACCAGTTCTTACCCAGCAAAGCGGTGATCGGCAACCGATGTAGTCAAAACTCTCAAAGCTTGGATAGAGCGATTACTGTGAGAGTCAAACGCACGATGTAGATGTATGTGGAGCTGGGAAGGCTTATAATATGGTAGCAAAAAGGGTCAGCAATAATCAATTCAGAGATGCAAAGTTGAATAAACGCTCAACGACGGTACCGTGCTGGTCCTAGGCTAGACCGTGCTAGAGACGCGAGCCTAGAACACTAACAAAATCACGGCGCTGCACGGAAACAACGGAAAAGCACACTCTGGGAATTTTTTTCGCTCCTTTTTTTTGCGCTTTTTTTTTTGCGCTGCTTTTTTTTTTTTTTGAAAAATCACTATAATGGCAAGTGTCTCAAAACTCTTCCTGTGTCAAACCGACAGATGGGCACGAAATTTTTCGACCAAAATTTTTTTTTTGACTGCCCGACCCAAAAACTGAAACGGGTCAAAAAACTTTCTATAACGGCGATCGTCTCAATACACTTAGAAACACCTAAAATAGGATAGCCGTAAAATTTTTCGACAAGTGCGTTTTCGGAAAATTTTGGGCCTAACGGAGGGTGGTTTCAAAACCTCGCAGCAAGGAAACACGAATCGGAAACTAGATGGATCTCAAAACAAACCTAATATGAGAAGAACTCGGATTGGTGGTGGATATATGGTGGTGGTATATGGCAGCGGTGGTGATATATGGTAGCGGTGGTGGTATATGGATACGGATTGGTGGTGGTATATGGATACGGATTCAGAGCGGTGGCGGATAAGCAATGGTGGTAGATGGCAAGGCGATGATGATGGTGCGGCGGGCGTGACAACTTATGACCGTAACTCAAACTCTAAAAGACTAGACTCTAAGACCAGCAACTTGACACGACGATGCAACCGCAAATTCAACAAAGCAAAACCCTAAAAAGATTATGCAATGGCTCAGATTGGTTCGGATATGATGAACTAACCCTAATTTTTTTGTGGCTTTTTCGTGGACTTTAGGTATGAAGAACAGACTCGATCTAATCTACGAAAACTGTAAAATCTCACCGAGCAACCTGAAAATCTGATACCACTTGATAGAGGCAAAGGTGTCCCGCCTTTCGATGAGATGTGGTTTTCGCTTTGGAGGAAGTCGACTTTGACAATCCGACTACGAACGTGCGAGGATGTCGCGCCTTAGCAATCGCTAAACCAACTCCGAGAGGTTATTGACCACACCGAGCACGATCAACGACCACGAGGGTCTGCTTTCCTGCGAGCAAACGAAGAACAAGCAAGAAACTGAGATTGCAATCTGGATATTGCGAATATAAGATGAAAGCTTTATTGATCAAGGTGGGGTTCTGTGACGCCTTTGTCTGGTCGTTGAACACAAACGAAGTATGCGAAGTTGCAGCTATGGCGAACTTTTAATCTAAACAAAACCCAAGGTCTAAACGGTGCCCTAAGGGCTGTATATATGGAGGAAGAGGGGGGAATTTCGTGGCCCTTGGTGGAGGGGTCCGAAATCAACCCTAACTCTTGTTTCCCCACACATACGGACTCTAAAAACAGCCTATACATAAGTATTTCGAAATTACATGGGCCTGGCCCAATAATAAGGTGATGCGGCACCTAGAATAGCCTATGGACGAATATTATGAAGTGGCATCTTGTATATTTCGTCCAAGGCCTCATGCACTCATTAGGGTGGCTTCAAAGTCCTGGAATCATCACTTGTAACTCCGTTCTTGTTCTCCTTGCGCATGGCATTATCTCCATGCTTGTTCTTGCTCCAATGTCCATCCTTCTTCAAGCTAGGGCCTTCATTTGTAAGCAAAACAAATGTATCCAATTTAGGCAGCATCATATTCTCATGAACATTAGAATCATTACCAAGAAACGAAAGTACCTGATAATTTAATTGGCGTGCGCGAGCTCTAGTAATTGGTCCAGTATATGTAGCAGTAGGGGCTGTGGGTGTAACAATGGTATTGATGTCCTCATCAATAAGCACCAATTTTGAAGGAGACTTGGACCGTATGCTCGACTCGTATAGTGCGGGAGTCACTTAGCCATTGGACCTTGTAGGGGTGCGGGTGCTTCCTCTTGACCAATTGTAGCTTGGAGCATAGTTCTTCACTTGCCAAGTTGTGGCAACTACCTCCATCGATGATGACCTTGATGGACCGTCCATTGATGCCGGCTTTTGTGTGGAAGATGTGGCATCGTTGGTCTTCTTCTTGTTGATGTTGAAGAGTCAAGACCTTGGAGACAACGAGAGCGGGGCTTGAATCCTCATCACAAAAGACTTGATCATCTTCGTCTTCGTTCACTTGCCGGTGCATGGCCACTTGCTCAAGAGCTTTCATCTCCTCTTCACTCATGGAGTCATATGTGCCATCGTCGTTGAGGATCATGGTGCGCTTGTTGGTACATTCGTATGACTTGTGGCCTCGGCCGCCGCAAGTGAAACACTTGAAGGAGCTTGTCTTGATGGTCTCATCGGTCGGAGTAGATGATGAAGCACGCGGCTTGAGGTTGATTGTAGTAGGAGGAGGACGACTTGAACTTGTCGAAGTTTTCTTGTAACTTGACTTGTCGTCGCTTCTTGAAGAAAGCTTGGTTGATGTAGTTGTTGGAGGAGTCGTTGAAGCTTGGTTGTTGGAGAAGCCGTAGGTCTTGGATGAGTACTTGGCGTACTTGAAGTCATCTTGCACTTGGCGCTCCGCCTTTGTAGCTTGATGCACGAGCTCAATGAGGGATGAGTACGGTTGGAAGTCTGCGATCTTCTTGATGGGATGATTGAGTCCATTCAAGAAATGTGCCATAGTTTGCTCATCATCTTCTTTGACATTGGCTCGAATCATGGCTATCTCCATTTCCTTGTAGTATTCTTCAACACTCTTTGTTCCTTGCTTGAGTAGTTGGAGTTTCTTGAAGAGGTCGCGGTTGTAGTAGGTTGGCACAAAACGTGCTTGCATGACATCCTTCATTTGAGCCCAAGTGGTGATTGGAGGTTCACCTCTTGCTTGTCGTCGCTCAATGATTTGTTCCCACCATATGAGCACATAGTCTTGGAACTCGAGTGATGCCATAGCTATTTTCTTCGCTTCATCGTAGTTGTGCAAGCGGAAGATTTTGTCAACCTTCAATGCCCATGAGAGGTAGTCTTCTGGGTCATTGCTTCCATTGAACTTGGGCATGGTGAATTTTAGCTTGCCGTAGCGTTGCTCTTCATTTTGTTGTTGGCGATGTTGATGATGACGTCCTTGACGTGGAATGTACTCGTCTTCATATTGCTCTTGGTGCGGAGGAAGACCACGATCAAGTTGCTCTTGTTGAACTTGAGGTTGAGGTGGAGGTTGACGAGCTTGTGGAGGAGCTTGAGGAACTTGACGTTGTACATGAGGTTGGTAGTTCCTCTCTTGGATCTCTTCTCGAAGGGCTTCCTCTTGATTGCGCCGTTCGCGATTGCGGTTGGCGACGGCTCTACTTGATTCTTGAAGGGCACGTTGCGCCTCAAGAGCTTGCGCTTCACGTTGTTGTTGTTGAAGACGTTGAGCCTTGGCGTCTTGTTCGTCTTGGTGAAGACGTGCTCGTTCTTGCTCTTGTTGGCGACGAAGACGTTGTCGTTCTTGAGCTTGAGCAAAAGCCTCTTGGTTTGATTGAGGACGGGGAACTTGATCATCAACTTGCTCTTGGGAATGCTTGTCATGTAGCGGATTGCGAGATGCATGACGGTCTTGACGAGCGGCACGACGAAGAGTGTTCGAAGTAGGTGTACTTGAGTCGTAGAAGGTGTCGTCGGAGTGTCTACTCGAGCGGCTCCGTCTTGATGATGAAGAAGTTGAATGATGCCGGTTTCTCATCAACGCGCGGATCTCGTCCATTCTTGCATCATTCTCTTGCTTGTGAGCCTCGAACTTGTTGTCGAAGTAGTCTCTTGTACGTTGCTCGAGAGTCGCAAGTCGGTGGCGAGGTTGTCGATCTGATCGCCGTTGCTTGTTGTTCTTGGTGCAACGCTTCGTTGTATGCGCCAAAGAGGTGGCTCTTGGTGACATATGAATTCATGTCGTCGTCTTGCTCGATGAAGAGTGGGTTGGTAGAAGAACTTGGCCTATCCATCATTCCAAGCAAGATGTGAGTGGTAGAACGGAAAAGAACGTATACCAATGTACCTTTGACCGATGTTGAAAATGAATCCAGTTCACTCAAATGCGGACAATGAGATAGCACTCTTGGTACCGATTCTTGTCGGTTCTCACACCTACACAAATAAAATCTTATGGTGGAGCTCGGTTAGGATGGTGGCACAAAATTTGATGCAATTGTAAGTGAGACTCAATAAAGTTGGAAATGATTCACAAATTTGCAAATGCAACAAGTAGACCAATAGCAAGATATGGTACACGGACACACACGCGCAAATAGATAATATGGGGTTATGCAACCAAGGATGAGCCAAAATGTGGAATTCACCAAGATGCTCTTGTTGCACAACACTAGAGAGACGCTAGCACGATTGCACAATAGGCGGATACGAACTTGTGCACAACCTACTAAGCAAAAATGCAACGACTTCTATCCAAGTATGCTATATGTATGGTGTGTCGATGTGTTGATCCAAGATGATCAAGTATGACAATCTTAATGTTTTATGATGCTATGATTCTTGCTCATAAGCTCTTTGCTTATCTTTCTCTCTTTGCTTAAAAGTTGGCTCTTTCTCTTTTGAGCTCTTTTTCTCATGCAAAACTTCGCGAACCAAGATAGCAATTGTGTATGCGATGACAACTTTGTGACACACAAGTTGATGCTAAGGTATGCACCACTTTGGTATGGTATGTATGCTATGGAGTATGATCACTAATGTGCACAAGTCATGTTGCCGGCAATACTCAGTGGCTAGTCTCGATGGGTAAGCAACGCAAAAGATGGGCTATGATGGTTATCAATGCAATTGCAAGTAATGACAAAGGTGTCGACGATGTTACCGTCGTTGGCGAGGATGAGCGGTGGTGATGTTGATGTTGAACCGTACCTAGATAGCCGAAACACAAGAGGATACGGAAAACCCCAACTCAAATTCTCAAGGCGAAAGTTGGCAACGTAGTCGGAATTGGTATTGGGCAAGGCTATGGTGTTGTTATGCGGAAGTGGTGGAGGTAAGTGGAAGTGTATGTGGGCACGGGACAAAATTTGGCGAGAGTTAGGCGGTGATCGGGGTGGTGGAAGGGATGGATGCTACCAGGGGCCGAAAATCCGGGTTAGAAGCCGGATGTCCGGGCTGATCGGGCCGGATGTCCGGGCTGCCGGATGTCTGAGCTGCTCGGGCCGGACGTCCGGGCACGAAGAACACCGCGGGGGAGAGGTCAAAACCGGTCAAATTTGGGCGATTTTGTGGATGAAAATTGTGAAAAAGAGGGGGGAATGCTAGATCTACCTGCAACACACGAAATCCACGGATCAAATCCAACAAAACTTCATCACACTAACAAATCACAAAAATTTTGGGGCTATTTTTGTGGGAATTTTCAAATTAGGACAAAACAACAAAATCAAGCTAGAAAAAGAGGGGTAGGGGCTCCAATAACGTGATCAACGTGGCTCATGATACCATAGATGATGTAGGGCGGAACCCTACGTGGACGATCTTTCACGTTGGAGCGGATCCTACGGGGAATCATGAAGAACACGCGGAAGAACAAGAGGGAAACACGGGGAAAACGAGAGAGTATTCACTCAACCGACAAGAAACCAATCACACAAGTGCTAGATTATCGATCACATAGAGTGGCACAAGATTCAAGAACAACAAAGGTAAGGATACACGAGCAGCCGTTCTTCTCCGAGAGGAGGTCTTGATGGGGTCCGCCTAGAAGGGGTCTTGAATCCGCTTGGGGATCTTCTCCGAGAGGTCCTGATCTCCGAGGAGAAGTAGCCAAGTGGATGAGCAAAGGCTCTCACACCAAAATATGAGCTAATCCAAAGCTGACCCTAGAAAGAGGAGAGGATCAAGTATATATAGTCTCGGGGCGAAGGGGTACAAGGGACAAGGCCTCGAGACATCATGCCAGTAGGGGAGGCCGGACGTCCGGCGTCGGGCGGATGTCCGGCTTCGAGGCGCCGGATGTCCGGGCTCTCAGCCCGGATGTCCGGGCTAGGGTGACCGATTCTGCAGAACCGGGTGATGGGAGCCGGATTTTCGGGCGAGTGGCCGGATATCCGGGGCTTCGGGATGGGCCGGATGTCCGGGCGGGGAGGCCGGATGTCCGGGCTGGTCTGGGTCTTCCAGGTGCATTCGGTGACGGAGGGGCCGGATTTCCGGGCGAAGGGGCCGGATATCCGGGGCGTCAAGAAGAGCCGGATGTCCGGGGCATGGTGCCGGATGTCCGGGCTGGGCAGATTTCTCCGGTTCCTCTCGTCGTGTTCCTTCATCCTTGTACTTGGGGACTTGTCCGTCTTCACGTGCACCCTCGGGAGGTTCCCCTTGACACCTAATCATGCATAGCATATCGGACTTAGGTAGTAGCCATGTCTCGAGTGGATCATATGCGATATCAATAAGGAAGGAGGTCACCTCGTTCTCGAGAGCTCTAGCTCTAGCTCGTGTCATGGGTCCTCTTGGCTCTTGATGAGACGGTTGTGGGTGCATGGGGATGATCGTGGGATGCTCCGCATCATGGTGGTAGCAGGAATGCAGTGGTGGTTGTGGAAGCTCAGTGGGATTGCGGAAATGCAATTATGGGTTATGGTGTACGCAATGCGGAAGTGGAGGGTAAGATGGTGAACTATACACGGTGTAGGAGTTGGAAGCACGGTCCCTAAGTAGCCGAAACACCTTAGGAGACACAACTCACAACACAAACAAAATTTGTTGTTGGGTTGGTGGAAGTGTATGGTGGGTAAGCCTATGCGAAGTGGCGGTGGTGGTTGATGAAGAAGCAACCGTCCCTAAGTAGCCGAAACACCTTAGGAGACTCGAATCACAACTCAAACAACCATGAGGAACAAAATTGGTTAGGTTGCGGAAGTCGGTGGTGGCTATGCGGATGATGTGGTGGAAGCCCTAGGCAAAGATGCCAAAGTTCCAAAAATTTGATGGAGTCAAATGATGTTGGTGGTATTTTTGTGGGAAGGGGATGTCAATAGCTTCAAAACGAGCTAAAGAACGTCAAAATCGGAGTTCGGATGAATTAGTTATGGACAAAACAAAAATCAGCCGAATTGGGAATCTACAGGTTACGGACGTCCGGAAAATGTCGGATGTCCGGGGCGTCGGACGTCCGGAAAAGTCGGAAATCCGTAAATTCGGTTCGGGTTATGTCGGTGTACTAGAGTAGGGGTACCCTAGTACCCCGAACTCGTGCATGGACAGTCGCATCACCCCGCGGCAGGGCTGGCCTGGTGACCGCCAAGGTCCTCAGCGGCTCCTTTGGAGCCATTCAAGAACAAAGTAATCAAGGCCCCGGCAAGAGGAGCTTGCCGGGAAGGCCACTCAAGGCACGAAGGAAACAAGACCCCGGCAAGAGGAGCTTGCCGGGAAAGCTTGGTGAGCGACAAGCTCCCGAGCGCGACAAGGACCTTGCCGCGACAAGGCGCTTGCCGCGGCAGGTAACCTCTCTTCATCTCCGCTCCAGCTCATCCGCCAACGTGTCGCCATGGGGCTTTCCCAAGCACGCGTGTCAATGGGCTGTGCAGCCAGCGGGGAGCGGCGATAAGCGGCGCTGACAAGCTACCATCGTGGCAAACGGAGGCGCACTTGACGGTCCTGTTGCCTTTGTCAGCGACAGGACGGACATTTATGGCTCTTGTCCCTTGCCGTCGAGTTAGGTATAGATCATCGTACACTGTATAAAGCGTGTACCAACCTCTGTTTTTCCTATTTTACCCTTGTCTACTTGCCACTGTGGTGACCCTTGAACCTATAAAAGGAGGCCCAAGGGCAACGTAGAAAGGGTTCGCTCGGTTCAGTTCATTGGACTCATTCGAGACCACATTCAGGCTAGGTTTTGTAGCTCCCTTTGCTCCCTAGCAAAAGCTCAATAGAATCCACCAAGCAGCAAGGGAGTATTATCTCTCCGGAGAGCTCCGAAGCTGGGTAAATCTGCTCGTGTGCATCGCCTCGATCCGCTCTTTGTGCATTCTCCGCCCCCCTCCGAACCACAAGGGACCAGGTCCCATAGGTGTTCGTGGGACACGATCAGCTTCCCCGACATATTTGGCGCGCCAGGTACGGGGCGTCGAGGCTGTGTGAACCCGATCCAGCGTTCACACGAGCATTTTCTTCATCATCTTTGTCAACATGCCACCGAAGAAGAAGGCTTCGGCGGCAGCAGAACCGTCCGCGTCAAACCCACCACCACCGGAGCTGACGAGTGGTGGGGAAGACGCTGGCGGAGGAATGGACGTCGTCGAGAGAGCCCACGACGCCGCCAGGTCCAAGGACAAGGCAGCGCAGGCTTCGGCGTCCGAATCCGCACCGCGTCCTTCTCAGAAGGCGCGGGACCGACAGCGTCATGATGCTCGCAGCACCATACGCTCGTTGGATCAAGGCCAAGCTGGAGGTTCCCGAGGCCCTCGAGACCCGCATGCACGCCAGCATGCTGGTACGAGCGGAGTACGGTCGCTCGGGCGGGATGCTGCTCTGGTAAGGAGTCCGAGCACATCGCGTTCCTCGCTCCGTACACCATTGCCGCCTACAACTCCAGCGGAAGCCTTGGCGAGAGCTCAGTTACTTCTAGACTACCCTCCAACGGCCGACAAGGTTGACGAATGGAGGGCTACAATCCAGAGTCTCATCGACTTTGCCAACGGCGACGTTCCGCGGCAACCAACTGCGTCCTTGCCGCGGTGCGGCGACAAGGCACGAGCCGGTGGCGACGAGACCTGCGGGGGTGACACCACCATGCACTCCCCTTCCCGAAGGCCAAGATCACCAGCTCCTCGGATCCACCTCGACAGCGACTCCACCGCGTCGTCGGATCCACGAGCTCGCCGTGATCAGCGCCAAGTTCTTAAGGAACGGCAACAAGAAGACGCCGAACCCGCGATCGAAGCGCCAAGAGAAGCGCGACGTCAATCCGACCAGCGCGCGGGCCCGCTGTTGACATGCATGCGCCAGGGAACCAGCGACTTGTCAGACGCGATAGGTTGCCCTGCGTTCACTCGTGAGCTGCGGCAAGTCCAAAGGGTCTGACAAGAAAAATTTCAAGCCGATGTGCGGAGAAGTATGATGGCAGGACACACCTTCGAGTTCCTCAAAGATCTACACCATCGCGGTGCAGGCTGCAGGGGACGGACGACAAGATCCTCGCCAACTACTTCCCTCTGGTGCTCAAGCCAAACGTCAGATCTTGGCTCATGCACTTGCCGGACAGCTCCATATCTTCTTGGGCAGATTTGTGCCATCAGTTTGTCGGCGCCTTCACAGGCTGCCACAAGCCTCATGGCCAAGAGAGTGACCTTCACCTTCTCGCCCAGAAGGAGGGAGAGTCCCTGCGCAAGTTCATCCAGAGATTCAGTCGTGTGCACTACAACATCCCAGACGCCCACCCTGCCAAGGTGATCAGCGCGTTTCATCGTAACGTCAAGGAACCGTAGGATGAGGGAGGAGATGGCGATGTGCAAGGTCAAGGACGTCAGTGAGCTGTATGCCTTGGCCGACAAGTGTGCACGCGCTGAGGAGGGAAGAAGACTCCCAGGAGAGAATGTTGGAGCAGAATCTGACAGTGAGGAGACCGCCCCGGCAAGGAAGAGCCGGCGGCGGAACAACAGAAAGAAGAAGAACAAGGAGGTACTAGTTGTCGAGCAGTCCGGCAACGGAGGTGGCGCCAAGCAGGCCAAGGCTGGCGGCTCCGGCAAGGAGGTTGCCGCTGACACTGACCGCCAAACTGTGGCTGCCGCCGACAAGCAGGACAGCTCCAACAAACAGTACTGTAAGATTCACCGCACCAAGGGCCATGATCTCCAGAGCTGCAAGAAGGTCGAGCAGCTTGTTGAGCTACAGAAGGCTGAGTACGAGCGGCGAGACAAGGAGAAAGCCCAGGAGGGTGCCAGTACAGCTAGCAAGAAGAGACCCGGCCGGGGGGGGACGCCGCGGCAAGGCCAAGCAGCGGCAAGGAGACAGACATCCCCACGGCCATGACAAAGACGAAGAAGAAGATGATAATGAAGACATGGAAGACGATGAAGCTGATGAGCAGGAGTTTCAGAAGGCAACGGAAGTTCTCTGCGTTGACGGTGGTGCTTCTCTGCATACCTCGCACCGCCAACTCAAGCAATGGATGCGGGAGGTCAATGCAGCAGAACCATCCGTGGAGTCACGTAGACCTCTGAAGTGGTCCAGCACGCCCATCATTTTTGATATTGAGGACCACCCTGATCGCATAACTACGGTCGGGTGCTTGCCGATGTTGGTCTCACCAACTATCCGCAACCTCAAGGTCACTAAAATGTTGGTTGACGGCGGGGCCGGCCTGAATCTGATCTCCTCTGCAGTGCTCCAGAAGCTTCAGATCCCTGACAGCGAGCTCGAAGAGACTGGCACTTTCCAAGGAATCAACCCAGGAAGGAGCAAGCCGAAAGGGAAGATCACATTGCCGGTAACATTTGGCAGTGAGTTAAATTTCAGGACTGAGAGGGTCACATTCGACGTTGCTGATTTCCCATTGCCCTACAATGGGATACTTGGCAATCCAAGACTCGCCAAGTTCATGGCAGCCCTCATTACGCCTACAACCTGCTCAAGATGCCCGCCCAATAAGCGCCATTTCTGTCCATGGCGATAAGAAGGATGCGCTTATCTGCGCCGACAAGATTTACCGGGATGCAGCAGCTGCGACAGATAGCAAACCACTTGCCGCTGAAGCTCCCGGGGGGAAGAAGAAGACCACCTTGTCCGGCAAGAGCTCTGATGCCCACTCCAGCAAGCGCACCTCTTCGGAGTGCTGCGCTACCGTCGAGGACGCACCATTGAGCTCCACCGGCAAGTGCAAGAAGATGATGGCAGCTCCACCGAAGACCAAAAAGGTGCCCGCCAAGGAGGACGACACTGGTGGTACCTTCACCATCAGTGCCACGCTTGACCCTAAATAGGAAGGCGAGCTCGTTGCTATCCTGCGGGCGAATGTCGATGTGTTTGAATGGCAACCATCCGACATCCCGGTGTTCCTGTGAAAGTAATTGAGCACCACCTAGCTGTCTGTCCTCACGCCGCCCGTCAAGCAAAAAGTTAGGAAACAGCGTTGGAGCGCCAAGAGTTCATAGTGAAGAGATCAAGAAACCGGAAGCAGCAGGCCTTGTCGAGGAGTGCTCCATCCCACGTGGTTGGCCAATCCGTAGTTGTATGCATAGGCGAATGGGAAATGGAGACTTTGTATTGACTTCACAGATGTTAATAAAGCTTGTCCCAAAGACCCATTTCCCTTGCCGCGTATAGACCAGATTGTTGACTCCACAGCTGGATGTGATTTGCTTTCATTTCTTGACGCGTATTCTGGATATCATCAGATCTTCATGGCAGAAGAGGATGAAGAGAAAACCGCATTCATTACACCATGTGGCACATACTGCTTCATACGGATGCCTTTCGGTTTGAAGAATGCTGGTTCAACGTTTGCGAGAGTAGTCCATGATGCCTTTGAGCCACAAATACACAGAAATGTAGAAGCCTACATGGATGACATAGTGGTCAAGAGCAAGGTGATGAGGACATGATTACCTTGGATACGACCAAAAATATTGCATACATGTATATTTGTGAGGTGATTTCTAATGCAAACTATGCAATAATTTATTTATGTCATCCAGGACAAAAATACTTCACAAACTTTTGTGCCATGTCTAATTGCAGGTGTATGGGACATTTGTACAATCCACATATGAAGATAAGGGAGAAAGAGATGTTTACCTGCTGTTCAAAAAGTTCTCTCACGTCACTTTTGGCCCAAGAGAAGATAGAGTCCAAGTCTCTCACGTTCGGACTCAGATTCGGACTGCAGACATACCTGACTCAAAACGTCTATAACTTTTTCATACGGACTCCAAATTGGTTGATTCTTCTTTTGTTGGAAAATAGATTTCGTGCATTTCCCAACCCAATTGGAATCACCTTAAAATCCGTCCGGAGCGTTGAGTTATGGACGAAACAATCTGATGCTGCAGCAGAATCCGAGTCAAACTACAAGTCCAAAGGTGTTACGTCACCTCCGCTTGGGCCCATTGGCCTTGTACGACCTAGGGTGAGTTTTAGGCTGCCTTGGGACGTCCTCCCACCTCCTTGGCCGCCACCCCTTGCTCCTATATAAGTAGATCCATCTAGTAGCTTTTTTCTTGGGATTTGTTTAGTTAAAAGTTAGCCATTGCAACTTCGTGTACTTCGTTTGTGTCCAACGACCAGATCAAGACCGCTTACGGATCCCCACCATTATCAATACTTCATATATATTCGCAATATTCAGATTGCTTTATCATATTCTTGCTCGTTCTTCGATTGCTTGCAGGAATAGACCTTCGTGGTCAGGCTGATCGTGCTTCCGGCATCGTCAGTAACCTAAGGAGATTGGTTTAGCGATTGCTAAGGCGCAACGTCGTGCACGTTTGTAGTCGGATCGTCAAAGTCGACTCCATCAAATCGAGAGTTATCATCTCATCGAAAGATCGGGACACCTTTGCCTCTATCAAGTGGTATCAGTTTTCAGGTTGCTCGGTGAGAATTTCCAATTATCCCTAGATTAGATTTATTTTCTTACCTATTGTCCAAGAAAAAGCCACAAAAAAAGTTAGATCTATTCATCCTTTGTCCAAGCCAGTCTGAGCCTTTGCAGTTTTCTTTTCATTGTTTGCATTATTGAATTATCGGTTGCATCGTCGTGTCGAGTTGCTGGTCTTAGTGTCTAGTTCGTTTAGAGTTTCGAGTTCTGTTCACATTAGTCACGCCGCCGCTGCATCGTTATCCCTTCCGTTGATCACCATCCATCCATCAATTTCCACCACTTGCTACCCACCGCTCATTGTCATAACCATAGTTGAGATCGTTCACATCTTCACTTGATCCAATCTGCATCTTATCTAGTTTGTTTGGAAAGAGGAGAGAGAAAAAGAGAGAAAAAAGTAAAATAAAAAGTTAGAGAAAAAAGAGAGAAAGAAAAGAAAAATAAGTGTGAGAAAAAAGAGAGAAGAAAAAAAGAAAGTTCGGATCTATCTAGACTCAATCTCGTAGCTGAATTCGGATTGGAATCTGTTTTGTGCACTGTTCAGTAAAACAGGCATAACTTCCTCATACGAAGTCCGTTTTGGCTCCGCAAGTACTCAAATTAAAGCTAGAGACGAGCCGCATCTAAATAGTTGCAGAAGCTAGTTCAATATTTGGCACCTCAAAATCGGCTCCTAAATAGGTCTTTTTGCCCTCCGAAGTTCGTGAACACAGCTTATTCCAGTTTTTCAAACCAGTTTTAGAATTTTTTGACTCCTCATATCAACTCGGAATTGAGTGATTCTTTTTGAATTGGAAAGCTTGAGTTAGTAGCATTCTTTTAAAAAAGTTATCAGAAAATTGGCTCAAACTTTTCAAGAGGAAAATTGGAGAGAGTTGTTGTATATCCTGCTTGGCAGTTGTTCTTCATCATTATCTTTACTGCCGTTGTGATTTTCACTTATATCTTGCTGTCCAGAGCTACTTATTATCCTTCATTGATGCTAGTTGTGCTACGCCGTGACCTCATTAGTGTTCTAGGCTCGCGTCTCTAGTCTGGTCTAGCCTAGGACCAGCACAGTATCGTCGTTGAGCGTTTATTCAACATTGCATCTATGAATTGATTATTGCTAATTTTTTTGCTACCATATATAGCCAACCCAGCTCCACATATTTCTACACCGTGTATACGTACGTTCCCCTGGCAATCGCTTTACACAATCTTCAGAGTTACTTGACACCGTTGGTTGCCTGTCACCACCTGCCGCATGGTAAGAACTTGTAAGATATTGATATTTGCTTTACTGTGAGTACTTTACAACCACATCCTAGTAGTTCATAGGAACATTATTCTCGAATTTTTTTTCTTGTTTCTACTAATCATGACAGGTTCCGGAGATAGAAGTTCTTGGACGACGGACACATCTTCATCATCACGAGAGTTGGGACAACACACACAAGCATATGGTCAGGGTATGTCTTTACCATCATTTGAGGGTAGATTCAATCCTGCTATTTATCTAGCTTGGGAGCTTGAATTAGAAGAAGTTTTTAGTCACCATGATTTTTCTGAACTTGAGAGAGTACGAGCTACCACTAGAGCATTTACTGGTTTTGCTTCTGTTTGGTGGAGTGTACATTGTAAGAAAAACATTGATAACCAACCCACAACTTGGAAAGTTTTGAAAGCTGTAATGAGACAACAATTTTTTCCTCCTTACTATCGTCGTGAATTGCTTCGCAAATTTGAACAATTAAAACAAGGCAGTAACACTGTTCATACTTACTACAAAGAGTTCAAATCTTATATGCATCATTGTGACATAGAAGAATCTGAGGATGATACAATGAATAGATTTTTGGTGGTTTGGACCATGATATCCGTGCAAGATTTCACTATATTCCTCGCTCCATTATTGGTATGTATGTTCGCTTGTACCTTTGAGAGACAGCTACAGGAGGATGCATTGGGTGACTACAACAACTACTATTCCAGTTCATGCTCACCATCGTCAGTTGGTTCCTCCACCGTTGCACCTACTAGAGCAGCCCCACCCAGATTGTGAGCGCGACATCATCTCAAGTGTATGGTGCATTATCAAGGCCCGTACCTACATCAGCTACGTCTTTGCGACAAGGTAACAGTAAAGGTATTAATGATATAACTTCACATGAGAATGATGCATCCCTAGTTAACTTGAATGCATCATGTGTTGAGTTAACTGGTGATTTGAGCACATCACCTATTTTAGAGAATCTTGATACTATCATGAATGCGTCATGTGATCAAACAACTGAAATACCAACAATTTTGAGTGCACCCATTGAATTAACTATTGATACAAAAGAATCAATGTTTAATCATTTTGATATGACCTCTAATCTTGGTGATGATTCTGTGTCGAATGACTTATTGCATGTTTGCTTATTTAAGCATGTTGTAGCATGTAAACTTGATGCAAGTTTTATTCACCAATGTTGGGATGGTTTAATGATGAACATTGTCAATCTTTTGAAATGAATAAGAGCTTCACTTATATGTGCAAACTGAGTTGTAATATTTTCATGCCTTCTACTTCTTGTGATAATGTTTTGGCGTTAGATTTTATGAACTATGCAAGTTACTCATCTATTCATGTGTCATATGTGCAAAAATTAAGGGAAGTAAAAATGGATGACATATACATATACAACATGTACACCTTGTCTCTTTTGTTAGCCATATTTCAGACTAAGCAACGCCGAGGACGGCTTTGTTTTCAAGAAGGGGAGGATGATGAGGACATGATTACCTTGGATACGACCAAAAATATTGCATACATGTATATTTGTGAGGTGATTTCTAATGCAAACTATGCAATAATTTATTTATGTCATCTAGGACAAAAATAATTCACAAACTTTTGTGCCATGTCTAATTGCAGGTGTATGGGACATTTGTACAATCCACATATGAAGATAAGGGAGAAAGAGATGTTTACCTGCTGTTCAAAAAGTTCTCTCACGTCACTTTTGGCCCAAGAGAAGATAGAGTCCAAGTCTCTCACGTTCTGGACTCAGATTCGGACTGCACAGACATACCTGACTCAAAACGTCTATAACTTTTTCATACGGACTCCAAATTGGTTGATTCTTTTTTTGTTGGAAAATAGATTTCGTGCATTTTCCAACCCAATTGGAATCACCTTACAATCCGTCCGGAGCGTTGAGTTATGGACGAAACAATCTGATGCTGCAGCAGAATCCGAGTCAAACTACAAGTCCAAAGGTGTTACGTCACCTCCGCTTGGGCCCATTGGCCTTGTACGACCTAGGATTAGTTTTAGGCTGCCTTGGGACGTCCTCCCACCTCCTTGGCCGCCACCCCTTGCTCCTATATAAGTAGATTGATGAGGACATCAATACCATTGTTACACCCACAGCCCCTACTGCTACATATACTGGACCAATTACTAGAGCTCGCGCACGCCAATTAAATTATCAGGTACTTTCGTTTTTTTGGTAATGATTCTAATGTTCATGAGGATATGATGCTGCCTAAATTGGATACATTTGTTTTGCTTACAAATGAAGGCCCTAGCTTGGAGAAGGATGGACATTGGAGCAAGAACAAGCATGGAGATAATGCCATGCTCAAGGGGAACAAGAACGGAGTTACAAGTGATGATTTCAGGACTTTGAAGCCACCATAATGGATGCATGAAGCCTTGGACGAAATATACAAGATGCTACTTCATAAATGTCGTCCCGAGGCTATTCTAGGTGCTGCGTCACCTTATTAGTGGGCCAGGCCCATGTAATTTCGAAATACTTAAGTATAGGCTGTTTTTAGAGTCCGTATGTGGGGAAACAAGAGTTATGGTTGATTTGGACCCCTCCACCAAGGGCCACGAAATTCCCCCTCTTCCTCCATATATACAGCCCTTAGGGCACCGTTTAGACCTTGGGTTTTGTTTAGATTAAAAGTTCGCCATAGCTGCAACTTCGCAGCATTTCGCTTGTGTTCAACGACCGCACAAAGGCGTCACAGAACCCCACCTTGATCAATAAAGCTTTCATCTTATATTCGCAATATCCAGATTGCAATCTCAGTTTCTTGCTTGTTCTTCGCTTGCTCGCAGGAAACAGGCCCTCGTGGTCAGGTTGATCGTGCTCCGGCGTGGTCAATAACCCTCGGAAGTTGGTTTAGCGATTGCTAAGGCGCGACGTCTCGCACGTTCGTAGTCGGATCGTCAAGGTCGACTCCCACAGAAACGATAGCCACCATCTCATCGAAACATCGGGACACCTTTGCCTCTATCAAGTGGTATCAGATTTTCAGGTTGCTCGGTGAGATTTTACAGTTTTTCGTAGATTAGATCGAGTCTGTTCTTCATACCTAAAGTCCACGAAAAAGCCAAAAAAAAAATTAGGGTTAGTTCATCATATCCGAACCAATCTGAGCCTTTGCATAATCTTTTTAGGGTTTTGCTTTGTTGAATTTGCGGTTGCATCGTCGTGTCAAGTTGCTGGTCTTAGAGTCTAGTCTTTTAGAGTTTCGAGTTCTGGTCATAAGTTGTCACGCCGCCGCCGCACCATCATCCGTGTCCATATACCACCACCAATCCGTATCCAAATACCACCATCAATCCGTATCCATATACCACCACCGCTACCATATACCACCACCGCTGCCATATACCACCTCCATATATCCACCACCATATATCCACCACCAATCCGAGTTCCTTGCATATTAGGTTTGTTTTCGAGATACATCTAGTTTCCGATTCGTGTTTCCTTGCCGGAGTAGGTTTCGAAAAAAAAAAGTCTGAAACCACCTCCGCTTAGGCCCAAAATTTTCCAAAACGCATTTGTCAAAAAAAATTTGGCTATCCTATTTTAGGTGTTTATAAGCGTATTGAGACGATCGCCGTTATAGAAAGTTTTTTGACCCGTTTCAGTTTTTGGGTCCGGCAAATAAAAAAAAATTGGTCAAAAAATTTTCGTGCCCATCCTTTCGGTTTGCCACTGGAAGAGTTTTGAGACACTCGCCATTATAGTGATTTTTCAAAAAAAAAAAAAGTGCAGCAAAAAAAAGCAGCGCAAAAAAAAAGCGAATTTTTTTTCTAGAGTGTGCTTTTCCCTTGTTTACGTGCAGCGCCGTGATTTTGTTAGTGTTCTAGGCTCGCGTCTCTAGCACGGTCTAGCCTAGGACCAGCACAAGACTCGTCGTTGAGCGCTTATTCAACTTTGCATCTCTGAATTGATTATTGCTAACCTTTTTGCTACCATATTATAAGCCTTCCCAGCTCCACATACATCTACATCGTGCGCTTGACTCTCCCCGTAATCGCTCTATCCAAGCTTTGAGAGTTTTGACTACATCGGTTGCCGATCACCGCTTCTGCTGGGTAAGAACTGGTAAGAATTTGAGATTTGCTCGACGGATTTGTGACTGTCCACCACACCATCACCACCACTTCCTAGTAGTCCGTCAATCATATTCTTGTGTGTTTCTATTGCTGCTAACCATGGCAGGATCACAAGTCGATTTAGACCGACCGGGAGAACATGACAAACAAAGCGCTACATGATAAGTTTCAACAAATGATGAGTGGGCAGGTGGACGATGTGCTAAATAGATTTGAAGAGGCCATGGAGAAGATAGATGGCATTGAGAAGGCGTCAAACAAAGCTCGATAACAAGTTTAATGAATTGCTCGCGCTACCACCACCACCACCGGCTGCACCTAACGCACCTCTACTACAACAACACGGACTACCTCCACATCGCGAAACAGCCCTCCGCCGAGCTTCCCGTGTCCCTCTTCACCGCCAAGCTGCTGGTGCTGCTGTTGATACTTCGTGGCTCCTGCTGCTGCGGCGGGGAGGATGATTATGTGAGAGCTTACGAGGATGAGGTTGATCAACATCGAACTCGTGCAACCACCAGCACCACAACCACCGGTCGTCCACATGCAAATAATGGCAATGTTCGGCTCCCTTCAGTACGAGATCATGACCATCTCCCTAAACTGAAATTGAATATTCCACCATTTGAGGGTAGATATGTTCCTGATATATATCTTACTTGGGAATTAGAAACTAAACAACGATTTACATGTTTACAATATCCCGAGGAGAGACGTGTTCTGCTGCTGTTTGTGCTTTCACTAGCTTTGCATGTGTTTGGTGGTCTGAACATTGTAGATTATATCCTGTTCCAGCTACTTGGGCTGCTTTGAAAACTGCTATGCGTATCGTTGGGTTCCACCATATTATCAGCGTGAATTACTTCAAAATTGCAGCGCTTAAGACAAGGAAAAATTCGGTAGAAGAATATTATCGGGAACTACAAACTGGCTTGATTAGATGTGGTATTGTTGAGGAGAATGAAGCTATGCTTGCACGTTTTCGGGTGGATTAAATAGAGAGATTCAGACCATTCTAGACTACAAGGATTATAATAATATCACTCGATTATTCCATCTTGCTTGTAAAGCTGAACGTGAAGTGCAGGATCGATGTGCCTTGGCGCGGACTAACTTTTCTCGCAGGTCGCCTTCATCATGGACACCACGTGCATCATCTACTTCCACACGCTCTACTTCACCGGCACCTCCGTGGCTGCCACCTCCAACCGTGATACAAGAAAGCAGGCACAACCACCACTATCTCGCCAAGAGTACACCTGGGCCTACACAGAGCTCTTCTTCTTCCATGGCGTCAACAGGGCACACAAGTGATATTATTTGTCGTCGTTGTAAGGGAAGAGGACATTTTATGAGAGAATGCCAATCTCAGCGTGTGATGATTGCTACCGAGGATGGTGGGTATGAGTCTGCTAGTGACTATGATGAAGAGACTTTGGCTCTTATTACACATGAAGAACACGGTGGAGATGATTCGATCCCGAGACGCAATACATGGCTGTCAAGATGCCGACAAGTATGAATGTTTAGTTGCTCAACGTGTTTTGAGTGTGCAGGTTACACAAGCGAGAGCAAAATCAGAGGCATAACTTGTTCCATACAAAGGGAGTTGTGAAGGAACGTTCTATTCAAGCGTCATCATAGATGGAGGGAGCTGCAACAACTTGGCTAGCATGGATATGGTGGAGAAGCTTTCTCTCACCACAAGACCACATCCACATCCTTACTACATCCAATGGTTCAACAACAGCGGCAAGGTTAAGGTAACACGTCTGTTCGTGTGCATTTTAGTATCTCTACATATGCTGATTATGTTGATTGTGATGTGGTACCTATGCAAGCATGTTCCTTATTACTTGGTAGACCATGGCAATTTGATAAAATTTCTGTACACCATGGTAGAAACAATCAGTATACTCTTGTTCACAAGGATAAAATATTACTTTGCTTCCTATGACTCCTGATTCCATTTTGAAAGATGATATTAATAGAGCTAATAAAGCAAAACAGGAGAAAAATAAGAGTGAAAATCAGATTGTGGCAAAAGAATTTGAGCAACAAATGAAGCCTAATAATAAACCATCTAATGTTGCTTCTGAAATTAAACTGAAAAGTGCATGTTTATTTGCCACCAAATCTGATATTGATGAGCTAGATTCTAGCAAATCTGTTTGCTATGCTTTTGTGTGCAAAGAGGCATTATTTTCATTCGAGGACGTGCTTTCCTCTTTGCCCCCTGCTGTCACTAACATTTTGCAGGAGTTCACGACGCCTTCCCACAAGACGTGCCACCGGATTACCACCTATTCGAGGGATTGAGCATCAAATTGACTTAATTCCCGTGCATCGCTACCCAACCGCGCACCATACCGCACCAATCCAGAGGAGACGAAGGAGATTATCGTCAAGTCAGTGAGCTGCTCGACAAAGGTTATATACGCGAATCTCTTAGTCCTTGTGCTGTTCCTATTATACTAGTGCCTAAAAAGGATGGTACGTCATGTATGTGTGTTGATTGTAGAGGCATTAATAATATTACTATTCGTTATCGCCATCCTATTCCTAGGCTAGATGATATGCTTGATGAATTGAGTGGCTCTACAATATTCTCCAAAGTTGATTTATGAGTGGATACCATCAAATTCGTATGAAATTGGGAGATGAATGGAAAACAGCATTTAAAACTAAGTTTGGATTATATGAGTGGTTAGTCATGCCTTTTGGGTTAACTAATGCACCTAGTACTTTCATGAGATTAATGAACGAAGTTTTACGTGTTTTCATTGGACGATTTGTGGTAGTTTACTTTGATGATATACTGATTTATAGCAAATCTTTGGAAGAACATTTGGAACATTTACGTGTTGTTTTTAATGCTCTCGTGATGCACGCTTGTTTGGTAACCTTGGGAAGTGCACCTTTTGCACCGACCGAGTATCTTTTCTTGGCTATGTTGTTACTCCACAGGAATTGAAGTTGATAAAGCCAAGATTGAAGCTATTGAGAGTTGGCCGCAGCCCAAAACGGTCACACAAGTGAGGAGTTTTCTTGGACTCGCTGGTTTCTATAGGCGTTTTGTGAGAGACTTTAGCACCATTGCTGCACCTCTCAATGAGCTTACAAAGAAGGATGTGCCTTTTGTTTGGGGTACCGCACAGAAGAAGCCTTCACGGTATTGAAAGATAAGTTGACACATGCTCCTTTACTCCAACTTCCCGACTTTAATAAGACTTTTGAGCTTGAATGTGATGCTAGTGGAATTGGATTAGGAGGTGTGTTATTACAAGATGGCAAACCTGTTGCATACTTTTCTGAAAAATTGAGTGGGCCTAGTCTGAACTATTCTACTTATGACAAAGAATTATATGCTCTTGTTCGGACTTTAGAGACATGGCAACATTATTTATGGCCCAAAGAATTTGTTATACATTCTGATCATGAATCTTTGAAACATATTAAAAGTCAAGCTAAACTGAATCGTAGACATGCTAAATGGGTTGAATTCATTGAGACTTTCCCTTATGTCATTAAACACAAGAAGGGTAAAGAAAATGTTATTGCCGATGCTTTGTCTCGTCGCTATACTATGCTTTCACAACTTGACTTCAAAATATTTGGTTTGGAGACCATCAAAGATCAATATGTGCATGATGCTGATTTTAAAGATGTAATGCAGAATTGTAAAGAAGGAAGAATATGGAACAAGTTCGTTATTAATGATGGTTTTGTGTTCCGTGCTAACAAGCTATGCATTCCTGCTAGCTCTGTTCGTCTTTTGTTGTTGCAGGAGGCGATGGAGGAGGATTAATGGGACACTTTGGCGCCAAGAAGACGGAGGATATACTTGCTACACATTTCTTTTGGCCAAAGATGAGACGGATGTTGAGCGTTTTGTTGCTCGCTGCACTACATGTCAAAAAGCTAAGTCACGACTCAATCCACATGGTTTATATATGCCTTTGCCGGTGCCTAGTGTTCCTTGGGAGGATATATCTATGGACTTTGTTTTAGGTTTACCTCGAACAAAGAAGGGGAGGGATAGCATATTTGTTGTCGTGGATAGATTCTCGAAAATGGCACACTTTATACCATGTCATAAAAGCGATGATGCTGTTAATGTTGCTGATTTGTTCTTTCGTGAAATTATTCGCTTGCATGGTGTGCCAAATACTATTGTTTCAGATCGTGATACTAAATTTCTTAGCCACTTTTGGAGATGTTTATGGGCTAAGTTGGGGACTAAACTGCTTTTTAGTACTACTTGTCACCCCCAAACCGATGGATAAACTGAAGTAGTCAATAGAACATTGTCTACTATGCTTAGGGCTGTTTTGAAGAATAATAAGAAAATGTGGGAAGAATGCTTGCCTCATATTGAATTTGCTTATAATCGCTCATTGCATTCTACTACTAAGATGTGCCCTTTTGAAATTGTGTATGGCTTCCTACCTCGTGCACCTATTGATTTGTTGCCTCTTCCATCTTCGGAGAAAGTTAATTTTGATGCTAAAGAACGTGCTGAATTGATTTTAAAATGCATGAGATAACTAAGGAAAACATTGAGCGATGAATGCTAAATATAAACATGCTGGAGATAAGGGTAGAAAACATGTTGTCTTTGCACCGGAGATCTTGTTTGGTTACATTTATGTAAGGATAGGTTTCTAATTTGCATAAATCAAAGCTAATGCCACGTCTTGATGGTCCATTTAAGGTGTTAGAGAAAATAAATGATAATGCATATAAACTTGAGCTACCTGCAGATTTTGGGGTTAGTCCCACTTTTAACATTGTAGATTTGAAGCCTTATTTGGGTGAGGAATATGAGCTTCCGTCGAGGACGACTTCATTTCAAGAAGGGAGGATGATGAGGACATCAATACCATTGTTACACCCACAGCCCCTCTTGCTACATATACTGGACCAATTACTAGAGCTCACATGCGCCAATTAAATTATCGTACTTTCGCTTTTTTGGTAATGATTCTAATGTTCATGAGGATATGATGCTGCCTAAATTGGATACATTTGTTTTGCTTACAAATGAAGGCCCTAGCTTGGAGAAGGATGGACATTGAGCAAGAACAAGCATGGAGATAATGCCATGCTAAGGGGAACAAGAACGGAGTTACAAGTGATGATTTCAGGACTTTGAAGCCACCATAATGGATGCATGAAGCCTTGGACGAAATATACAAGATGCTACTTCATAAATGTCGTCCCGAGGCTATTCTAGGTGCTCACGTCACCTTATTAGTGGGCCAGGCCCATGTAATTTCGAAATACTTAAGTATAGGCTGTTTTAGAGTCCGTATGTGTGGGGAAACAAGAGTTATGGTTGATTTCGACCCTCCACCAAGGGCCACGAAATTCCCCCCTCTTCCTCCATATATACAGCCCTTAGGGCACCGCTTAGACCTTGGGTTTTGTTTAGATTAAAAGTTCGCCATAGCTGCAACTTCGCGATTTCGCTTGTGTTCAACGACTGCACAAAGGCGCCACGTAACCCCACCTTGATCAATAAAGCTTTCATCTTATATTCGCAATATCCAGATTGCAATCTCAGTTTCTTGCTTGTTCTTCGCTTGCTCGCAGGAAACAGGCCCTCGTGGTCGTTGATCGTGCTCGCGTGGTCAATAACCCTCGGAAGTTGGTTTAGCGATTGCTAAGGCGCGACGTCTCGCACGTTCGTAGTCGGATCGTCAAGGTCGACTCCCACAGAAACGATAGCCACCATCTCATCGAAACATCGGGACACCTTTGCCTCTATCATAGATCCATCTAGTAGCTTTTTCCTTGGGATTTGTTTAGTTAAAAGTTAGCCATTGCAACTTCGTGTACTTCGTTTGTGTCCAACGACCATGTAACATCCCAAATTTTCAATTTGGAATGTTATACATTAGGTCATCATGCATATCATATTTTCTCGCATTTTTCCGATCCTAGAAATTTCACGCAACTCAAGGACCCTCGGAGAGAGTTGGAAGTTTCGTAATTTTCATATTTGGGATCTCTCAAATTTTGAAAATAGGATCATTGGATTATTTAAATTATCTTCATAAAGTTTTTCCTATAAAAATATCTTGAGAGGGAATAATATGACTTTCCCAAACAGTTAGGAAAATGAAGATATTATAAATAAACCAAATTTGGGTTTTGGAGATTTATTTTGCTTAGGCAAAAATGAGCATTTAAAAATATTTTTTGCATGTATTTTGTTTTTAAAGTTCATTTTGTTCGATTCATTTTTAGGAGTCGGAGAAAATTTGTTTTAATTAATTTGGAGTTCATTTGATATTTATTTTATTTGTTTTGTTTTAAATTTAAAAAAAAAAGCTTCTGGACCGAGGCCCAGCCGGCCAGCGCCAGCCAGCCCAGCCCAGCCGCCTCCGGCCCACCTCCTCCTCCTCCTCATGGCCAGTCGCTCGAAGGCCGCCCGCGTCGCCCGCCGTCCGCTCCGCCCCCTGCCCCTTGCCCCCTCCCTAAGCAACCGCCCCCCGCCTTTATAAACGCCCCCCCCTCTCCTCACTCACGGAGCCGCCCACCCCCCGCCCCGCCTCGACCGAACCCGCCCGCCGCCAAGGAGCCGCCGCTGCTTTCCCGCACGCCGACGCCGGACCTCGCCTCCCTCGACCCCGACCGGACCTCCCGACCACGAGTCCCGCTGAGCCTCGCCCGCGAGCCACCGGAGGTAGCCGCCCGCCGCCCGACCGGTTTTCCTAAACCGATCCGGTTTATTTAAAAAAAACATGTTTGGTTTTTTTTAAAAAAACCTAGTTTGGTTTTGTTTTTTCGGTTTTCTTATTTAACGGACGCTCACCGAACCGCTCGCTTCAATGAACGCGTTCGTTAGATTCGCTCATTAATCTAACGCTCGCTTTTAACTCGCTCGTCGTTTTTCTTTTAATCGGAATTAATCCGTTATTTTTCCGATTTGATTTCAGATCTGATTTTCAAAACTGTTTTATTTCTCGCTCGCTTATCGGAATCAGTGATTCAAGCGCCGGAGTTTCAGAATTACCGCCGTTCGACTACCCTACTTTCACAGAGTTTTGCCACTGTGAAATTTTGACCTAATTTCAGATTGCTAAACCGAGACGTTCTCTCTCGAGTTTCGACTTTCGGGGTTTATTTTGATTCGATTCTTTTGCCACCAGGGTTCTTAAGTTGAACTCTCTGGTTAGATCTTTTATTCGAGATTTCCCTGTGCATTAGATGAATACTTATTGTATGCTTGTTGTTTGTCTGCGTTAGATCACCCGGAGTGCGCCGCTTGTTACTTCGAATCTCTAGGACACGTGGATCATCAGCAAGGCAAGTAACACTTTGATCATACCCTTCTCATACCCAGTTTTATGCATTAGATCTATTCCTCAAACACTTGCATGATTAGGATCTAATTAAATTGTGGGTTTTGGGAAGTAGATTGAGGTAGTACCTAATACCTGTTTTACTTATGAAACCTTGGGAGTTACTTCTACGTTTGCTTGTTCATGCCATGCTATGCTAGTAGACGTGGATTGGGTGAGTGAATATCCATGACAGATGTGAGATTGTTTAATTAATGGTTTATCTAAGGTGGCAACCTAACACACATCTGGGTGGATTGAGGCACCTGGTTTCTATCAGGACTTGCCTGTATTTCTTCGGACCGCCACCTGTGCTCTAAGGGATCATAAGATTATTCAAACTGAAACTTCCGTGTGCAGCCACAAGCCAATTATGGGCTCTGGCGTAGTTGACTAAGTCGTCTGAACTCTTACGGGCAGACTAGCTGATGTAGGGATATAGGTTGGTACGGTCTACCCACATGTAAGGTGCTAGCGCTTCGAAAGACTATGTCTCGGTCATCCGCTTCTCAAACACCATGTAGTGCGAGAACCAAGCGGAGGCGATCGAGTCTTGTGGGGAAAAGTGCAAAACCTCTGCAGAGTGTATAAACTAATCATGATTAGCCGTGTCCCCGGTTATGGACAATTTGAGTATCCGTACTTGATTATCATGTGAATCTCAACATGTTACTTCTAAATAAAAGTTATTGGGTTTTGATGAGTACCTTTTAATTGGGATTGAGGATGTCACAACCATCTTCAATGTTTAACAACCACCATGATAGTTAAATAAAATTATTCCTTTGATGTAGGGAAAATCAGCTTTATGCAAATGTAAATCAGAGAGCCTTACCACCAGCCAAATATGCATGTAGTATAGGCTTGTTTATTCATTGCTCTTTATGTGTTACATTGCCAAGATATTCCATGTGTCAACCCGTTTTGGGCTGCAACTTTTCACGCTATGCAGACTTTTCGACGACGAGTAAGGTGTTAGGTCGTGGTTCTATACTCGATGATGCCGTTGGAGTTGATGGACTCGCTTATCTTCCAAGTCTTCCGTTGTTATTATTAGATGGCCTTAAGCCATATTTTGTATTCAGTTCCCTTGTGGACAACGATGTAATAAGTGTGTGATTGCTACTCGCTATAAATCCTTCAAGCATCTCGTGGTGTCAAGACATTCGATCCAGGATGACACCGAGCACGTAGCGCTAGATCCATTCGGTCTGGTCGCTCAGAGAATGGTATCGAGCACACGCCGACCGTAGGACACGACCACTAAGTTAAAGCCATAGATCACTCTCTCTTCCCATTTTCTAACTCCTCATCTTTTCTACTCTCTTTAGGATGACGGACGCGAAGATCAAGTACACCCAACCGGATGAAGGCACACCTTTTGGATTTCACTTGAAGGAAGTTACTAAGTACCAACATTGGACTACCAAGCTTCACCGGACTTTCAACGCCACTCGCTCAAGAGGAGCGCCGAAGATTCATGCTCACGCTCGGAAGGACATTCGCCCCAATCACCGTGCCAATAGATAGTGTTTTCAGCACCCACTTGAGTCCAGGAAAGAGCATGGCAGCTCACATCACCATGGGACGATTGGAGAAGTCTATCAAGAAGATCTCAAGGACACCATCTACCAGATTTGCGGACGCCGAGATGACAAGCGGGACGTCGTCAACACCAAGAAGGATAGGTCCATTGCAGCTTTCATCCAGAGTTAAACCAGCACATTCGACGCCAGAGAATCAAATGTGCAATGACATGTTGGAGTTGCAGAAGACGAAGGAAAGGATCATCGAATTGGAAGAAGAACTAAAGACTACACGCAAGGACTACATGGACGAGATCGTAGCTCGGCAAGACACAATAACGATCTTAAGTACGAGATCAAGAACTCAAGAAGAAGTTGGCGCCAGAATGAAGACCAGATGTCGAACACCAAATCGACTACATCAACATCGACGACTCCGATTCGGATCCAAGTGAACCCGACTTTGAAGACGAAGCTGGAGCAGACATCATGGAGTCTTCCACCGGATCAAACTAGTAGAAGTCCCCCACATATTAGTAGTATTCCCTCCATGTAAACATTATAGTACACGCACTTTTGCGATAGTTAGATCGTTGTAACCCTTGTTTGATTGAATGAAGTGAATTTTGTGTGATTTGCTCATGTGCATTTGGGTAGTGATTTCCCCTTAGACCTCATTCTATTCTACTTTCTCTCCTTTTCTAAACCCTTCAGATGCCTCCAGACGCGACCCGGATTCGCTTTTCCCGCCAGAGATCACCCAATTGATCCAGCAGCAGTATACCCGATTCAAACATTGGTGCGTAACAACAACAACAACAACAACAACCCACCGCCACCACCACCACCTGCGGATCATCCGACTCGCTTCTTAGACTGAACCCGCCGTGTATTCCAAAGAGCACCGAGCCAATTGTAGCAGATGACCGGCTCCGCAAGATAGGAAGGAGCTGACCACTGCAGGATGCATGATGGTGAAAGAGTGAAGTTTGCAGCACATCAGCTTGAAGGACCCGCAGAAGATGGTGGGAGAATTTCACAGCCACTTATCCCGTGAGACACCGCCACATGGGACCAGCCAAGAAGCTTTTCGCACAGCCCATGTTTCAGCAGGAGCCATGGCTATGAAGAAGCGTGAGTTTCGCAACCTACGCCAAGGAGGAAGGATCACACAAGATGTGGATGACTTTAGCAAACTAGCACGTTATGCCCTGATGACGCTACTACGTATGCAGCTAAACAGAGAAGTTTCTAGAAGGACTGAATGATGAGTTCAGATGCCGTTGATGGTAGCAAGTTTCAATAACTACCAGGAGTTAGTAGACCGAGCTCTCATGATTGAGGAAAAGCAGCAACAATTGAGAACTGCAAGCGGAAGTATGGACAAGGGAAGTATAACTCAGATCCCAAAGAAGCCTCGTTATACCCCTAAATCAGGAATTCAGTTTCAGATACCCATGGAGGAGGTAATTCAGACAACCATAATGGCACCAAGAATGGGAACGGAATGGAGGAAGCAACGACAGAACCGCACCAACCCGCTTCACACCATCCAAGGTAGACCTGAGTCACATTACTTGCTTTAAGTGCCGCAAGATGGGCATTATGCAAATGACTGTCCGTAGGCCGTAATGGAAATGGCAATGGAAGCTCGAAAGAAGCCCAACCCTTTCAACAGGGGACAAGTGAACCACATTGATGTGGAGGAGGTTGAAGATCAGCCCGATGCAAGAATCGGTAAGTTTTTGGTTAAGTCTTTTCTGCAATTGTTCTTTTTGATACTTGGTGCATCGCATTCATACATATCAAGGGATTTGTGGATAAGTACGAGTTACCAACCCAAGCCCTTAGGTCACCCATGCTATTAACCTCACCCGAGCAGAGTACATGGCTAGTAAATGGTGTGATCGATCGCCACTAAGGATCGGACACTATGTTTTCCCCTCGCACCTAATAGTTCGGAATCCCAAGGATTGGACGTGATATTAGGAATGGATTGGTTATCAAAGTATGGAGGAAACATAGATTGTACCACAAGGTCAATTTTGCTCACCACACCGTAAGGAAGAAGGATTAAGTATGTATCACGGCACGAGCCGAGGAGAGCACAAGTTAATTGCTTAACAGGAGTGGTACAGAAGAAGTACCAGGTGAAGGATTATCCCGATGTATTTCCTAAGAGTTGCTGTGAATGCCGCGGATAGAGACATTGAGTTTTGATCGAGCTGTTGCCGTGAACAGGCCCGATATCGGGCGACCGCATGTGATGCCCGCAAAGGATTTGGCAGAAATTAAGAAGCAGATTAAGGAACTATTGGATAAAGGTTTTATTCGCCCAAGTTCCTCACCTTGGGGATCACCCGCTTTATTGGTGGAGAAGAAGGATGGATCGTTGAGAATGGTTGTTGATTATCGTGGATTGAATGAAGTAACAATCAAGAACAAGTACCCACTACCGATGATAAATGATCTGCTTGATCGCTTGCAAGGAGCCAAAGTGTTTTCTAAGATCGACTTGCATCGTGGTACCATCGATTGAAGATTCGGGAGCAAGACATACCCAAGACAGCATTTACCACGAGATATGGATCTGTATGAGTATACCGTTATGTCATTTGATCGACTAACGCACCAGCCTATTTCATGAACCTGATGAACAAAGTGTTTATGGAGTTTTGGACAAGTTCGCTGTGGTGTTCATTGATGACATTTTGATTTTCTCAAGAATGAAGAGGAACACAAGGAACATTTGAGATTGGTTTTGAGAAACCGAGGGAACACCAGCTTGTATGCCAAGTTCAGCAAATGTGAATTTTGGTTAAAGGAAGTAGGATTTCTCGACATGTTATTTCCGGAGAAGGGATAGCAGTTGACCCCACAAAAGTTGAGACCAGAACCAAATGGGAAGCACCAACGACAGTTGGAGAGATTCGAGTTTCCTTGGACTCGCAGGATACTACCAAGATTCATTGAGAATTTCTCAAGGATTGCAAAACCTATGACAGAGTTGTTGAAGAAGGAAAACAAATTCATATGGACCGAGGACTGTGAGGCAAGTTTTCAGGAGTTGAAGAAAAGATTGGTTACCTCACCAGTTTTGATATTGCCGATCAAACTAAGGATTATGAGGTGTTTTATGACGCTCACGCCGAGGACTTGGAGCAGTGCTTATGCAGGAAGGAAGAGTTGTTTCAGATGCTTCACGACAACTTAAGCCCCATGAGTTGAATTATGCCACTCATGATTTGGAGTTAGCAGCCGTTGTGCATGCCTTGAAGACGTGGAGACATTTTCTCATTGGAAATCATTGTGAAGTATATACGGATCACAAGAGTTTGAAGTACATCTTCACACGTATGAATTGAATCTCAGATGAGAGGAGATGGTTAGAGCTAATCAAGGATTACGATATGAGATTGCATTATCACCCGGAAAGGCTAATGTCGAGCAGGCGCATTGAGCCGAAAGAGCCACGCCAATACCCTAATGATGGGAGGAATACCCAATGAGTTAGCCGAGGACCTTCGAGAGCTATGTTTGGAAATAGTTCCAGAGGCTATGTAGTAACATTGGAAATTCAATGACAATCGATGGACAAAATCGAGAAGCCCAAAAGGCGATAAGGAAGTTGCCTCTATAAAGGAGAAAATGAGCAAAGGAAAAGCTAAAGGATTTCGTGAGGATGAGCACGATACCCTATGGTTTGAAGACCGTGTTTATGTGCCCAATGACCCGTAGATCGGGAAGTTGATTTTACAAGAAGCCCATGATTCACCCTATTCGATTCACCCAGGGAATACCAAGATGTATTTGGATTTGAAGAATATTTTCCGTGGACCGGAATGAAGAAGGATATTATGAGTACGTAGCAGCTTTATGACGTATGTCGAAAGTAAAGGCGGAACATCGAAGCCCGCAGGATTGTTACAACCATTGCCGATACCGAATGGAAGTGGATAAACTAGGTATGGATTTCATCACAGGTTTGCCAAAGACCCGCTCAGATATGACTCGATTTGGGTCATAGTCGACCGCTTGACCAAGGTAGCCCATTTCATTCCAAATAAGACTACCTATAGCAGTGCTAAGTTGGCAAAGATATACATGACCAGAATTGTGTGTTTACACGGAGTTCCGAGGAGCATCGATCGATAGAGGAACCCAGTTTACTTCAAAATTTTGGAACCAGCTTGCACGAAACATTGGGAGCCCGATTGAATTCAAACAGCTTTCCACCCACGACCGATGGACAGACCGAGAGAGTCAATCAGATTTTGGAGGACATGTTTGAGAGCTTGTGCACTAGATTATGGATCTAGTTGGGATGATAATTTGCCGATGCAGAATTTTCCTACAACAACAGCTACCAAACCAGCTTAAAGATGGCACCTTTCGAGGCTTTGTATGGAAGAAGGTGCAGGACACCGTTGTCATGGGACTAAACCGAGATCGCCGCTTGTTTGGACCAGATTTAATTAAGGAGTCCGAACAGAAAGTTAAGTTAATTCGAGACAGGCTCAAGGTAGCCCAAGATGCATGTAAGAGCTATGCCGATTCAAAGCGCAGCGATTGAGTATGAAGTTGGAGACAGAGTATATCTCAGAGTATCCCCGCTTGAGGAGTGAAGCGTTTTGGAGTTAAAGGAAAGTTAGCACCCGCTTTGTTGGACCATATAAGATTTTGCAACGCATGGGAGAAGTTGCGATAAGTTGGAATTGCGGAAGGACTGTCAGAGTTCATGATGTATTCCATGTTTCTCGCTTGAAGAAATGTCACCCAGAGATAGCAGAGGTACCGTTAAGAGACACAAGTACACCGGAGGCAATTCAGTTGAAGGATGACTTGACATATGAAGAAAGACCGTTAAGATTCTCGATTATGCCAGCAGAGTTACCCGCAGCAAGGTTATCAAGTTTTGCAAAGTTCAAGGAGCCACCACACCGAGGATGAAGCCACCGGGAAAGAGAGGAAGTTTTGCTTAAGGACCACCTCACCTATTTTCTAGTTAACCCGAATCTCGAGGGCTAGATTCATCTTATAGGGTAGGTTTGTAACATCCCAAATTTTCAATTTGGAATGTTATACATTAGGTCATCATGCATATCATATTTTCTCGCATTTTTCCGATCCTAGAAATTTCACGCAACTCAAGGACCCTCGAGAGAGTTGGAAGTTTCATAATTTTCATATTTGGGATCTCTCAAATTTTGAAAATAGGATCATTGGATTATTTAAATTATCTTCATAAAGTTTTTCCTATAAAAATATCTTGAGAGGGAATAATATGACTTTCCCAAACAGTTAGGAAAAATGAAGATATTATAAATAAACCAAATTTGGGTTTTGGAGATTTATTTTGCTTAGGCAAAATGAGCATTTAAAAATATTTTTGCATGTATTTTGTTTTTAAAGTTCATTTTGTTCGATTCATTTTAGGAGTCGGAGAAAATTTGTTTTAATTAATTTGGAGTTCATTTGATATTTATTTTATTTGTTTTGTTTTAAATTTTTAAAAAAAAACAGCTACCCCCCGGACTGAGGCCCAGCCGGCCCAGCCAGCCCAGCCCAGCCGCCTCCCACCCACCTCCTCCCCCTCAAGTCAAGCCGCGCTTGGCCTTCGCCTGCCCGCCACCGACGCCTCCCGCCGCCCGAGTCCGCTCCGCCTGGCTCCCTTGCCCCTCCCAAGCAACCGCCCCCGCCTTTATAAACGCCTCCCTCCCCTCTCTCCTCGAGCCACCACCACGCCTGCCCGATCAACCTCACTCCGCCGCCAAGGAGCTGCCCACGACGCGGACCTCGCCGCCCCTCGACCACGGGACCTCCCGACCACGGAGCCTCGCCGAGCCTCGCGGCGAGAGCCACCGGAGGTAGCCGCCACCGCCCGACCGGTTTTCCCTAAACCGATCCGGTTTATTTAAAAAAAAACATGTTTGGTTTTTTTTTAAAAAACCTAGTTTGGTTTTGTTTTTTCGGTTTTCTTATTTAACGGACGCTCACCGAACCGCTCGCTTCAAAGAAACGCGTTCGTTAGATTCGTTCATTATCTAACGCTCGCTTTTTAACTCGCTCGTCGTTTTTCTTTTAATCGGAATTAATCCGTTATTTTTCTCGATTTGATTTCAGATCTGATTTTCAAAACTGTTTTATTTCTCGCCGCTTATCGAATCAGTGATTCAAGCGCTGGAGTTTCAGAATGAAACCGCCGTTCCGACTACCCTACTTTCACAGAGTTTTGCCACTGTGAAATTTTGACCTAATTTCAGATTGCTAAACCGAGACGTTCTCTCTCGAGTTTCGACTTTCGGAGTTTATTTTGATTCGATTCTTTTGCCACCAGGGTTCTTAAGTTGAACTCTCTGTTAGATCTTTTATTCGAGATTTCCCTGTGCATTAGATGAATACTTATTGTATGCTTGTTGTTTGTCTGCGTTAGATCACCCGGAGTGCGCCGCTTGTTACTTCGAATCTCTAGGACACGCGGATCATCAGCAAGGCAAGTAACACTTTGATCATACCCTTCTCATACCCAGTTTTATGCATTAGATCTATTCCTCAAACACTTGCATGATTAGGATCTAATTAAATTGTGGGTTTTGGGAAGTAGATTGAGGTAGTACCTAATACCTGTTTTACTTATGAAACCTTGGGAGTTACTTCTACGTTTGCTTGTTCATGCCATGCTATGCTAGTAGACGTGGATTGGGTGAGTGAATATCCATGACAGATGTGAGATTGTTTAATTAATGGTTTATCTAAGGTGGCAACCTAACACACATCTGGGTGGATTGAGGCACCTGGTTTCTATCAGACTTGCTGTATTTCTTCTGACCGCCACCTGTGCTCTAAGGGATCATAAGATTATTCAAACTGAAACTTCCGTGTGCAGCCACAAGCCAATTATGGGCTCATGAGTTGACTAAGTCGTGCGAACTCTTACGGGCAGACTAGCTGATGTAGGGATATAGGTTGGTACGGTCTACCCACATGTAAGGTGCTAGCGCTTCGAAAGACTATGTCTCGGTCATCCGCTTCTCAAACACCATGTAGTGCGAGAACCAAGCGGAGGCGATCGAGTCTTGTGGGGAAAAGTCGCAAACCTCTGCAGAGTGTATAAACTAATCATGATTAGCCGTGTCCCGGTTATGGACAATTTGAGTATCCGTACTTGATTATCATGTGAATCTCAACATGTTACTTCTAAATAAAAGTTATTGGGTTTTGATGAGTACCTTTTAATTGGGATTGAGGATGTCACAACCATCTTCAATGTTTAACAACCACCATGATAGTTAAATAAAATTATTCCTTTGATGTAGGGAAAATCAGCTTTATGCAAATGTAACAGAGAGCCTTACCACCAGCCAAATATGCATGTAGTATAGGCTTGTTTATTCATTGCTCTTTATGTGTTACATTGCCAAGATATTCCATGTGTCAACCCGTTTTTTGCTGCAACTTTTCACGCTGCGCACTTTTCGCATTTACGAGTAAGGTGTTAGGTCGTGGTTCTATACTCGGTGATGCCGTTGGAGTTGATGGACTCGCTTATCTTCCAAGTCTTCCGTTGTTATTATTAGATGGCCTTAAGCCATATTTTGTATTCAGTTCCTTGTGGACAACGATGTAATAAGTGTGTGATTGCTACTCGCTATAAATCCTTCAAGCATCGTGTGGTGTCGGCATTATCGATCCAGGATGACACCGAGCACGAGCGCTAGATCCATTCGGTCTGGTCGCTACAGACCAGACCAAGACCGCTCTGGATCCCCACCATTATCAATACTTCATATATATTCGCAATATTCAGATTGCTTTATCATATTCTTGCTCGCTCTTCGATTGCTTGCAGGAATAGACCTTCGTGGTCGCTGATCGTGCTTCCGCATCGCCAAGAACCTAAGGAGATTGGTTTAGCGATTGCTAAGGCGCAACGTCGTGCACGTTTGTAGTCGGATCGTCAAAGTCGACTCCATCAAATCGAGAGTTATCATCTCATCGAAAGATCGGGACACCTTTGCCTCTATCACAAGGACAAAGCAACTCTGGTTCAAGACTTAGATGAGACCTTTGCAAATCTGTGCAAGATCAACCTCAAGCTCAACCCCGAGAAGTGCGTGTTTGGAGTCCCTTCCGGCAAGCTTCTCGGGTTCTTCGTGTCTCAGCGGGGAATTGAAGCCAATCCCAACAAGATCAAGGCCATTGAGCAGATTGAAGCACCAAAGCGCCAAGGATGTAAGAAGGCTTGCCGGTTGCGTGGCTGCTCTCGGCAGGTTTATCTCTAAGTCACCGAGCGTGCCCTACCATTTTCAAAATTTTGAAAAGGCAGGTCCAATGAAATGGACTCCCGAAGCGGAGGCTGCGCCACAGACTTAAAGAGGTACCTATCCTCCACTCCAATACTTGTCGCACCTAGGCCACAAGAGAAGTTGTTGCTGTATATAGCGGCAACCAATCAAGTGGTTAGTGCTGCGTTAGTAGCGGAGAGGAGGCGGATGATGAGCCGGCAACCGAGGCAGATGCATCCAGCGACAAGCGGGGGGCTTCGCCACAAGCTCTGGTCCCGACAAGGACGGATCTGCATGTGATTGCGACAAGATACGTAAAAGGATGGTGCAGCGCCCGGTCTACTTTTGTCGGGCCCTTCGCAGGGGCTAGGTCAAGGTACTCGGTGTGCGAAGTTGCTTTTCGCCTCCTCATGGCCTCGAGAAAGCTGCGCCATTACTTCCAAGCACATGAGATAACAGTTGTCACTCGCTTTCCGCTGAAGAGGATATTGCAAAATCCAGAAGCAACAGGCAGGATTGTTGAGTGGGCACTGGAACTGTCAAGCTTTGGCCTCAAGTTTGAAAGCACTTCAACTATCCAAAGCAGAGCATTGGCAGAGTTTATAGCAGAATGGACGCCAACGCAAGATGAAGAAATTCCAGAGACGAGCATCCCCGTCAAGGAAGCAAGTAAAGAGTGGCTGATGTACTTTGATGGTGCCTTCTCTCGCAAAGGCGCCGGTGCCGGCGTGCTGCTTATCGCACCCACCGGAGAGCACCTCAAGTACATAGTCCAGATGCACTTTCCCAAGGAACAAGCAACAAATAATACTGCAGAGTATGAAGGTTTGCTTACCGGCCTTAGAATTGCGGTGGACCTTGGGATCAAGAAGCTTATCGTCAGGGGTGACTCACAGCTTGTCGTCCGCCAAGTAAACAAAGATTATCGAGTCCGCTGATGGAAGCCTCACGTTGATGAAGTGAGAAAGCTAGAAGAGCACTTTGAAGGTCTGCAAATGGAACATGTTCCAAGAGCTCAAAATGATATTGCTGATGGATCACAAAGTGTGCTGCACTCAAGTTGCTCGTGGAACCAGGAATTTTTGTGCTCAAGCTGACTCAACCAACTGTAACACCATCAACCGGACAGAGCAAGAAGAGGAAGTTGGTTTCTGGTGACTACTTTCCGGCAGAGCTCCCTGAAGCCGCCGCCAAAAAGGTCCCCAAAATCAACGCAAATATCGCTGAGGAGCAGTCTGCTCCGACAAGCCCTAGGGTTTGTTTCGTTGAAGCAGACGCTCCTGACAAGTTCTTGCCCTAGAAGCTGATGTTCCCACAGCGGCAAATGTGCCTTTACTTCTTGTTGTCGAGCCGCAAGCTCCAACATGGGCACAGCAGATCGTCCATTTCCTTCAGACAGGAGAACTTCCCGAAGAGCAAGAAGAAGCGGAAAGAGTAGCCCGACAGTCAGCTATGTACCATTTTGTTGACAACATCCTGTACAGAAGAAGACTCAACGGTGTGAAATTGAATTGTATTTGCCGGGAAGATGGACAGAAGCTGTTGGTAGAGATACACGGAGGCATATGTGGCCACCACATTGGCGCAAGAGCACTTGCCGCAAAGCTTTCCGCAAGGTTTCTTCCGCCGAAGCCCTCCAGATGCAACTGCACAAGTAACCAAGTGTGAAGCGTGCTGGCCCATTCAAAACAGATACACCAGCCAGCTCAAGCTCTCCAGACGATCCCTTTATCCTGGCCATTTTCGGTCCGGGGCTCGACATCTCGCCCCTTCCCCGAAGTTGTCGGGGCTTTGAGTACTTGTGCGTCGTGAATCGACAAGTTCACAAAGTGGCCGGAAGTGGAAGCAGTGAGGAAGGTGACAGCACAATCAGCAGATCAAGTTCTTCAGTCAATTGTTTGCCGCTTTGGGATTCCTAACCGGATCATCACCGACAATGGCACACAATTCACGAAGTCGCACCTTCATGCAAGACGCCCAAGATCTTGGCGCCAAGGTCTGCTTTTGCTTCGCTGCTCATCCGAGAAGCAACGGTCAGCAGAGAGGGCAAATGCTGAAGTGCTGCGAGGAATCAAGACCAGAACTTTCGACAGCTGCGCAAGTGCGGAAGAAACTGGATTGAGGAGCTGCCGGTGGTTCTTTGGTCGATCAGACGACGCCAAATCGAGCCACCGCCGACACCTTTCGCCTAGTCTGTGGAGCAGAGGCAGTTCTCCCCACGGAACTCAGATACGGGTCACCTCGAGTACTCGCTATGATGAGTTGAGCAAGAGCAGCTGCGACAAGATGACGCGCTGCTCCTCGAGGAGGATCGTCTTTAGGCTGCTGTACGAGCTGCTCGTTACCAGCAAGCTTTGCGCCGCAACCATAGCCGCAAAGTTAATGCCAGAAGCTTCGAGGAGGCGACCTTGTTCTTCGGCGCGTTCAATCCGCCAAGAATTCCATCAAGTTGACGCCGAAGTGGGAAGGCCCTTATCGGGTGAAACGAGTCACTAGGCCTGGCGCTGTCCGCCTTGAGACCGAAGATGGCGCCCGTGAGCAACTCCTGGAATATAGAGCATCTTCGTAAGTTTTACCCATAGAAGCGCGTTGCGGAACCTGCTCGCAACCACCCTTTTGTACAAGTCTTGCCGCTGTTGCATGTAATCCTTTGTACAAAGCCGGGCGCAGACCCCGTGCATCAGTAAAGCTCATGTGTTGCGCACAATTTGTCAATTTCATGCTTTCGTCATTATTATGCATGTATTATCTGACATTTTGTGCAGCATCCACACTCGGTAAGCGATAACGAGCCACTAAGCTCCATAACTTTATTTTCTCTTCTTTCTTCTCAAAAGAGAGCAAGGTTCATCCACCCACAAGTTAACCGGGGGGGAAGGAGAAGATAATGGTGTGGGCCTAATGGTGTGGGCCACCAAGTGTCGCTCGAGGAAGTATCACCTTGCCGGGAAGCAAACAACAGAAAAGCTAAGTTGCTAAGTTTAAGCAATCAGTTTTTAAATTTTCAAGTTATCTTCCTCGAATGGTAGTACTTTGTATGGAAAACCCGTGCGCGGAGGAACCAACTCGCGGCTAGCTTGCGCCCTTACGTTGTTTCGAGTCCGCTCAACAACTTAAGCGTGCTGCAACTAGTTGCGACAAGGTTGCTTGTCGGAGGCAGCATCGCCAGCAGGCTGCCGACGTTCGCACTCAAAGACTTTCATGCAAAGGTGCTCGCACCGACAAGTTCCCTAAAAGCGTAGGGCAAAAACATAGAAGGGAAGAAATCAAGTAAAGGGAATAACATTGCGATTGATGCCTAAGATAGAGTATATTACAAAAATGACTTGTCGCAGACCTAATAGATTCTTCTCCTAAACATGATCTGCAGCGACAAGGGAAAGATAAACTTGGCGGCCTAGTCCACGCGATCGCCATCAAGCCTCTTGACTCCGCTCACCCTGTCCACGATGGGTGCGACAAGGGCCTTGAGCGCTTCAACGTCAACAGTTGGAGGCAGGGTGATGAGGACATGATTACCTTGGATACGACCAAAAATATTGCATACATGTATATTTGTGAGGTGATTTCTAATGCAAACTATGCAATAATTTATTTACGTCATCCAGGACAAAAATACTTCACAAACTTTTGTGCCATGTCTAATTGCAGGTGTATGGGACATTTGTACAATCCACATATGAAGATAAGGGAGAAAGAGATGTTTACCTGCTGTTCAAAAAGTTCTCTCACGTCACTTTTGGCCCAAGAGAAGATAGAGTCCAAGTCTCTCACGTTCTGGACTCAGATTCGACTGCACAGACATACCTGACTCAAACGTCTATAACTTTTTCATACGGACTCCAAATTGGTTGATTCTTTTTGTTGGAAAATAGATTTCGTGCATTTTCCAACCCAATTGAATCACCTTAAAATCCGTCCGGAGCGTTGAGTTATAGACGAAACAATCTGATGCTGCAGCAGAATCCGAGTCAAACTACAAGTCCAAAGGTGTTACGTCACCTCCGCTTGGGCCCATTGGCCTTGTACGACCTAGGGTTAGTTTTAGGCTGCCTTGGGACGCCCTCCCACCTCCTTGGCCGCCACCCCTTGCTCCTATATAAGTAGATCCATCTAGTAGCTTTTTCCTTGGGATTTGTTTAGTTAAAGTTAGCCATTGCAACTTCGTACTTCGCTTGTGTCCAACGACCAGACCAAGACCGCTTACGGATCCCCACCATTATCAATACTTCATATATATTCACAATATTCAGATTGCTTTATCATATTCTTGCTCGCTCTTCAATTGCTTGCAGGAATAGACCTTCGTGGTCAGGCTGATCGTGCTTCCGCATCGCCAAGAACCTAAGGAGATTGGTTTAGCGATTGCTAAGGCGCGTCGTCGTGCACGTTTGTAGTCGGATCGTCAAAGTCGACTCCACCAAATCGAGAGTTATCATCTCATCGAAAGATCGGGACACCCTCGCCTCTATCACAGGGACTTGAGGACGTTGGTGAAGTTGACGCCTGGATTGTGGAAGGCCACCTTCATCAACACCTTCTGGAGGGCCCCGGCGCAGATTTGGCGCGACTCGTCGGCCAGCTGCTTTGGGATCTCCTCCCGGAGCCGCTGGAGACCCGTCAACACGCCCTTGAAGAATATGCTGAGCTTGGCGTTGGGTTGGAGGTTCTCGTCGGTGGAGTACCCAAGATCCACCATCCCCAGCTCCATCAGCTCATTGTGGATGGCGGCGGCAGTGTCCACAAGACCTTCTGTCCAGTGCATTATACTATCTCTGAGAGTATCCTGGGCAGTCACGGCATTCGCCAACAGCTCCTCGTTGGCCTTAATCTTCTCCAGCAGGCCCGTTTCCCGCTCCTTGGCGCCGTTCAGCGTCTCCGTCAGGGTGGTCAATTTCAGCTCCAGATCCGCCTTGGAGTCCTTGGCGGCGTCGAGCTCTTTGATCTTCTCAAATAAACGACCCTGCAGCTCGCCGAGAGTGTAGGCGTCCTTCTCGCGTCGCGCTTCAGCCCGTGACCTCCTCGGCGCTCTTACGGAGGTGGCCTCCAGCTGGGCCACCTCGCCTCCAATTCCTTCTTGGCGGCCTCGGCAGCTGCGGCGGCGTCCTTTGCCTCCTGGAGTGCCCGCCAATTGATTGCTTCAGCAGCAAGATCTTCCTCATAGCTGCCGAGGTTGATCTTCCGCTGCGCCACCACCTTCTTCGTGAGAGCTTCGCCGACAAGCCTTTGCTGCTCCTCGACCTCGGCCTTCTCCAAGATGAAGGCCGTGCGCTCAGCGAGAAGCTGCTCCCGCTCGCTATGTCCCGGAGAGTTTCCTTGTTGGCGCGCCGGAGCTCTTCTGCGCGCTTCTCCATGTCAGCTCCCGCCCTCGCGACAAGTACTTCCCGCGACTCCAGCTTAGCCTGTCGGGTGCGGTAGAGCGACAACAACCTCTTCAGTAGCTGCTCTTCCTCAGGCTCGCCGCTGCTGCTGCTTGGAGCGTCAACCAGCGACAGCCCGGTGGAGGCGAGCAGTTCCGCGTCGAAGGTCTCCCCTTCGGCCGGTGCCCTGGAGCTTGACGCCCATGGGAGCTTGATAAAGACACCGTCGCCGGCCTTCAGATAGGCGCCGGGCTGGGGCTCTTCGGAGCCTGGTGCAGCATCGGCGGCGGGGGATCGGTGGTTGGCGCAGCGCCTGGCGCTCCTGCGGCCTCAGGGCCGTCAGTACGATCACCGGACCCCTCCCCAGCCTCTGCGCCAGCAGCCTTGGCGGCCTCCTCGCCGGCGGACCCGTCGGCGCCGGCCTCCTCCTCCATGTTGGCGGCGTCGTTATTGTTGCCACGAGCGTCTTCCTCGCCGGCAACCTCAGTATCCATCGGCTCTCCGGCAGATGGATCTGATGATCAGAGAAAGAAAAGAACAAGTCAAGCAAATGTTCGAAAAGAAGAACAGAAGAAAAGAGAACCCAAGGGAGATTTTCAAACAAGAAGATTACCTGCAGTGGGATCTGTTGCCGCGGTCTCCACCATCGGAGGTTCGTCGGCGCTGCCCCTTGTCGGAGAGGCCTCCTGATGCGGAGCATCCCTCACTCATCCCCACGGACGTGCCTACATCCCCCTCAACACCTCCGGGACCCATGACAAGAGCCCGAGCCAAGGCTATTGAAGATAAGGTGAACTCGCTCCTCTCCGAACTTCTTATTTCTACCCATGAGACATGGCTACTACCTCATTCCGAAACTCTATGTGTAATCAGGTACATGGAGGCGAACCAAGGATCTACTACTTGCAAGAGCCAAGACAGCGAGGACCCCAAGTATGTCGAAGAGGAAGAAGGATGCAGCTGGCTACAGGACACGGACGTCCGACCGCTTCGGACGTCCGACGATTCCTGACACGGACGTCCGACGCCTCGGACGTCCGGAACTTCGTCACCCGAATCAAACCTACGGACGACCGGAGCTGACCGGACGTCCGGACTACAATCACCCGAGCCGGAACTACGGACGACCGACAGCCTCCGGACGTCCGGACACTCCTGAAGCCCCGGACGACCGGTCCGCTACGGACGACCGACGCACCTCGACGAGAGAAGAATCTACGGACGTCCGAACGCTGTCCGGCGACCGACCTTCCCGAGCCTCCGGACGTCCGACGCCTTCCGGACGTCCGATGTTCGATCGGGCTGAAGCCCATGTACCCTTCGCTTTTGACTTCCATTTGCACTCGACTATAAATAGGACCCTCCCATCTCCTAGTGGGGGTTAGCAAAGGATTAGCTCATATTTGTGTGAGAGCTTTGCTCATCCACTTGGCTACTTCTCCTCGGAGATCAGGACCTCTACGGAGAAGATTCCCAAGCGGATTCAAGACCCCCATCTAGGGTGGACCCATCAAGACCTCCTCTCGGAGAAGAACGGCTACTCGTGTATCCTTACCTTTGTTGTCCTTGAATCTTGTGCCACTCTATGTGTTCACCGATCTAGCACTTGTGTAATTGATTTCTTGTCGGTTGAGTGATCTCTCTCGCTTTCCCGTGTTTTCCTCTTGTTCTTCCGTGTTCTTCGTGATTCACCGTGAGGATCCGCTCCAACGTGAAAGATCGCCCACATAGGGTTCTGCCCTCACGCCATATGGTATCATGAGCCACGCTCATCACGTTTTGGAGCCCCTACATCGTGTTTTCTAGCTTGATTTTGTTGTTTTCGTCCTAAAATTCAAAATCCCCACCAAAAATAGCCCCAAATTTTTTGTGATTTGTTAGTGTGATGAGATTTTGTTGGATTTGGTCCATGGATTTGTGTTGCTACATGTGGATCTAGCTTTCCCACCCTCCCCACCCTTTTCCATCTTCCAAACCCCTCGATTTCGACCTCACAATCATCTTCTTCCCGGAAATTTTGCGTTCCTCTCCCGAGCCCGATTTTCCAGTTCGGACATCCGGACAAGGCCGGACGTCTGACGCAGTCCGGACGACCGTAAGATCACGGACGTCCGTAAACCCTGACCAAACTGAATTTCTTCATTCGCACACCACCACCACCCCATATTTCTCCACATCTTCCAAACCCATATACACCAAAATCTTCCACGATTCCTCCGATGACGATTTTGACACATTTTGGTCTTTGAGATTTTGAGTTCTGGCTTCCGTATCCTTTTGTGTTTTGGCTATCTAGGTGCGGTTCAAAGTCATCATCACCACTGCTCATCTACATCGACCAGTCATCATCGCAAGGACGGTAACTTCGACGACATCTTTGTCATACCGTGCAATTGCATTGATAACCCACATTGCCTCATTTTGCATAGCTTACCCATCGAGACTAGCCTTTGAGTATTGCCGGCAACGTAACTTGTGCACATTTAGTGATCATACTCCATAGCATACATACCATACCACAACGGTGCATATTTTGGGATCCACTCGTGTGTCACAAGGTTGTCATAGCATACACAATTGCTATCTTGGTTCGTGAAGTTTTGCATGAGAAAAGAGCTCCAAAGAGAAAGAGCCAAACAAGCTTTTAAGCAAAGAGAGAAAGATAAGCAAAGAGCTTATGAACAAGAACCATAGCATCTTCAAACATTAAGATTGTCATACTTGATCATCTTGGATCATTGCACCGAAATACCATACATATAACATATTTGGGATAGAGATAGTTGCATTTTTGCCTAGTAGGTTGTGCACAAGTGCGTATCCGCCTATTGTGCAATCGTGCTAGCGTCTCTCTAGTGTTGTGCAACAAGAGCATCTTGGTGAATTCCACATTTTGGCTCATCCTTGGTTGCATAACCCCATACTATCTATTTGCGCGTGTGTTTCCGTGTACCATATCTTGCTATCGGTCTACTTGTTGCATATGCAAATTTGTGAATCGTTTCCAACTTTATTGAGTCTCACTTACAATTGCATCAAATTTTGTGCCACCATCCTAACCGAGCTCCACCATAAGCTTTTATTTGTGTAGGTGTGAGAACCGACAAGAATCGGTACCAAGAGTGCTATTTCATTGTCCGCATTTGAGTGAACTTGATTCATTTTCAACATCGGTCAAAGGTACATTGGTATAAGTTCTTTTCCGTTCTACCACTCACATCTTGCTTGGAATGATGGATAGGCCAAGTTCTTCTACCAACCCACTCTTCATCGAGCAAGACGACGACATGTCTTCATACGCCACCAGAGCCATTTTTTTGGTGCAAAACGGAGCGTTGCACCAAGAACAACAAGCAATGAGCGACCGCATCGACAACCTCGCCACCGACTTGCGACTCTCCGAGCAACGTACAAGAGACTACTTCGACAACAAGTTCGACGCTCACAAGCAAGAGAATGATGCAAGAATGGACGAGATCCGCACGTTAATGAGAAACCGCATCATTCCACTTCTTCATCATCAAGACGGAGCCACTCGAGTCGACACTCCGACGACACCTTCTACGACTCAAGTACACCGCCATCGAACTCTCTTCGACGAGCCGACGCCAAGATCGCTATGCATCTCGCAACCCGCTACATGACAAGCACTCACAAGAGCAAGTTGATGATCAAGTTCCTCGTCCTCAATCAAACCAAGAGGCTTTTGCTCAAGCTCAAGAACGGCAACGCCTTCGCCGCCAACAAGAGGAAGAAAGAGCACGCCGTCACCAAGACGAACAAGACGCCAATGCTCAACGTCGTCAACAACAACAACGTGAAGCGCAAGCTCTTGAGGCGCAACGTGCCCTTCAAGAATCAAGTAGAGCCGCCGCCAACCGCAATCGCGAACGGCGCAATCAAGAGGAAGCCCTTCGAGAAGAAATACAAGAGAGGAACTACCAACCTAATGTACAACGCCAAGTTCCTCAAGCTCCTCCACAAGCTCGCCAAGCTCCACCTCAACCTCAAATTCCACACGAGCAAGTTGATCATGGTCTTCCTCCGCGCCAAGAGCAACATGACGACGAGTACATTCCACGCCAAGGACGCCATCATCAACATCGCCAACAATACAATGAAGAGCAACGCTTCGGCAAGCTAAAATTCACCATGCCCAAGTTCAATGGAAGCAATGACCCGAAGACTACCTCTCATGGGCATTGAAGGTTGACAAAATCTTCCGCTTGCACAACTACGATGAAGCGAAGAAAATCTCTATGGCATCACTTGAGTTCCAAGATTATGTGCTCATATGGTGGGAACAAATCACTGAGCGACGACAAGCAAGAGGTGAACCTCCAATCACCACTTGGGCTCAAATGAAAGATGTCATGCGAGCACGTTTTGTACCAACATACTACAATCGCGACCTCTTCAAGAAACTCCAACTACTCAAGCAAGGAACAAAGAGCGTTGAAGAATACTACAAGGAAATGGAGATAGCCATGATTCGAGCCAATGTCAAGGAAGATGATGAGCAAACTATGGCACGTTTCTTGAATGGACTCAATCATCCCATTAAGAAGATCGCCGACTTCCAACCATATTCATCCCTCATTGAGCTCGTGCATCAAGCTACAAAGGCGGAACGCCAAGTGCAAGATGACTTCAAACGCCAAGTACTCATCCAAGACCCACGGTCCATCCAACAACCAAGCTTCAACGACTCCTCCAACTTCCACATCGACCAAGCCTTATTCAAGAAACGACGACAAGTCAAGTTACAAGAAAACTTCGACAAGTTCAAGTCGTCCTCCTCCTTCTACAAACAACCTCAAGCCGCGTGCTTCATCCTCTACTCCGACCGATGAGACCATTAAGACAAGCTCCTTCAAGTGTTTCACTTGCAGCGGCTGAGGCCACAAGTCATACGAATGCACCAACAAGCGCACCATGATCCTCAACGACGATGGCACATATGACTCCATGAGTGAAGAGGAAAGGGAAGCTCTTGAGCAAGTGGCCATGCACCGGCAAGTGAATGAAGATGAAGATGATCCAGTCTTTTGTGATGAGGATTCGAGCCCAGCTCTCGTTGTCTCCAAGGTCTTGACTCTTCAACATCAACAAGAAGAAGACCAACGATGCCACATCTTCCACACAAAAGCCGGCATCAATGGACGGTCCATCAAGGTCATCATCGATGGAGGTAGTTGCCACAACTTGGCAAGTGAAGAACTATGCTCCAAGCTACAATTGGTCAAGAGGAAGCACCCACATCCCTACAAGGTTCAATGGCTAAGTGACTCCGGCACTATACGAGTCGAGCATACGGTCCAAGTCTCCTGCAAAATTGGTGCTTATGAAGACACGTTGGAATGTGATGTGGTCCCAATGACCGTTTGCCACCTACTTCTAGGTCGACCATGGCAATTCGACCGTGGTGTCATCCACAACGGGCGAACAAATCACTATAGCTTCAAGATGAAAGGGAAAGAATATGTGCTACGACCTATGTCTCCTAGTCAAGTGATTGCCGACAAGCAAGCCACCCATCATAGAGAGAAGAGTGAGAAAGTGATCCACCCAAAAGTGAGTGAGAGCCACAAGCCAAATTTGAGCGACTCTTCACCTAGAGAGAAAAACCTCATCCTATTTGCCACCAAAAGTGAGATGAGAGAAGTGTGTGAGAACCCATCAATCGTGATGCACTTTGTCCTTGTGTGCAAGGATGGAGAACCAAACACTAACACCATTCACGAGCTACCCTTGGTGTTTCAATCTCTTTTGCAGGAATTTCAAGATGTTTTCCCCAATGAGCTACCTCCGGGTCTACCCCCTCTTCGAGGCATTGAGCATCGAATCGACCTCATCCCCAGAGCGCCTCTACCAAACAAAGCTCCATACCGAGTAAATCCGGAAGAAACCAAGGAAATTCAACGACAAGTACAACAACTCATCGACAACGGTCATGTACGTGAAAGCTTAAGCCCTTGTGTCGTTCCCGTTATTCTTGTGCCTAAGCCCGATGGAAGTTTCCGCTTGTGTTCCGATTGTAGACCTATCAATGCTATTACCGTTCGATATAGGCATCCCATTCCTTGCTTAGATGACATGCTTGATGAACTTAGTGGAGCAAACTTTTCTCAAAATTGATCTTAAAAGTGGCTATTATCAAATCGCATACAAGAGGGTGATGAATGGAAAACTGCTTTTAAAACCAAATTTGGTTTATATGAGTGGTTGGTGATGCCTATGGGCCTTCGAAGCTCCGGTACTTTTGTGCGCCTTATGCATCATGTGCTTCGTCCTTACATTGGAGTCTTTGTTGTGGTCTACTTTGACGATATTCTTGTGTTTAGCAAAACCATGAAAGAGCACATCAATCATGTAAAATCTGTGTTGCAAACTCTTCGCAAGGAAAGCCTTTATGCAAACTTGAAAAAATGCACTTTTGGAGTCGACAAAGTGGTTTTCTTGGGTTTTGTTGTTTCCTCAAAGGGTGTCCATGTTGATGAATCTAAAATTGAAGCAATCAAAACTTGGCCCCAACCCACCAATTTGCAACAAGTGCTAAGTTTTCTTGGTCTTATGGGTTTCTATCGTCGCTTTGAAAGATTTTAGCACAATTGCAGCTCCTTTGCATGCTTTGAGCAAGAAGAATACTCCCTTTGTTTGGGGAAATTTGCAATCAACCGCTTTTGATAAGCTCAAGTCTTTGCTTACTCATGCTCTGATTCTTGCTTTACCCAATTTTGACAAAACTTTTGAGGTTCATTGTGATGCAAGTGGTATCGAATTGGCGGAGTTTTGATGCAAGAAAACGAGCCATTGCTTATTTTAGTGAAAACTTTCCGTGCTCAACTTAATTATCCCATCTATGACAAAGAATTGTATGCTTTAGTGCGTGTACTACATGTTTGGGAACATTACCTTAGACCTCATGAGTTTGTCATCCATACCGATCATGAAACGCTTAAGTACCTCAAAGGTCAAACTAAATTGAACAAGCGTCATGCCAAATGGAGTGAATTCATTGAATCTTTTCCTTATGTGATCAAGTACATTAAGGGTAAAGAGAATGTAGTTGCCGACGCTTTCACGATATGCATGCTTGTCACCCAACTTGAGTTGAATGTCATTGGTTTTGAGCATATAAAAGACTTGTATGAGCATGATCCATCTTTTGCTTCTCCTTACGCTAAGTGTTTGACGCATACGTCTTGGGAACAATATTACATCAAGGATGGTTATCTTATGAGAGCTAACAAACTTTGCATTCCCGAGTCTTCTCTTCGTTTGCTACTTTTGCAAGAGGCTCATGGAGGCGGACTCATGGGACACTTTGGACGCGACAAGACATTCGCCACGCTCTCCAACAACTACTTTTGGCCAAAGATGTTCCGCGACGTACAACGCTTCACCAACCGATGCTACACATGTCGCAAAGCTAAGTCTAAAGCTCAATCTCATGGTCTTTACATGCCTCTTCCTATTCCATATCAACCATGGGAAGACATAAGTATGGATTTTGTACTTGGATTGCCTAGGACTCAAAATGGCAAGGATTCCGTGTTTGTTGTTGTGGATAGATTTTCTAAGATGGCACATTTCATTCCTTGCAACAAGATAGACGATGCTTCACATGTTGCAAATCTCTTTGTAGGGAAATCTTGCGACTCCATGGCGCATCAAAGACAATCGCTCCGATCGTGACGCCAAGTTCTTGAGTTACTTTTGAAGACCCTATGTGCAAAGCTCGAATCAAGCTCTTGTTCTCCTCGGCATACCATCCTCAAACCGACGGCCAAACGGAGGTGACGAACCGCACACTATCCACTCTACTTCGTGTCTTGATCAAGAAGAACATCAAGGAATGGGAAGCATGCCTACCCATCGCCGAAAGTACGCCTACAATCGTGCAAGACATTCTACTACCGGCAAGTCCCCTTCGAGGTCGCTTCACGGCTTCAACCCGTTGTCCCCATTGGACATTCTACCACTCCCTCTCCAAGAGCGCACCAACATGGATGCAAGTGAACGAGCAAGCTACATCAAGAAGATGCACGAGGATACAAGGCACACAATTGAGCGCCAAGTACAACGCCAAGCAAACAAGCTCAACGCCAACAAGCAACCCATCGTCTTCAACATTGGCGATCAAGTGTGGCTACACCTTCGCAAGGACCGTTTCCCCAAAGAACGCAAGTCCAAACTTCTCCCTTGAGCCGATGGACCTTTCAAAGTGCTTGCACGCTACAACGACAACGCTTACAAAATCGACATACCTCGAGACAAGTACAACGTGGGCGACATCTTCAACGTCAAGGACCTTGCCCTTTCCATGGAGATGAAGCTTTTGATCCGAGGTCGGATCTCTCCCAAGGGGGAGATGATGCGGAGCATCCTCACTCATCCCCACGGACGTGCCTACATCCCCTCAACACCTCCGGACCCATGACAAGAGCCCGAGCCAAGGCTATTGAAGATAAGGTGAACTCGCTCCTCTCCGAACTTCTTATTTCTACCCATGAGACATGGCTACTACCTCATTCAAACTCTATGTGTAATCAGTACATGGAGGCTAACCAAGGATCTACTACTTGCAAGAGCCAAGACAGCGAGGACCCCAAGTATGTCGAAGAGGAAGAAGGATGCAGCTGAAGCTTACAGGACATGGACGTCCGACCGCTTCCGGACGTCCGACGATTCCCAGACACGGACGTCTCGACGCCCTCGGACGTCCGAACTTCGTCACCGAATCAAACCTACAGACGACGGAGCTGACCGGACGTCCGGACTACAATCACCCGAGCGGAACTACGGACGATCGACAGCCTCCGGACGTCCGGACCTCCTGAAGCCCCGGACGACCGGTCCGCTACGCATCGACCGACGCACCTCGACAGAGAAGAATCTACGGACGTCAACGCGTCCGGGCGACCGGACCTTCCCGAGCCTCCGGACGTCCAACGCCTTCCGGACGTCCGATGCCTGATGCGGGCTGAAGCCCATGTACCCCTTCGTTTTGACTTCCATTTGCACTCAGACTATAAATAGGACCCTCCCATCTCCTAGTGGGGGTTAGCAAAGGATTAGCTCATATTTTTGTGAGAGCTTTGCTCATCCACTTGGCTACTTCTCCTCGGAGATCAGGACCTCTACGGAGAAGATTCCCAAGCGGATTCAAGACCCCCATCTAGGGTGGACCCATCAAGACCTCCTCTCGGAGAAGAACGGCTACTCGTGTATCCTTACCTTTGTTGTCCTTGAATCTTGTGCCACTCTATGTGTTCACTGATCTAGCACTTGTGTAATTGATTTCTTGTCGGTTGAGTGATCTCTCTCTCGTTTTCCCCGTGTTTTCCCTCTTGTTCTTCCGCGTGTTCTTCGTGATTCACCGTAGGATCCGCTCCAACGTGAAAGATCGCCCACATAGGGTTCTACCCTACATCACCTCCCTTGCCGGAGAGCGCTCCCTTGGCGGAGATTTCTCCCTTGGCGGCGTAGTTGAAGCAGACAGGACTTCAGGAGTGACTTCCGGGACCTCCTGATGAGGCTGCTCTGCTCCTACACAAATCAACAAGCCAGAAATCAGTAAAGAAGGAGCACCCAAGCACACCTAACCGTAAGAAATGAATCAAATACTTACGCTGGGGGCTGTGCTGGGGGCTGCTCTGTTGAAGGGTTGCCGGATCCGCAAGGAGTCTCAGACGTGCCTCCTGTCCCATTGTGGGAATCGCTCTTCGACGACGACCACCGGAGTCTTGGCCCTCTTCGACGCCCTCTGAGCCAGCGTCCTGAAGAAGGAAAGAGCTCAGAATGAAGCAAGTCAAATACAAGACAAAAGCAGTAAATTGAAGAATTACGAGTAGCAGCGACAAGAACTTACTCTTCCTCTTCTTCCTCGGAGCTGAGAGCGGAGAAGTCAAATTCCGCTCCGGTGCGACGAGCTGGAGGAGTAGGCTCCCTCGGACGCTTGGCGGGTGCGGGGGCCGTGGCTCCAGAAGGCCCCGCTCCCGTTGCTGTGGCGGCAGGAGGCGCCCCAGGCAACAAAGTGCTTGCCGCGGTGGAGCGCGTCGGGCGGCGAGGCGGTTGTTGGGCGTCTGCCGCCCGCCACTTCTCCGGTCTTGCGGAGACGTCTTCTTGGCGGGGCCGCGGGCTCCTCCCGCGGCAAGCTACTTGACGGCGGAGGGGAGGCGCCCCCGGCAGGCTCATCCGGGTCAGCGTCGGGCTCAGCCTGCTCCTCCTCAACGGCGAACTCCTCTCGATCGGCAAGGCTTGCCGCTTCGGCTGCCTCTGCCTCCTCGACGGAGAACCCAAACGCGCCGGCGGCGGCAGCTTCTGCCGCCTCCTCCAACCTTGTGGCGATGCACGCCATCTCTTGCTCGGTGGTGTCACCGGTGAGCCGCTTCTGCTCATAGGCACGGATTGGCACTTCTTCTAAGTTGTCGAAGAACTGCTGCACGATGTCGTCGGCGGGCTCCTGCCAAGTTGGAACGATTCCATGGGAATCGCACAACGGCATCATCGCGCGGATGCGGTCAAGCGACAAGTTGTTGCACAAGGGCACGACTCCCTTCGGCAACATGAACCACTCGGGGTGATCTGCGTCAGGCTTGAACAGCTCCCGCAGCATGCCATCCAGCTCCAAGACAGTGAAGTTCCAATTGAGTCCAGGACGCAGCCTCATGATGTCCGCCGTGTTTTGGAACTCCCAAGTAGGCCTCCCTCTCTCCTGCAAGGGCGCAATGCAGCGGCGAAGGAAGTCCGCGCCAACTGCTCCTACGGTAAGCCCGGCATGCCTGAGGCGCAAGATCCTGGTCACGACAATCTTCAACTTGGCATCCTCCGGCGCCAAGTTGCTCCAATCATTGCCGCGCACTATGGGAGTTTGGCGCAGGGCAGTAAAAGGCTGTGGCTCCTCCTCTATAATCCAACACCAGTCGGCTCTCCACTCCTCCCACTTGCTGCGCAGCTCTCCGTCAAGATATGCTTCCTTCTTGCCGATCCTGGAGATCCATGCAATTCCTCCGGCAAGCGGCTCTCCTCTCTCTATGCGGGGCATGAAGTAATGGCGGAAAAGTGCTACATTTGGGTGGACCCCGACAAAGTTCTCGCAGAGGTGTGCGAAAACGGCCATGGTGAGGACGGCGTTGGGGGTGAAATCAAGGAGGCGGAGGCCATATGTGTTCATGACATCGCAAAAGAATTCGGAAAAGGGCGGGCAGAGCCCGCAGTGGAAGAAAAGCGCGAAGAAAGGGTACCCGACGGAGACCTTCTCGGATGTGGCGGCGGAGATCACCCTCGTGCGCGGGTGCGCCCGCGTCTCCGTCGACCAAAAGAGGTAGTACAGCTCTCGCATCTCCTTCCGGTCGAGCAGGGGATCAAAGAGGGCCCGCTCCTTCCATAGCGCCATGAGCAGCTGCGCTGGGCCGACTTCACCCCTTTGCCCTTGTCGGCTTTCGGAGCTATGGCGGAGGTGGTGGAGGAATCCGACGGCGTTGGTGGCGCCGGTGGCAATGGGGAGGGGGCGGAGCGTCGCTCTCTTTGGACTTGAGAAGAAGGGGGGAGCGGCGGTGGTTTTTGATGTGACAGCAATGGCAAGTGGGCATTCTGCCCCTGTTTCCCCTGCTTATAAGGGGGGAGAGGGGGTGGGCGTTCCGCTTTTCCCATTAAATAAAGCCCCCACGATCTCTCCCACGACGCCATGTCCGGAACGTGCCGTTCGTGGGAGCTTGCCGGGAAAGCTTGGTGAGCGACAAGCTCCCGAGCGCGACAAGGACCTTGCCGCGGCAAGGCGCTTGCCGCGGCAGGTAACCTCTCTTCATCTCCGCTCCAGCTCATCCGCCAACGTGTCGCCATGGGGCTTTCCCAGGCACGCGTGTCAATGGGCTGTGCAGCCAGCGGGGAGCGGCGATAAGCGGCGCTGACAAGCTACCATCGTGGCAAACGGAGGCGCACTTGACGGTCCCTGTTGCACTGTTCAGGCGACAGGGACGGACATTTATGGCTCTTGTCCCTTGCCGTCAGAGTTAGGTATAGATCACTGTACACTGTACAAAGCGGTGTACCAACCTCTGTTTTTCCTATTTTACCCTTGTCTACTTGCCACCTGTGGTGACCCCTTGAACCTATAAAAGGAGGCCCAAGGGCAACGTAGAAAGGGTTCGGCTCCGGTTCAGTTCATTGGACTCATTCGAGACCACATTCAGGCTAGGTTTTGTAGCTCCCTTTGCTCCCTAGCAAAAGCTCAATAGAATCCACCAAGCAGCAGTAGGAGTATTATCTCTCCGGAGAGCTCCAAGCTGGGTAAATCTGCTCGTGTGCATCGCCTCGATCCGCTCTTTGCGCATTCTCCGCCCCCCTTCGAACCACAAGGGACCAGGTCCCATAGGTGTTCGTGGGACACGATCAGCTTCCCCGATAGGTTAGGGGTTCCGGTCGTCCGGGAAAGGTCGGACGTCCGGTCGTTCCTGGGGCTCCGGACGTCTGTAAAACGTCGGTCGTCCGGTGGGTCGGGGTCAACGCGAGATGCGATTTCGGGGGCGCGATTTTGGGCGGAAAATGGGGATTTCGGGGTCAAAATTCGCGGGATTTCGTGGAGGAAAGATGGGGAAACTTGGGGAGATGCTAGATCCACTTGAAACCAAGCAAATCCATGGATCAACAAAGGACGATACAAACGGTAGTCGTTCTTCTCCGTGAGGAGGTCTGGATGGGGGCCACCCAAGAGGGGCTCTTGAATCTAAGGTGGATCTTCTTTGAAGAGGGGCCGCGGTCTCTCTCGTGGAGTAGGTCCGGTATGGATGAGCGAAGCTCTATCTAACAATGAGCTAAGTCAACGCTAACCCTAACTAGGAGGAGGAGGAGGTCTATTTATAGTCTTAGTGCAAATGGGGGCGAAGTGAAGGGGTACATGGGCCTCATCCCGAAACACTGTGCGCAGACAGGCGTCGGACGTCCGGAGGGTCCCGGTCGTCCGGTGGCTCGTGGGCGTCCGGACGTCCGGCAATCTCCGGACTTCCGTAGATTCGGCTCGGGTGCGCTTCGGTCGGACGTCCGGATGGTTCCGGTCGTCCGGAGGGTCCGGACGTCCGGTGCTCTTCAGACATCCGTAGATTCGGCTCGGGTGCGCTTCTGTCGGACGTCCGGAGAGGTCGGTCGTCCGGCGCCTGGAGTCCGTCGGACGTCCGGTCCTGGTCGGACGTCCGGCCGCTATAGCTTCGGGTAGCTTGATGAGGACATGACTACCTTGGATGAGACCAAAAATATTGCATACATGCATATTTCTCAGGTGATTTCTAGTGCGAACTATTCAATAATATATTTATGTTATCCAGGACAAAAATACTTCACAAACTTTTGTGCCATGTCTAATTGCAGGTGTATGGGACATTTGTACAATCCACATATGAAGATAAGGGAGAAAGAGATGTTTACCTGCTGTTCAAAAGTTCTCTCACGTCACTTTTGGCCCAAGAGAAGATAGAGTCCAAGTCTCTCACGTTCTGGACTCAGATTCGGACTGCACAGACATACCTGACTCAAAACGTCTATAACTTTTTCATACGGACTCCAAATTGGTTGATTCTTTTTTTGTTGGAAAATAGATTTCGTGCATTTTCCAACCCAATTGGAATCACCTTAAAATACGTCCGGAGCGTTGAGTTATAGACGAAACAATCTGATGCTGCAGCAGAATCCGAGTCAAACTACAAGTCCAAAGGTGTTACGTCACCTCCGCTTGGGCCCATTGGCCTTGTACGACCTAGGGTTAGTTTTAGGCTGCCTTGGGACGTCCTCCCACCTCCTTGGCCGCCACCCTTGCTCCTATATAAGTAGATCCATCTAGTAGCTTTTTCCTTGGGATTTGTTTAGTTAAAGTTAGCCATTGCAACTTGTACTTCGTTTGTGTCCAACGACCAGACCAAGACCGCCACGGATCCCCACCATTATCAATACTTCATATATATTCGCAATATTCAGATTGCTTTATCATATTCTTGCTCGTTCTTCGATTGCTTGCAGGAATAGACCTTCGTGGTCAGGCTGATCGTGCTTCCGGCATCGTCAGTAACCTAAGGAGATTGGTTTAGCGATTGCTAAGGCGCAACGTCGTGCACGTTTGTAGTCGGATCATCAAAGTCGTCTCCACCAAAATCGATAGTTATCATCTCATCGAAAGATCGGGACACCCTCGCCTTTATCAAGTGGTATCAGTTTTCAGGTTGCTCGGTGAGAATTTCCAATTATCCCTAGATTAGATTTATTTTCTTACCTATTGTCCAAGAAAAAGCCACAAAAAAAAAGTTAGATCTATTCATCCTTTGTCCAAGCCAGTCTGAGCCTTTGCAGTTTTCTTTTCATTGTTTGCATTATTGAATTATCGGTTGCATCGTCGTGTCGAGTTGCTGGTCTTAGTGTCTAGTTCATTTAGAGTTTCGAGTTCATTGTCATAACCATAGTTACGCCGCCGCTGCATCGTTATCCCTTCCGTTGATCACCATCCATCCATCAATTTCCACCACGTGCTACCCACCGTTCATTGTCATAACCATAGTTGAGATCGTTCACATCTTCGCCTGATCCAATCTGCATCTTCTCCAGTTTATCTTGGAAAGAGGGAGAAAAAAAGATAGAGAAAAAAAAGAGAGAAAAAAGGAAAAAAAAAAAAAAGAGAGAGAAGAAAAAGAAAAAAAAAGCGTGAGAAAAAAAAGAGGAAAAAAAAAACCGGATCTATCTAGAATCAATCTCGTACCTGAATTCGGATTGGAATCTGTTTTGCGCACTGTTCAGTAAAACAGGTGTATCTTCCTCATACGAAGTCCGTTTTGACTCCGTGAGTACTCAAATTAAAGCTAGAGACGAGGCGCATCTAAATAGTTGCAGAAGCTAGTTCAATATTTGACACCTCAAAATCGGCTTCTAAATAGGTGTTTTTGCCCTCTGAAGTTCGTGAACACAGCTTGTTCCAATTTTTCAGGCCAGTTTTAGAATTCTTTGACTCCTCATATCAACTCGGAATTGAGTGATTCTTTTTGCATTGGAAAGCTTGAGTTAGTAGCATTCTTTGAAAGAATTTATCAGAAAATTGGCTCAAACTTTTCAAGAGGAAAGTTGGAGAGAGAGTTGTTGTATGTCCTGCTTGGCAGTTGTTTTCATCATTATCTTCACTGCCGTTGTGATCTTCACTTATATCTTGCTGTCAAGAGCTACTTAGTATCCTTCATTGATGCTAGTTGTGCTATGCCATGACCTCATTAGTGTTCTAGGCTCGCGTCTCTAGTCCGGTCTAGCCTAGGACCAGCACAGTACCGTCGTTGAGCGCTTATTCAATATTGCATCTCTGAATAGATTATTGCTAATCTTTTGCTACCATATATAGCCAACCCAGCTCCACATATTTCTACACTGTGTATCGTCGCTCCCCTGGCAATCGCTTTACTCAATATTCGAGTTACTTGACACCGCTGGTTGCCGATCACCGCCTGCTGCATGGTAAGAACTTGTAAGACATTGATATTTGCTTTATTGTGAGCGTTTACCACCACATCCTAGTAGTTATAGGAACATTATTTTTGGATTTTGTTTCTTGTTCTACTAATCATGACAGGATCCAGAGTCAATTCATGGGCTTTGTCGATCGCGGAGACATGCCACCACCTATGCAAATACCACAACCGTCACGAGAGGTGCACAAACATCCAAATGCACATGATCAGGTTCATGTTTCTATACCACCATTTAATGGCCGTTTTAGACCTCCTTTATATATTGAATGGGAGTTAGACATAAATAATATATTTGTTTCCCATAATTTTGATGAACGTAAAAAAGTTATGGTTGCGGTTGGTTCTTTCACTGGTTATGCTCTAGTTTGGTGGAGTGAATATTGTCGGTTACACCCTGATTATGTACCTAATACTTGGGATGATTTAAAACATGTCATGAGAGATAGATTAAATCGATGTTTATTATACTCGTGGCATGATTAAAAACTGGAACATTTAAAACAAGGTAGTGACATCGTAACAAAATATTATGATGATTTACAAACTACCTTGTTGCACTCATTTTAGAAGAAAGTGAAGAAGATTTTATGGATAGATTTTGGGAGGATTAAACCATAATATTCAGGAGATACTAATTCATGAAGAGTGTTATCCTATGGACCATTTGTTTCGTCTTGCTTGCAAAGCTGAACAGGAAATAAAACGACGTGTTGCCCACAAGGAGAACAAGCGCACGGTGCACATTCCAACTGTTGATACAGATGTTTATTCAACTACTAGGCGTACTATGACAACCACATCCGTTGTTGCGAGGACTACATCATCTCCACCATGTGACACATCACCATCGAGAGTGCCTGCATCATCTGAGTTGACTATAAGAGGTAATGACAAAGGTACAGATTTTCCACTTTTACATGAGAATGATGCATGCCTAGTTAACTTGAATACATCATGTGTTGAGCTACCCACTACTTTGATCACACCACCTATTTTAGAGGATTATATTGATAATTTGACTTTGCCATGTGATCAAACAACTGAAATACCAACAATTTTGAGAGCACCCATTGAATTAACTATTGATGCAACAGAATCAATGTTTAATCATTTTGATACGACCTCTAATCTTGGTGATGATTCTGTGTCGAATGACTCATTGCATGTTTGCTTATCTAAGCATGTTGTAGCATGTAAATTTGATTCAAATAAGGTTTATTCACCAATGTTGGGATGGTTTAATGATGAACATTGTCAATCTCTTGAAATAAATAAGAGCTTCACTTATATGTGCAAACTGAGTTGCAGTATTTTCAAGCCTTCTAGTTCTTGTGCTAATTTGTTGGCTTTATATTTTATGAACTATGCAAGTTACTCACCTATTCATGTGTCATATATGCAAAAATCAAGGGAAGTAAAAATGGATGACGTATACATATACAACATGTACACCTTGTCTCTTTTGTTAGCCACATTTCAGATTAAGCAACGCCGAGGACGGCTTTGTTTTCAAAAAGGGGAGGATGATGAGGACATGACTACCTTGGATGAGACCAAAAATATTGCATACATGCATATTTCTCAGGTGATTTCTAGTGCAAACTATTCAATAATATATTTATGTTATCCAGGACAAAAATACTTCACAAACTTTTGTGCCATGTCTAATTGCAGGTGTATGGGACATTTGTACAATCCACATATGAAGATAAGGGAGAAAGAGATGTTTACCTGCTGTTCAAAAAGTTCTCTCACGTCACTTTTGGCCCAAGAGAAGATAGAGTCCAAGTCTCTCACGTTCTAGACTCAGATTCGGACTGCACAGACATACCTGACTCAAAACGTCTATAACTTTTTCATACGGACTCCAAATTGGTTGATTCTTTTTTTGTTGGAAAATAGATTTCGTGCATTTTCCAACCCAATTGGAATCACCTTAAAATACGTCCGGAGCGTTGAGTTATAGACGAAACAATCTGATGCTGCAGCAGAATCCGAGTCAAACTACAAGTCCAAAGGTGTTACGTCACCTCCGCTTGGGCCCATTGGCCTTGTACGACCTAGGGTTAGTTTTAGGCTGCCTTGGGACGTCCTCCCACCTCCTTGGCCGCCACCCCTTGCTCCTATATAAGTAGATCCATCTAGTAGCTTTTTCCTTGGGATTTGTTTAGTTAAAGTTAGCCATTGCAACCGTGTGCCGTTTTGTGTCCAACGACCAGACCAAGACCGCTTACGGATCCCCACCATTATCAATACTTCATATATATTCGCAATATTCAGATTGCTTTATCATATTCTTGCTCGTTCTTCGATGCTTGCAGGAATAGACCTTCGTGGTCAGGCTGATCGTGCTTCCGGCATCGTCAGTAACCTAAGGAGATTGGTTTAGCGATTGCTAAGGCGCAACGTCGTGCACGTTTGTAGTCGGATCATCAAAGTCGTCTCCACCAAAATCGATAGTTATCATCTCATCGAAAGATCGGGACACCCTCGCCTCTATCATAGCTTCTTCTCTTGGTCCTTGTACTTGGTGTCCTCGCCGTCTTGTCCAATGCTCGTAGTTGTTCCATGGCCTTCCTCTTGGTTCCTGGACATGCATAGCACACATGTTTGAGGTAGTAGCCATGTCTCACATATGGAAAGTGACGAGTCGGAGAGGAGCGAGTTCACCTTGTGTCCAATGGCGTATGTTCGAGGTCTTGTCATATGTCCTCTTGGGGCTTGGAGAGTAGTCGTAGTGTACATGGGGATGAACGTGTGATAGAGGCAAAGGTGTCCCGTCTTTCGATGAGATGTTGGTTTTCGCTTTGGAGGAAGTCGACTTTGACGATCCGACTACGAACGTGCGAGGACGTCGCGCCTTAGCAATCGCTAAACCAACTCCGAGAGGTTATTGACCACGCCAGAGCACGATCAACCTGACCACGAGGGTCTGTTTCCTGCGAGCAAACGAAGAACAAGCAAGAAACTGAGATTGCAATCTGGATATTGCGAATATAAGATGAAAGCTTTATTGATCAAGGTGGGGTTCTGTGACGCCTTTGTCTGGTCGTTGAACACAAACGGCACGCTGGTTGCAGCTATGGCGAACTTTTAATCTAAACAAAACCCAAAGTCTAAACGGTGCCCTAAGGGCTGTATATATGGAGGAAGAGGGGGGGGGGATTTCGTGGCCCTTGGTGGAGGGGTCCGAAATCAACCCTATCTCTTGTTTCCCCACACATACGGACTCCAAAAATAGCCTATACTTGTGTATTTCGAAATTACAAGGGCCTGGCCCAATAATAAGGTGACGCAACACCTAGAATAGCCTCGGGACGAAATTTATGAAGTAGCATCTTGTATATTTCGTCCAAGGCTTCATGCACCCATTATGGTGGCTTCAAAGTCCTGAAATCATCACTTGTAACTCCGTTCTTGTTCCCCTTAGCATGGCATCATCTCCATGCTTGTTCTTGCTCCAATGTCCATCCTTCTCCAAGCTAGGCCCTTCATTTGTAAGCAAAACAAATGTATCCAATTTAGGCAGCATCATATTTTCATGAACATTAGAATCATTACCAAGAAACGAAAGTACCTGATAATTTAATTGGCGTGCGCGAGCTCTAGTAATTGGTCCAGTATATGTAGCAGTAGGGGCTGTGGGTGTAACAATGGTATTAATGTCCTCATCATCCTCCCCTTCTTGAAATGAAGTCGTCCTCGACGGAAACTCATCTTCCTCACCCAAATAAGGCTTCAAATCTGCAATGTTAAAAGTGGGACTAACCCAAAAATCTACAGGCAGCTCAAGTTTATATGCATTATCATTTATTTTCTCCAACACCTTAAAGGGACCATCAGCACGTGGCATTAGCTTTGATTTGCGCAAATCCGGAAATCTATCCTTACGCAAATGCAACCAAACAAGATCTCCAGGTGCAAACACAACATGTTTTCTACCCTTATCTCCAGCAAGTTTATATTTAGCATTCATACGCTCAATGTTTTCCTTAGTTAACTCATGCATTTTTAAAATCAATTCAGCACGTTGTTTAGCATCAAAATTAACCTTCTCCGAAGATGGAAGAGGCAACAAATCAATAGGTGCACGAGGTAGGAAACCATACACAACTTCAAAAGGGCACATCTTAGTAGTAGAATGCAATGAACGATTATAAGAAAATTCAATATGAGGCAAGCATTCCTCCCACATTTTCTTATTATTCTTCAAAACAGCCCTAAGCATAGTAGACAATGTTCTATTGACTACTTCAGTTTGTCCATCAGTTTGGGGTGACAAGTAGTACTAAAAAGCAGTTTAGTCCCCAACTTAGCCCATAAACATCTCCAAAAGTGGCTAAGAAATTTAGTATCACGATCTGAAACAATAGTATTTGGCACACCATGCAAGCGAATAATTTCACGAAAGAACAAATCAGCAACATTAACAAAGATCATCGCTTTTATGACATGGTATAAAGTGTGCCATTTTGAGAATCTATCCACGACAACAAATATGCTATCCCTCCCCTTCTTTGTTCTAGGTAAACCTAAAACAAAGTCCATAGATATATTCTCCCAAGGAACACTAGGTACAGGCAAAGGCATATATAAACCATGAGGATTGAGTCGTGACTTAGCTTTTTGACATGTAGTGCAGCGAGCAATAAAACGCTCAACATCCCGTCTCATCTTTGGCCAAAAGAAATGTGTTGCAAGTACATCCTCCATCTTCTTCACGCCAAAGTGTCCCATTAGTCCTCCTCCATGCGCCTCCTGCAACAACAAAAGACGAACGGAGCTAGCTGGAATGCATAGCTTGTTAGCACGGAACACAAATCCATCATTAACGACGAACTTGTTCCACGTTCTTCCTTCTTTACAATTCTGCAATACATCTTTAAAATCAGCATCATGCACATATTGATCTTTGATGGTCTCCAAACCAAATATTTTGAAGTCAAGTTGTGAAAGCATAGTATAGCGACGACACAATGCATCAGCAATAACATTTTTTTACCCTTCTTGTGTTTAATGACATAAGGGAAAGTCTCAATGAATTCAACCCATTTATCATGTCTACGATTCAGTTTACCTTGACTTTTAATATGTTTCAAAGATTCATGATCAGAATGTATAACAAATTCTTTGGGCCATAAATAATGTTGCCATGTTTCTAAAGTCCGAACAAGAGCATATAATTCTTTATCATAAGTAGAATAATTTAGACTAGGCCCACTCAATTTTTCAGAAAAGTATGCAACAGGTTTGCCATCTTGTAATAACACACCTCCTAATCCAATTCCACTAGCATCACATTCAAGCTCAAAAGTCTTACTAAAATCAGGAAGTTGGAGTAAAGGAGCATGTGTTAACTTATCTTTCAATACCGTGAAGGCTTCTTCCTGTGTGGTACCCCAAACAAAAGGCACATCCTTCTTTGTAAGCTCGTTGAGAGGTGCAGCAATGGTGCTGAAATCTCTCACAAAACGCCTATAGAATCCAGCGAGGCCAAGAAAACTCCTCACTTGTGTGACCGTCTTGGGCTGCGGCCAACTCTCAATAGCTTCAATCTTGGCTTTGTCAACTTCAATTCCCTGTGGAGTAACAACATAGCCAAGAAAAGATACTCGGTCGGTGCAAAAGGTGCACTTCCCAAGGTTACCAAACAAACGTGCATCACGTAGAGCAATAAAAACAGCACGTAAATGTTCCAAATGTTCCTCCAAAGATCTGCTATAAATCAATATGTCATCAAAGTAAACTACCACAAATCGTCCAATGAAAGCACGTAAAACTTCGTTCATTAATCTCATGAAAGTACTAGGTGCATTAGTTAACCCAAAAGGCATGACTAACCACTCATATAATCCAAACTTAGTTTTAAATGGTGTTTTCCATTCATCTCCCAATTTCATACGAATTTGATGGTATCCACTACGCAAATCAACTTTGGAGAATATTGTAGAGCCACTCAATTCATCAAGCATATCATCTAGCCTAGGAATAGGATGACGATAACGAATAGTAATATTATTAATGCCTCTACAATCAACACACATACGTGATGTACCATCCTTTTTCGGCACTAGAATAATAGGAACAGCACAAGGACTAAGGGATTCACGTATATAACCTTTGTCGAGCAGCTCCTGTACTTGACGCATAATCTCCTTCGTCTCCTCTGGATTGGTAGGGTATGGTGCACGGTTGGTTAATGATGCACCGGGAATTAAGTCAATCTGATGCTCAATCCCTCGAATGGGAGGTAATCCCGGTGGCACGTCTTGTGGAATGACGTCAGCGTACTCCTGCAAAATGTTAGTGACAGCAGGAGCCAAAGAGGAAGGCACGTCCTCGAATGAAAATAATGCCTCTTTGCACACAAAAGCATAGCAAACAGAATTGCTGAAATCTAGCTCATCAATATCAGATTTAGTGGCAAGTAAACATGCACTTTTCAATTTAATTTCAGAAACAACACTAGATGGTTTACTATTAGGCTTCATTTGTTGCTCAAATTCTTTTGCCACAATCTGATTTTCACTCTTATTTTTCTCCTGTTTTGCTTTATTAGCTCTATTAATATCATCTTTCAAAATGGAATTAGGAGTCATAGGAAGCAAAGTAATATTTTTATCCTTATGAACAAGAGTATACTGATTGTTTCTACCATGGTGTACAGAATTTTTATCAAATTGCCATGGTCTACCAAGTAATAAGGAACATGCTTGCATAGGTACCACATCACAATCAACATAATCAGCATATGTAGAGATACTAAAATGCACACGAACAGTACGTGTTACCTTAACCTTGCCGCTGTTGTTGAACCATTGGATGTAGTAAGGATGTGGATGTGGTCTTGTGGTGAGAGATAGCTTCTCCACCATCTCCATGCTAGCCAAGTTGTTGCAGCTCCCTCCATCTATGATGACGCGAATAGAACGTTCCTTCACAACTCCCTTCGTATGGAACAAATTATGCCTCTGATTTTGCTCAGCTTGTGTAACCTGCACACTCAAAACACGTTGAGCAACTAAACATTCATACCTATCAGCATCTTCAGCAGCCATGTATTGCGTCTCATGATCAGAATCATCTCCACCGTGTTCTTCATGTGTAATAAGAGCCAAAGTCTATTCATCATAGTCACTAGCGGACTCATACCCACCATCCTCGAGAGCGATCATCACACGCTGAGATTGGCATTCTCTCAAAATGTCCTCTTCCCTTACAACGACGACAAATAATATCACTTGTGTGCCCTGTTGACGGCATGGAAGAAGAAGAGCTCTGTAGGCCCAGCGGTGTGCTCTTGGCGATAGTGGTGGTTGTGCCTGCTTTCTTGTATCACGGTTGGAGGTGGCAGCCGACGGAGGTGCCGGTGTAGTAGAACGTGTGGAAGTAGATGATGCACGTGGTGTCCATGATGAAGATCGACCTGCAGAAAAGTTAGTCCGCGCCAATGCCTGTCGATCCTGCACTTCACGTTCAGCTTTACAAGCAAGATGGAATAATCGAGTGATATTATTATAATCCATATAGTCTAGAATGGTCTCAATCTCTCTATTTAATCCACCCGGAAAACGTGCAAGCATAGCTTCATTCTCCTCAACAATACCACATCTAATCAAGCCAGTTTGTAATTCCTGATAATATTCTTCTACCGAATTTTTTCCTTGTCTTAAGCGCTGCAATTTTTGAAGTAATTCACGTTGATAATATGGTGGAACCCAACGAGTACGCATAGCAGTTTTCAAAGCAGCCCAAGTAGCTGGAACAGCATATAGTCGACAATATTCAGACCACCAAACACATGCAAAGCTAGTGAAAGCACAAACAGTAGCAGGAACACGTCTCTCCTCAGGATATTGTAAACATATAAATCGTTGTTCAGTTTCTAACTCCCAAGTAAGATATATATCAGGAAAATATCTACCCTCAAATGGTGGAATATTCAATTTCAGTTTAGGGAGATGGTCATGATTTCGTACCTGAGGGGGAGCCCTAACATTGCCATTATTTGCATGTGGACGACCTGGTGGTTGTGGTGCTGGTGGTTGCACGTAGTTCTGATGTTGATCAACCTTATCCTCGTAATCTCTCACATAATCATCCTCCTCCACATCAGCAGCAGGAGCCACAGAAGTATTAACAGCAGCACCAACAGCTTGGCCAGGCTGAAGAGGGACACAGCTCGCTCGGCGGAGGGCTGTTTCGCGACGTGGAGGTAGTCCTCGTTGTTGTTGTAGAGGTGCGTCAGGTGCAGCCGGTGGTGGTGGTGGAAGACGCGCGAGCAATTCATTAAATTTGTTATCGAGCTTTGTTTCGAACGCCTTCTCAATGCCATCTATCTTCTCCATGGCCTCATCAAATCTATTTAGCACATCTTCCACTTGTCCACTCATCATTTGTTGAAACTTATCATGTAACTCTTTTTTTGTCATGTTCTCCCAGTCAGTCTCGTCGGCTTGTGATCCTGCCATGGTTAACAGCAATAGAAACACACAAGAATATGATTCTACAGACTACTAGGAAGTTGTGGTGGTGGTGGTGTCACAAATCTGTCAAGCAAATCTGAAAGTCTTACCAGTTCTTACCCAGCAGCAGGCGGTGATCGGCAACCGTTGTAGTCAAAAACTCTCAAAAGCTTGGATAGAGCGATTGCCAGGGAGAGTCAAACGCACGATGTAGATGTATGTGGAGCTGGGAAGGCTTATAATATGGTAGCAAAAAGGGTCAGCAATAATCAATTCAGAGATGCAAAGTTGAATAAGCGCTCAACGACGGTCTCAGGCTGGTCCTAGGCTAGACCGTGCTAGAGACGCGAGCCGAGAACACTAACAAAATCACGGCGCTGCACGTAAACAAGGGAAAAGCACACTCTGGAAAAAAAATTCGCTCTTCTTTTTTGCGCTGCTCTTTTTTTGCGAAAAATCACTATAATGGCGAGTGTCTCAAAACTCTTCCCAGGTCAAACTGACAGGATGGGCATGAAATTTTTTCGACCAAATTTTTTTTTTCGACTGCCCGGACCGAAAAACTGGAAACGGGTCAAAAAAAACTTTCTATAACGGCGACTGTCTCAATACGCTTATAAAAACCTAAAAATAGGATAGCCAGAAATTTTTTCGACAAGTGCGTTTTCGGAATTTTTTTCCAAAACCTACTCCGGCAAGGAAACACGAATCGGAAACTAGATGGATCTCGAAAACAAACCTAATATGCAAGGAACTCGGATTGGTGGTGGATATATGGTGGTGGTATATGGCAGCGGTGGTGGTAGCGGTGGTAGTATATGGATATGGATCTGTGGTGGTATATGGACACGGATTGGTGGTGGTATATGGATACGGATTCGGAGCGGTGGTGGTAGGTGGCGAGGCGATGATGATGGTGCGGTGGCGGCGTGACAACTTATGACCGAACTCAAACTCTAAAAGACTAGACGCTAAGACCAGCAACTAGACACGACGATGCAACCGCAAATTCAACAAAGCAAAACCCTAAAAAGATTATGCAAAGGCTCAGATTGGTTCGGATATGATGAACTAACCCTAATTTTTTGTGGCTTTTTCGTGGACTATAGGTATGAAGAACAAACTCGATCTAAACTACGGAAAACTGTAAAATCTCACCGAGCAACCTGGAAATCTGATACCACTTGATAGAGGCAAAGGTGTCCCGTCTTTCGATGAGATGTTGGTTTTCGCTTTGGAGGAAGTCGACTTTGACGATCCGACTACGATCGTGTGAGGACGTCGCGCCTTAGCAATCGCTAAACCAACTCCGAGAGGTTATTGACCACGCCAGAGCACGATCAACCTGACCATGAGGGTCTGTTTCCTGCGAGCAAACGAAGAACAAGCAAGAAATTGAGATTGCAATCTGGATATTGCGAATATAAGATGAAAGCTTTATTGATCAAGGTGGGGTTCTGTGGCGCCTTTATGCAGTCGTTGAACACAAATGAAGTACGCGAAGTTGCAGCTATGGCGAACTTTTAATCTAAACAAAACCCAAAGTCTAAACGGTGCCCTAAGGGTTGTATATATGGAGGAAGAGGGGGGAGGGGTCCGAAATCAACCCTATCTCTTGTTTCCCCACACATACGGACTCTAAAAATAGCCTATACTTGTGTATTTCGAAATTACAAGGGCCTGGCCCAATAATAAGGTGACGCAACACCTAGAATAGCCTCGGGACGAAATTTATGAAGTAGCATCTTGTATATTTCGTCCAAGGCTTCATGCACCCATTATGGTGGCTTCAAAGTCCTGAAATCATCACTTGTAACTCCGTTCTTGTTCCCCTTGCGCATGGCATCATCTCCATGCTTGTTCTTGCTCCAATGTCCATCCTTCTCCAAGCTAGGCCCTTCATTTGTAAGCCAAACAAATGTATCCAATTTAGGCAGCATCATATTTTCATGAACATTAGAATCATTACCAAGAAACGAAAGTACCTGATAATTTAATTGGCGTGCGTGAGCTCTAGTAATTGGTCCAGTATATGTAGCAGTAGGGGCTGTGGGTGTAACAATGGTATTGATGTCCTCATCAACGTGGGATGCTCCGCATCACCCACCGTCCACCGTGGCCCGACCGTAAGTGGAAAAAATGTTTCATTCTGTCATTGACATTGCTTTCACGCACGAGAAGATGAGGGTTCCTCTGCCAACGCCGCTGCCGCGCCCCCATCCTCCTCTCCCTGGTGCTCGCCATAGTTCACCAACATCAGCGTGCTACCATTCTCCTCCTCTTCCTATTCGGCGCGCTCTTCCCACCACCGTCGCGCCACAGACATGCTCCTCACGATGTGTCGCACGCGCACGGCCATGTCTCGCGCAACCATCCGCATGCCTCCTCCTTTGGGGTCCGGCGAGTGATGAGGACATGGCTACCACAGTTACACCCGTATCCCCTACTGTTTTACCTCTTGGAACAGTTGCTAGAGCTCAGATACGCCAATTAAATTATCAGGTACTTCTGTTTCTTGGTAATGTTTCTAATGTTCATGAGAATATGATGCTGCCTAACTTAGATACATTTGTGTTTCTTGCAATTTAAGGGCCTAGCACGGACAAGAAGGTTGAACATTGGAGCATGGTCAAGCACGGAGATGAAGGTGCGTGCGAAGAGAACAAGAACGGAGGTTCAAGTGGAGATTTCCGGACTTTGAAGCCACCATGATGACACACAAGATGGTGGACGAAATATACAAGATGGCCTTTCATAAATTTCGTCCATAGCTTAATATTGGCGTTGTGCCACCTTATTTTGGGCCAGGCCCATGTAATCTATTTTTAGAGTCCATATTGTAGGGAAAACGACTTAGGAGGTGTTTTAGTCCCACCTTGCCAAGGGTGGACAAAATCCCCTCTCTTTTCCCTATAAATATAGCCCTTAAGGCATCGTTTAGACTTGGGTTTTATTTATTTAAAAGTTAGCCATCGCTGCAACTTCGTGTACTTCGTTTGTGTCCAACGACCAGACCAAGACCGTGATGAAACCCCACTTTTATCAATACTTCATCCACACTCGCAATATTCAGATTGCTTAATCATATTCTTGCTTGTTCTTCGATTGCTTGCAGGAATAGACCTTCGTGGTCAGGTTGATCATGCTCCAGCGTGGTCAATAACCTCTCGGAGTTGGTTTAGCGATTGCTAAGGCGCAACGTCATGCACGTTTATAGTCGGATCGTCAAAGTCATCTCCACCAAATCGATAGTTATCATCTCATCGAAAGATCGGGACACCTCCGCCTCTATCAGCGAGCGGCGTCAGTGGCCACGACGAACTGGCACAGGTTCGGCCAATCTGAGCTTCGGTTCGGGCAGGTCGACCAGGGCCAGTTGTGTCTGATGGCATTGTGACTAGGTTTCAGATTTGATTTGGGGGAGCTAGTTGTGGATTTTGGGCGAGTTGATGTACCCAAGGCGTAGCCACCTACGTTTTGATTATTGGTGAAGCTTTGCAATGCAGATGTGTTTTTCCTCTCTAGACGCTCCAATTCTGCCCAGGTGTGTACTATACCTTCCAAGTAATTTAGGTGAAATTGGGAGATTAAATTTTGTGAATTTGAGCTCCTACATGTGCATGGATATATTTTTTATGTGCTTATTATTGTTAAATTATGATCCAAATGCTACCGTATTGGACTAGACGTAGTACAAATGGTGTGGGCCTTTGCGTTGGTACCGACGCGTACGAGTACAACTCGTTTACTTGTCCTTCAAGGACTCTTATGTGTTGCCCCTCATATATACCCTTTGTAGTCGCACCTAAGACGGACTTTATTACCTTCGAGGTTCTATTGTTTCAGGTAACGCTACTCCAGTTATTTCAAAGAATTCTGGTTGTGATGCTGCTAACCTTAGGCATATGCGTCTTGGACATATGAGTGAACTTGGTTTGGCAGAGTTAAGTAAGAGAGGTCTTCTTGATGGATAAGAACCTGGTAAATTGAAATTTTGTGAGCATTGTATCTTCGGCAAGCACAAGAGGGTGAAGTTCAACACTTCGACCCATACAACTGAAGGTATTCTTGATTATATTCATTCTGATTTATGGAGACCATCTCGCAGAAAGTCACTAGGTGGTGCTAGTTACATGCTGATTATTACTGATGATTATTCGGGAAAAGTTTGGCCTTATTTCTTGAAGCATAAATATGAAGCATTCTTAGTTTTTTAAGGAGTGGAAGATTATGACTGAAAGGCAGATTGAAAAGAAGGTAAAAATACTTCGCACTGATAATGGTATGGAATTCTGTTCTAAGCAATTTAAGAGTTATTGCAAGTCTGAAGGCACTGTCAGACACTACACCGTTCCTTATACTCCACAACAAAATGGTGTTGCTGAGCGTATGAATAGGACCATTATTTCGAGAGCCCGTTGCATGTTGTCCAATGCAAGTTTGCATAGGCGTTTTTGGGCTGAGGCTTCTTCCACTACTTGTTATCTCATTAATCGTTCACCATCTATTGCTCTTAATAAGAAGACTCCAATTGAGGTAGGTCTGGTTCACCTGCTGATTATTCACAGTTGAGAGTTTTTGGTTGCACTGTTTATGTTCATGTTGATAATGGAAAATTGGAGTCTACGGCTGTTAAGTGCATCTTTCTTGGTTATAAATCTGGTGTTAAAGGTTTTAAATTATGGAATCATGAAACCCAAAAGATTGTTATTAGCATAAATGTTATCTTTAATGAATCTGCTATGTTACATGATGTTCCATCTACTAATGTTCCTGTTGAGAGTGCACAACAGCCTACTATTCAGCAGCCTACTATTCAGGTGGAGCATGTTATTGATTCAGATGATGCATCTGGTAATGAAAATGTTGATGCACATGATGAACCCGCCGTTGATGATGAACATGTCTCTCCCACTCCCAATCCGCCTATTGTTCAACCCAGTTGGAATCTCGCACGTGACAGAGTTAAGTGGGGTATTAATAAACCTGACGGGTTAATTGAAGAGTGCAATAGTGTTTCTTTTGATTTATCTGTTGCAAACAAAATTGAAGGTAATGCTGAGCCTTCTTCATATTCCAAGCCTATTATTTCTGGTGATACTAATAAGTGGATGACCGCTATGCATGATGAGATAGAATCACTTGAAAAGAATGGCACTTGGGATTTAGTAAAATTGCCCGGAGAGAAGAAACCTATTCGTTGCAAGTGGGTTTTCAAGAGGAAAGAAGGTGTTTCTCCTAATGATGAGACAAGATCTAAAGCAAGGTTAGTTGTTAAAGGTTACAGTCAAATTCCTGGTATTGACTATAAAGAAGTCTTTTCTCCTGTTGTGAAGCATAGCTCTATTCGCACTTCACTCAATATTGTTGCCATGCGTGATTTTGAGCTCAAACAATTGGGTGTTAAAAATGCATTCTTACATGGAGAATTAGAGGAGGATATTTATATGGAATGTAACGACCCGAACCTGATAAGATTCGATGTCTCTGCGCTTACCATGCTAGTCCCTATATCAATTCGCTAGCACACACGATACATAGGAATATCAAATAAAAAGTGCATTATTTACTACAACGTATGATCCAGAATTTATAAAGTATTACAAACTGATTAGCACATAGCTAGCTTTATTCAATAATAACAACGGAAAATGTAGCATAATACACAAACGATGAGTCCCATTAATGCCCACTGGCGAAAATGTTGAGTGAAGACTCGCGACCCTACTATATCTCATTGATTATCTGAAAATCCTGCAACATGATAAGTTGCAGCCACAAGGGTCAATACAATGAATTTATTGGCAAATCACACATAATGATATAGCAAACCTACATCCACAAGCAAAGTATGAAAAACAGAAAACTCAAGTTGGTTTGTAGAAGAATGTCTTCACCTACCTCCACTAAATGGACTCACAACTATATCTAATTTATTCACCCATGATAACCCCAAAGATTCTAAGTAAACATGACAAGAACTTCAGAAGTCTCTCGAGTGCGCTCTGTCAGTGGCGCATTCTCTAGGAACCATAGAGCGCTCTGCCAAGTACACACCTGATTTAAGTTCCGGAAACTATACATCGCCTCAAGTGCGCTCTATCAATAGCGCATTCTCTAGGGACAATAGAGCGCTCTGCCAGTGACGCATTCACCTAGTAAAAAGTCCCAAGCCTACAGCTATAAACACTCACCACTTTCACAAATCACTCGACACATGCCCCCGTCTATCGTAGCAAGCTAATCACACCATCACATAATACAATTAATACTCAAATATGACAACAGAGAACATACAGATCAAACCAAGCACATATTATAGCATAAAAACCACACATTCCTAGAAGAATATAGGTGAGCAAAATCAAAAGTGCAAACTTGCCTTGAACGCTGTTGAAGTAATCTAACGATTAATTCTGATCCGCTTTATACTCCGGACAATCTATACAATTAACGAAGGCACCGGTAAATAAAACCGTACTCACATAACACCACATTAAGTCAACAGCAAGGAATTCAGATAAAACTTAAAATAACAAAACATACCAGTAGGTATATTTTATCTACATGCTAGTACGATCACAATGCAAAAAGAATCAACTAATTTTGATCAACGGTTCGAAAGATATGGCCTCCGAAAGGTTAAATTCAAATTTGAGAAAATTCAAATTAAAACAGTTCAAAAATGTGAAATTTTGTTTCTACAGAATTCTCTTGGTCTCTACGAATACACGGGAAAAAGAATCGATGAATTTTGATTTACGGATCTCAAATTATGGCTAACTGAAAGATGGGTGAAAATCTGTTTAAAAAATGATTCTGAACTACGGCTACTGTAGCGTGTCACCACGTGTCGCACGTGGATTGGCTTGAGGGTGTTTGCTGTCCTGGCTAACCGAGGGACGATCGCTAAATAGTGCATACTGGTTCGAAGGAAAAAAAACAAAACAACATTTGATCTGGGCGGTTAAAAACAGATCGGGCTATGGACAAGGGTGCGTGGAAGCTTGCGAGCCATGAGTTGGTCGCGAGATCTTATGGGTTTCACCTCTAGCCTACGCTAACTTGTTTGAGAAAAGACTTTGTTGTTGTTGTTGTTGTTGTTGTTGTTGTTGTTGTTGTTGTTGTTGTTGTTGTTTGTTGTTGGTTAAAAAGAGATAGGGTGGTTGAAGATGCTCACCGAAGAACACAGGGGCTGGGCGTCGGAGTTGAAGGAGAAGACGGCACGGCCGGCTCGGAATTCGTCGACGGCGACGCCTGTAGTGATCCACCGACTGAGGTGGAGTGATGGGCGGATGAGGCGTTCGTTTGTAGTGACGATGGTGGTGAAAACGGCGAAGGGGCTGCCTTTGTGGCCGGCAGCGACGACATGTGTGGGGCTATGACTCGGCTAGCAACGGTGAACTTTCTGCCGGGCCGAGGGGTTATTCTGTTGCATCCTTGCGAGAATTAGAAGACGAGGGAGAGGGAGAAAATCAAGGCGCAAATAACAGGACCGACAAGAGAGGCTGGGAACCTCCAGGGACGATGGATTTGTCTGATGAACACGAATGGAGGAACGGGATGACATGTGGGTCCGCCTCGTCAGCGAGACAGAGAAAAGGAAGAAAAAAATAGAGAAGGGAGAGAGCTGCAGGGTGGGCGGCGGTCGAGCGGGGAAATGGGCCGCCTGCAGCTAATGCTGCTGCCTAGCGCGCGCACGCTGGGTTGCTACTGCGCAACCCAACCGCACAGTAAAGTTCTGGCTAAAAGCTTTACTACACAGGACAACTATTGGATAAAATAACATACCAGAGTTCTTTCTAAAAATACAGAAATACACATGACAATATTATTACTATTATATAAAACAGTGAACATTTTTACAACACAAATGAATTTTGGATAATTATTTTATGCAACAGGATCTAATGAAAACACTATAGCAACTTCTAAAAATAACTTTTGTGTTTCAACAATTCCAAAATGATTTCATGTAAACTCCAAGGAATATTCTTAACACTTCCCAACTGTACTTAACAAGGGAGAAGTCATATTATCTCCACTCCAAATATTTTGCCTTGAGTTGGAAAACACTTTGAATACTCAGAATATTCAAATATGCATAGAAATCAGGATGAAAAAGAATGATCCTAATAACATTCCAAATCTGAAAATTTGGGATGTTAGATGGAACAGCCTGAAGGTTTTGTTATTGCCGGAAAAGAAAAGCTTGTCTGTAAGTTAAAGAAATCTCTTTATGGATTGAAGTAGTCCCCTAGACGGTGGTACAAGCGATTTGACACCTTTACACTCTCAAGGTTTCAAAAGTCTAATTATGATAGTTGTGTTTATTTGAAAATTGCCAAAGGTTCAACTATTTATTTCCTCCTTTATGTTGATGATATGCTAATTGCTGCCAAGAGTATGTCAGATATTAATGAACTAAAGAAGCAATGGAGTAATGAATTTGAGATCAAGGGTTTGGTGCAGCAAAGAAAATACTTGGCATGGAAATATCCAGAGATAGACCGTCTACAAAGGTATATCTAAGTCAGAAGGGATATATTGATAAATTTCTTCATTGTTTTAATATGCATAATGCCAAGCCAGTAAGTATTCCGTTAGTTGCACACTTCAAATTACCATCAGCCTTATGTCCTAAGTCAGATGCCGATGTTGAGTACATGTCTAGAGTTCCCTATTCGAGTGCAGTTGGTTCACTTATGTATGCCATGGTTTGTTCTCGTCCTGATTTATCATATGCATTGAGTGTTGTCAGTAGATACATGGCTAATCTTGGAAAAGAGCATTGAAAAGCAGTTCAGTGGATTTTTAGATACCTGCGAGGTACTTCTAATGCTTATTTACAATTTGGGAAAACTAGAGATGGACTTGCTGGTTTTGTTGATTCTGATTTTGCTGGTGATTTGGATAAGAGAAGATCACTCATAAGCTATGTTTTCACCATTGGTGGTTGTGCTTTGAGTTGGAGAGCAACTTTCCAGTCTATTGTGGCTTGTTCCACTACTGATGTCGAGTATATGGCTATTTCTGAGGCATGCAAAGAAGCTATCTGGTTGAGAGGTTTGTACGCTGAGCTTTGTGGAGATTCATCTTTCCCTATCATATTTAGTGACAGTCAAAGTGATGTAGGGTGGAACCCTATGGGGAGATCTTTCACGAATTGGAGGGGGAATCCCCAAGAACAAGATGAACACAAGAGGGAAAACAAGAGGAACACTCAAGAACAAGTCCAATCACACATCCACTAGACAATCAAACACACAAGATCCACAAGGTACATGAACAACAAAGGGAAACAAGATACATGGTAGAGTTCATCCCAAATCCTACGAAGGAGATGAGGGCTTGATGATCTAGATAGATCCTTCCCTCAAGGGGGTCTTCATCCACTAGGGATCTTCTCCAATGGAGGCCTTGAACTCCAATGGAGTGTCTCTCTCTCAACAGAAATCCCACAAGGGGAGATACATGAGCTAAGCTCTAGTGTTTAGATCTATCCTTAGCTGAGTCTAAATGGAGGAGGAAGGGGAGTATATAAAGGTCCAAGGGATGAAGGGGTAAGCAGGGACGAGATGGGGATACAAGGGCCAAGCCCCACAGCCACGCACAGGAGGCCCCGTGCGCACGGGGTAAGTGGAGCCCGTGCGCACGGGGTATCCAGAGACATGGCGCATGAGCCCGTGCACACGGGGTAAGTGGAGCCCGTGCGCACGGGGTATCCAGAGGCTCACAGCACGTCTTCTCTTGGACTCCCGTCGGTGCAGGTGGAACCTCGCCTTCTCCTTGACGGTTCCTTCTACGTTTCCATGCTTGATGCGGAGCATACCACGTTCATCCCCATGTACACTCCAACCACTCTCCAAGCCCCAAGGATACATAAGATGAGACCTCGACTATGCGCCATTGGACCCAAGGTGAACTCACTCCTCTTCGAACCGTCACTTTCCACATGTGAGACATGGCTACTACCTCATGCATGGACCTTGCATACACTCAGGTACAACCGAGACGACCATGGAGGATCCAAGGACCAAGGCCAAGCATGGAAGAGGAGAAGGAAGAAGAAGCCGGGAGCAAGCGGTACTACCGCCCAGGCCCACCGGTACTACCGCTTATCATCACAAGCGGCACTGCCGCTCTACATCCGCTCCACTTCCGCAAAGTCCGACAAACTTCGGAGATTGAACGGCTCCAGAGCGGTACTACCGCCCATCATAGCGGTACTACCGCTTGCGCGCCTCAAGCGGTACTACCGCCCGAAGGACCGGTACTACCGCCTGTCTGTCATCCATGTGTGTATTGGGCTGAGGCCCTTGTACCCCTTCGCCCGCTAGACTATATATACTCCATCCCCTTCCTCTTTCTAGGGTTAGCTTTGGATTTGCTCATATTTCGGTGTGAGAGCCTTTGCTCATCCACTTGGCTACTTCTCCTTCGAGATCAGGACCTCTACGGAGAAGATCCCCAAGCGGATTCAAGACCCCTCCTAGGGTGGACCCTCAAGACCTCCTCATGGAGAAGAACGGCTACCCTTGTATCCTACCCTTTGTTGTCCTTGGATCTTGTATCACTTTATGCATTCGATAATCTAGCACTTGTGTGATCGTTTTCTTGTCGGTTGAGTGATCTCTCTCTCGTTCTCCCCATGTTTTCCCTCGTGTTCTTCCGCTCGTTCTTCGTGTTCCTCGTAGGGATTCTCTCCAAACGTGAAAGATCGTCCACGTAGGGTGTCGCCCTACATCATCTATGGATCAGAGCTTAGGTTGATCACGTTTTTGGAGCCCCTACCCCTCTTTTTCTAGCTTGATTTTGTTGATTTCGTCCTAAATCCGAAAATCCCCACCAAAAATAGCCCCAAATTTTTTTGTGATTTGTTAGTTTTGATGATGTTTTGTTGATTTTGATCTATGGATTTGCTTGGTTTCGAGTGGATCTAGCATTTCCCCAAGTTTCCCCACTTTCCAGCCACGAAATCTCTCCAATTTTGACCCCGAAATCATCCATTTCCGCCCCAAAATCGCGCCCCTATCCGGATTTGCGAAAAATCCCGACACGAGCGGTACTACCGCCCTTCCAAGCGGTACTACCGCTTAGCACCTCCAAGAGGTACTACCGCCCTTCCAAGCGGCACTACCGCCCCTCCTAGAGCCAGATTTTGCGAAAAAACCCGATACGGGCGGTCAAGCGGTACTACCGCTTACGAGCGGTACTACCGCCCTCCCGAGCGGTACTACCGCCCTACCCAGTTTCAGCGTTCCGAGTTTCACCGTTTTGTCCATAACTAATTCATCCGGAGTCCGATTTTTGCGTTCTTTAGCTCGTTTCGAAGCTATTGACATCCCCCTTCCCATAAAAATACTACCATCACCATTTGACTCCATCAAATTTTGTGAACTTTGGCATCTTTGCCTAGGGCTTCCACCACATCCTCCGCATAACCACCACCGACTTCCGCAACCTAACCAATTTTGTTCCCCATAGCATTAGTGGTTGCTTGAGTAGTGATTCGAGTCTCCTAAGGTGTTTCGGCTACTTAGGGACGATTGCTTCTTCATCAACCACCACCACCACTTCCACATAACCTTGCCCACCATACACTTCCGACAACCTCAACTTAACCCAATAGTTGATTGAGCTTTTTCGAGTTGTGGCTTGTGTCTCCTAAGGTGTTTCGGATACTTAGGGACGGCAACTTCAACTCCGACGCGTGTATAGCCCATCATTTCACTTCCGCATTGCCAAGTGCAAACCACCACCGCATTCCCGCTACCACCATTTTGACATTTGACGTTTGAGATTTTGAGTTCGCGGTTTTTCCGTTTCCTAAGGTGTTTTGGCTACTTAGGGACGAGTCTCCATCATCTTGGTATCTACATCAAGAACACCGCTACTCATCATCGCCGGACGGTAACCTCCATATCATCTTGGTATCGTGGTATCCCTCCATTGTATATTCCCCTTACCATTGCATTGTTAACCCCTAGCCTTACTTTTGCGTTACTTGCCTATCAAGACTAGCCATTTGAGTATTGCCGGCAACGTTACTTGTGCACATTAGTGATCTACACCATCCATTGCATACATACCATATCATATTGGTATCATATCATCCATTGTGTCTCAAGTTTGTTCCCGTATATACACAATTGCTATCTTGGTTTGTGCATTGTGCAAAATTGGCCATACAAAAAAAGAAGAAATAAAGCTTTTAAGCAAAGAAAGAGAGCAAAGAGCTTGTAAGCAAGTGCCATAGCATCATACCACATTGCATATAAGATTGTCATATCCGATCATCTTGGATCATCTTGAGAGAAACACCGGGAACCATACATACATATCATACTTGGGATAGAAGTTTATCCATTTTGCATCTTATAGGTTGTGCACAAGTGTCGTATCCGCCTATCGAGCAATCGTGCTAGCGTCTCTCTTGAGTTGTGCAACACGAGCGTTTTCCGTGGATTCCACATTTTGTGCTCATTCCTTGGTTGCATGACCCCATTTATCTATCCGTGTGTGTGTTTCCGTGTGCCATTCTTTGCTATTGGTCCATTTGTTTCACTTGCGAATTTGTGAATCTCTTTCAACATTATTGACTCTTGCTAACATTTTGCATTAAATTTTTGTGCCACTATCCTCACCGAGCTCCTCCATAAGCTTTACTTGTGTAGGTGTGAGAACCGACAAGGATTGGTACCAATAGTGCTATTTCATTGTCCGCATTTGAGTGAACTTGATTCATTGTCAACATCGGTCAAGGTACATTGGTATAAGTTCTTCTCTTTCTCCCACTCATATTTGCTCGAGTCTTGTGATGGATAGGCAAGGCATTTCATCTCCGGTCTTCGACAACAACGACGACGTGAACAACTACATCACCAAAGCGTCTCTCTTCGATCTACAACGACAAGTGCAAGGCACACAATCAAGATTGCGAGGCGCGCCGAGAACATCTCCATCAACATTCATCACTCCGAAGCAAGGAGAAGGGACTACTTCGACAAGAAGCTTGCCGCACATAAAGAGGAGCAAGATGCAAGGATGGAGGAGATTCGGCCTTGATCAAGTCTTCTTCCCCTTCGTCATCTTCAAGGCGGCGACGTTCAAGCCACAAGTCTTCGGAGCGCCCAAGCGATGCAAGAGCAAGTCGTCCACATCTCCATGGAGACCACCATCACATTCGTGATCAACATCGTCATGAAGGGCAAGTCACCTCCAAGCATCATGTGCACGACGATGACGAATGCCAAGGAGCTCAAGCACGACAACGACATCATCATCATGAAGATGCTCCTGGCGCAAATGCACAAGTCCCAACAAGCCCTACTTCACGCCAAGTCGAAGCTTCATACGCACAAGAGAAGACCGCGAGGCGAGCACCACCAAGGCGGCGCTACGGCTACATCAACCACTTCGCATCTTCGCCAAGTGTTCTCAAGGCATCTTCGCCTTTGGACGTACGGCATCTTCGCCTACTTCCCACGTGTACGCCTACATCGACTTCATCAAGTCCAAGGCGACCACCTACAAGCGAGGGCGACCCTTCCATCTTCGAAGCCCCTCAAGGAAGATGGCGAGCATGAGAAACTCCCTTCGGTCATGGAGACGAGCTATGAGGTGCCACATCATATGGGCCTCCAACACCAAGGCGGTGACAAGGCGGTCGAGCAAGGGCCATCCCTTCGACCACGGCGACGAGCGAACCTCTTCAACAACATGAAGACGACGCCCACATTGGACTCATACTCCGAGTCAAGCTACACGACCGCGCATGGAGACATTTGCACCTACATATCCCCGACACCCACATATGTCGAGATGCCCCAATTGCCATGTGAGGAGAGCCACCACCACATGAGTGACATGAGTGACTACACCATACGTGACATTGAGAGCATTTCCTATGAGAGGATGAGTGTGACCACCACTAGCCCCACACATGAGAGCATGCCACACATCCTATGTGAGGTTGAGCGCCATTTGAGTGACTCCACCCACCATACGAGTGAGAGCATCCTTGAGGGAGTGAGTGAGCCACAACACTTAGTGAGTGAGGTAGTTGACACGGCACATGAGGCCACTATGATTTCTAACGACTTAACCTCTACTCCTAGTGTGTTTTCTTCTTTGGTGCTAGGTCTCCTACATGACGACATGCCTATCCTTGACGAGTCTATTCCTCCATTAGAGACGACGATGGCCATGGTGGACGATGATACACCCCCCACATGGTTCCATCAAGATGAAGATGACAACGAATGGATCGTTGACACCTCACCTACAACACATGAGCGATGCTCCAAAGGTAACATAGGTGATGGTGCTTCTCTTGTCCCACTAGTGGACTCTCTTGACTTCGATTGCTCCCATGATGTTGACCCACCGATTACCATGCTTCATGCTAGCGAAACTTCTTCATGCCTTGACTTACCTATTTATGATGAATATGATGATGAGCATGTTGAGTTGCCTAGTTGTGATGCTATGCTTCATAGGATATCTTGTGAAAATTCTATTGGTCACTTCATGTTTGACAATCCATTGAATTTGTCATATGCTATGAGTGAGATCTCCCATATTGCATCATTTCAATCTCAACATAGTAACTATGCATGCCCCATTAAAATAAATCCCATTTGCACTGATGGCATAGATGACGAGATGATGGTCATTGGCCTTTGCTTCTCTTGTGATGATATTGCCATGCTTCCTTTACATGATTTATGCAATTCATCTACTATTCCATGCCATGATCACATTGTTCCAAATATGCATTGTTTTGGATGTTGTCAATATTCTCCACGTGATGTTTCTACTATTGCTCATGAGGAGACCCCCATAGTTTCCTCATATATGTTTGGAGATTTTGATTCATCCCATCCTTTGCATGATTTCCATGATTGCTTGCACCATATGCATTCCATGAATAACAATGCTCTAGATATTGCTCATGATGCATTAAACAATTTGAGTCTCCATTATGCCATACATAATAACAAACCTATCATGATGGATGACATGTTTCTATATCATGCATCTCATTTATTTGAGCATTGGATATTTTGTGCTAACCGACACATGCACGTGCGCATCATGATGGATGATGTGTACATCTACCACGCACACACAATTTTCTCTTTGTCTTTGTTTTGTGTAGGTACCCACATACACTCGTCAACATCTCAATCCCATGAGTTGACGAAACGAGCTCTTGAGAGCAATGATGCTTTGGGATCCCGTGGACTATCCTTACCACCGCTCCCTTCGCGCAAGGACTACGCGCATCTCTTCTACTTGGCTCTCACACGGCTATGGGCTATTTACCACTTGCCACCTTATGCTCATTTTCCTGTGTTCACTTTGCATGTTATGCTTGCTCCTAAGCCTTTGCCATGCAATTGTGACCCTTGCTTGCATCTACCCATGTTTCATCATTATGCCACTTTTATGCGTATTTGCATGCTTGGTGGAGATCCTTGTTGCTTTTGCCATGTTTATCATGTGCCCCATGCTATTGATGCTTGTTGTGTTGGGAGAGTCATGACGATCCATTGCTATTTACATATGGCCTCTCGCCAATACATTGATGATAATTTTCTCATATCTTGCTTTCATGCTTGTGCTATGCCATGTGAATTATCCATGCCCACTATTTGCACACATGACATGCTTGTCATGATTTCTTCTAGTACGTTGCATCTTCGCACTACTAGCTTGCTTGACTTGATCTCTATGATTGATTGCTTAGTTGCATCGCCCATGTTCCACTATCACTTGCTTTCTTGGGTTGATGACATATATGTTCATGCCTCTCACATGATATATCTTGGGTATTGTCGCTTGCCTCCTATAGTTGCCTCTATGCTTAATGACATTGGAGACTTGGACACTATACTTGTGATGCATGCTTGCTTGATTGAGCCTCTTCTATTTGGTTGTTATCACATCACATGCTTACACACCATGCCAAATTCCCTTGTCCTTTCTTATGATGAGCATGATGCATACACTTGTTGGATATCTTACCACACGAATGATAGGTTTTGCATTTCCGCTAACCTCATTTGTTTTTCCGAGTGTTTGTCATGTTCTTTCATTTTGAAGGATTCACAAGGCGGTAACATCACGAGACAAATTTCTTATGGGAAGGCATACAAGATGTGCAACTCCATCATCCTTGAGAACCTCCTAAAGGTGACCTCCTTCCCTTTGAGCCATCCTCAAATACGCATATTGGATGGGTCACTCTTTCATTGTTGTTTCCTTCTTGTTGTCTACATGCTACATCTCGTGAACGGAGGAACGACATTGGAGATTGGCTACATGGACCTTCACATTGAGGAGCGCTCGCACTTATGGGATACACCTTCGGAATTCCACTCATGCCACGACATCGAGCATTGGTACACCACCATCTCCATATTTGTTGATTGTGCTCATACATGTCATGCTCGATGGATATATCATTCTCACCACAAGTTTGCACCCTATGCATGGATTGACACACATTATGATTGCCTTGTTGCATCTTGTATTCCCATGTCATCCATGATATTTGAGCTTGTTCACTTCCTTAGCAAATTTGTTGTGATCTTTCTTGATGGCATATTCATACATAATGATCACATTGCCTACCATCAATTGCATGATGACATTCACATATTGAGCATCCATTGCTATGTTCATGCTTTTGATGCACCATCCCATTATGACATCATATTGCACCGTGGTTGCATTGCCCATACTCATAACACAATTGTGTGCATAATGATTGCATTTGTTCCCATGAATGCTTTGCATACCATTCTAGATCATTTTGATAAGCTCATGCGCTTTGTCACGAACTATATTGCCGCACGGACTCATTCTTACATGATGGACACTTTGCGTGCGCTAACCATTGTATTTCCGAGTGTTGGTTGTGTTTGCTCTTTTTGCATGTCTATCACTCCGGCGACACCTTGGACTACTTGGATTGCGCCATGTCTTCAACTTCGTCCAACTACAAGTCCGTCTACGACAACCGTTTCCATGGTGACGAGGATCACGATCCGAGGTCGGATCTTTCCCAAGGGAGGGGAGATGATGCGGAGCATACCACGTTCATCCCCATGTACACTCCAACCACTCTCCAAGCCCCAAGGATACATAAGATGAGACCTCGACTATGCGCCATTGGACCCAAGGTGAACTCACTCCTCTTCGAACCGTCACTTTCCACATGTGAGACATGGCTACTACCTCATGCATGGACCTTGCATACACTCAGGTACAACCGAGACGACCATGGAGGATCCAAGGACCAAGGCCAAGCATGGAAGAGGAGAAGGAAGAAGAAGCCGGGAGCAAGCGGTACTACCGCCCAGGCCCACCGGTACTACCGCTTATCATCACAAGCGGCACTGCCGCTCTACATCCGCTCCACTTCCGCAAAGTCCGACAAACTTCGGAGATTGAACGGCTCCAGAGCGGTACTACCGCCCATCATAGCGGTACTACCGCTTGCGCGCCTCAAGCGGTACTACCGCCCGAAGGACCGGTACTACCGCCCTGTCTGTCCACAGTGTATTGGGCTGAGGCCCTTGTACCCCTTCGCCCGCTAGACTATATATACTCCATCCCCTTCCTCTTTCTAGGGTTAGCTTTGGATTTGCTCATATTTCGGTGTGAGAGCCTTTGCTCATCCACTTGGCTACTTCTCCTTCGAGATCAGGACCTCTACGGAGAAGATCCCCCAAGCGGATTCAAGACCCCCTCCTAGGGTGGACCCCTCAAGACCTCCTCGCGGAGAAGAACGGCTACCCTTGTATCCTACCCTTTGTTGTCCTTGGATCTTGTATCACTTTATGCATTCGATAATCTAGCACTTGTGTGATCGTTTTCTTGTCGGTTGAGTGATCTCTCTCTCGTTCTCCCCGTGTTTTCCCTCGTGTTCTTCCGCTCGTTCTTCGTGTTCCTCGTAGGGATTCTCTCCAAGCGTGAAAGATCGTCCACGTAGGGTGTCGCCCTACATCAATGCTTCTCTCGAGGACGGTGTAGGTGCTCGCTTGTGATTGACCTCCTCCATGGCACGTTCAACATCAGGCTCAAACCTATATGGGCACATGGTAGGACGGTCAAGTAGTATACCATCCTCGAAGGGTACAAGTGAACACGTGTAAAGGAGATGATTCACCTTTGTATGCATGAAGTAGATGTGGCACGTGTCACTTGCCAAATGGACTCTTGACATGGTGATGTCCATAGGATGCTCCGCATCATCCCCTCCCCCTTGGGAAAGATCCGACCTCAGATCGAAATCCAAGTCACCATGGGAAAGAGATGATGGCGTCGTGTTGAAGTGGACGATCACCAAGCATTCGTCATCTTGTAGTTCCAAAAGGGCACTCTCCAATGTCGCACCGTCTTGTAATTCCTTCAAAAGGAGCAAAGATAACAAGCACTTGGAAAAACAAATGTGGTTGGCGTAAGAGCAAAACCAAACATTCAAGAGGTGATTCACCCAACAAGTGTTGTCATCAAGCATAGCATATGGTTTGACAAAGAAGTGTGGCATGGCATTTAAGCATGTAAGTTGAGCACAAGCAAGGATATCATGGAAACAAGCATCATCACAAGTAATATGTGAAAGTCTCCAAGATCAATAAGCATAGATGCAACAATTGGAGGCAATCGACAATGAACAAGATATATCATGTGAGAGGCACGAACATATATGTCATCAACCCAAGAAAGCGAGTAATGGAACATGGGTGATGCAACAAAGCAAGCAATTATAGAGATCAAGTCAAGCAAACTAGTAGTGCGAAGATGCAACGTACTAGAAGGAATCATGGCAAGCATGTCATGTGTGCAAAATAGTGGGCATGGATAATGCACATGACATATTCCAAGCATGAAAACAAGATATGAGCAAAATATCATCAATAGCATGAGGCACATGATAAACATGGCTCCTCATGAGCAATATTGGAAACATCATATGGAGAAAATGGACAACATCCAAAACAATGCATATCCGACTAGGTGGTCATGGCATGGCATATGAGATAAATGATGCAAAGGAAGCGTTGATAGAGGCAAAGGTGTCCGCCTTTCGATGAGATGTTGGTTTTCTAAACCAACTTTGACGATCCGACTACGAGCGTTGACGTCACGCAATCGCTAAACCAACTCCGAGATCAACCACGACCACGAGGGCTGTTTCCTGCGAGCAAGCGAAGAACAAGCAAGAAACTGAGATTGCAATCTGGATATTGCGAATATAAGATGAAAGCTTTATTGATCAAGGTGGGGTTACTGTGGCGCCTTTATGCAGTCGTTGAACACAAGCGAAATGCACGCGAAGTTGCAGCTATGGCGAACTTTTAATCTAAACAAAACCCAAGGTCTAAGCGGTGCCCTAAGGGCTGTATATATGGAGGAAGAGGGGGAATTTCGTGGCCCTTGGTGGAGGGTCGAAATCAACCCTAACTCTTGTTTCCCACACATCGGACTCTAAAACAGCCTATACTTAAGTATTTCGAAATTACATGGGCCTGGCCCACTAATAAGGTGACGCAGCACCTAGAATAGCCTCGGGACGACATTTATGAAGTAGCATCTTGTATATTTCGTCCAAGGCTTCATGCACCCATTATGGTGGCTTCAAAGTCCTGAAATCATCACTTGTAACTCCGTTCTTGTTCCCCTTAGCATGGCATTATCTCCATGCTTGTTCTTGCTCAATGTCCATCCTTCTCCAAGCTAGGGCCTTCATTTGTAAGCAAAACAAATGTATCCAATTTAAGCAGCATCATATTCTCATGAACATTAGAATCATTACCAAGAAGCGAAAGTACGATAATTTAATTGGCGTCTTGTGAGCTCTAGTAATTGGTCCGATATATGTAGCAGTAGGGGCTGTGGGTGTAACAATGGTATTGATGTCCTCATCATCCTCCCTTCTTGAAATGAAGTCGTCCTCGACGAGCTCATATTCCTCACCCAAATAAGGCTTCAAATCTGCAATGTTAAAAGTGGGACTAACCCCAAAATCTGCGAGCAGCTCAAGTTTATATGCATTATCATTTATTTTCTCTAACACCTTAAATGGACCATCAACACGTGGCATTAGCTTTGATTTGCGCAAATTAGAAACCTATCCTTACATAAATGTAACCAAACAAGATCTCCGGTGCAAAGACAACATGTTTTCTACCCTTATCTCCAGCAAGTTTATATTTAGCATTCATCGCTCAATGTTTTCCTTAGTTATCTCATGCATTTTAAAATCAATTCAGCACGTTCTTTAGCATCAAAATTAACCTTCTCCGAAGATGGAAGAGGCAACAAATCAATAGGTGCACGGTAGGAAGCCATACACAATTTCAAAGGGCACATCTTAGTAGTAGAATGCAATGAGCGATTATAAGCAAATTCAATATGAGGCAAGCATTCTTCCCACATTTTCTTATTATTCTTCAAAACAGCCCTAAGCATAGTAGACAATGTTCTATTGACTACTTCAGTTTATCCATCGGTTTGGGGGTGACAAGTAGTACTAAAAAGCAGTTTAGTCCCCAACTTAGCCCATAAACATCTCCAAAAGTGGCTAAGAAATTTAGTATCACGATCTGAAACAATAGTATTTGGCACACCATGCAAGCGAATAATTTCACGAAAGAACAAATCAGCAACATTAACAGCATCATCGCTTTTATGACATGGTATAAAGTGTGCCATTTTAGAGAATCTATCCACGACAACAAATATGCTATCCTCCCTTCTTTGTTAGAGGTAAACCTAAAACAAAGTCCATAGATATATCCTCCCAAGGAACACTAGGCACGAGCAAAGGCATATATAAACCATGAGGATTGAGTCGTGACTTAGCTTTTTGACATGTAGTGCAGCGAGCAACAAAGCGCTCAACATCCGTCTCATCTTTGGCCAAAAGAAATGTGTAGCAAGTATATCCTCCGTCTTCTTCACGCCAAAGTGTCCCATTAATCCTCCTCCATCGCCTCCTGCAACAACAAAAGGCGAACAGAGCTAGCGAGGAATGCATAGCTTGTTAGCACGGAACACAAAACCATCATTAATAACGAACTTGTTCCATGTTCTTCCCTCTTTACAATTCTGCATTACATCTTTAAAATCAGCATCATGCACATATTGATCTTTGATGGTCTCCAAACCAAATATTTTGAAGTCAAGTTGTGAAAGCATAGTATATCGACGAGACAAAGCATCAGCAATAACATTTTCTTTACCCTTCTTGTGTTTAATGACATAAGGAAAGTCTCAATGAATTCAACCCATTTAGCATGTCTACGATTCAGTTTAGCTTGACTTTTAATATGTTTCAAAGATTCATGATCAGAATGTATAACAAATTCTTTGGGCCATAAATAATGTTGCCATGTCTCTAAAGTCCGAACAAGAGCATATAATTCTTTGTCATAAGTAGAATAGTTCAGACTAGGCCCTCAATTTTTCAGAAAAGTATGCAACAGGTTTGCCATCTTGTAATAACACACCTCTAATCCAATTCCACTAGCATCACATTCAAGCTCAAAAGTCTTATTAAAGTCGGGAAGTTGGAGTAAAGGGCATGTGTCAACTTATCTTTCAATACCGTGAAGGCTTCTTCACATGCGGTACCCCAAACAAAAGGCACATCCTTCTTTGTAAGCTCATTGAGAGGTGCAGCAATGGTGCTAAAGTCTCTCACAAAACGCCTATAGAAACCAGCGAGTCCAAGAAAACTCCTCACTTGTGTGACCGTTTTGGGCTGCGGCCAACTCTCAATAGCTTCAATCTTGGCTTTATCAACTTCAATTCCTGTGGAGTAACAACATAGCCAAGAAAAGATACTCGGTCGGTGCAAAGGTGCACTTCCCAAGGTTACCAAACAAGCGTGCATCACGTAGAGCATTAAAAACAACACGTAAATGTTCCAAATGTTCTTCCAAAGATTTGCTATAAATCAGTATATCATCAAAGTAAACTACCACAAATCGTCCAATGAAAGCACGTAAAACTTCGTTCATTAATCTCATGAAAGTACTAGGTGCATTAGTTAACCCAAAAGGCATGACTAACCACTCATATAATCCAAACTTAGTTTTAAATGCTGTTTTCCATTCATCTCCCAATTTCATACGAATTTGATGGTATCCACTCATAAATCAACTTTGGAGAATATTGTAGAGCCACTCAATTCATCAAGCATATCATCTAGCCTAGGAATAGGATGGCGATAACGAATAGTAATATTATTAATGCCTCTACAATCAACACACATACATGACGTACCATCCTTTTTAGGCACTAGTATAATAGGAACAACACAAGGACTAAGAGATTCGCGTATATAACCTTTGTCGAGCAGCTCCTGTACTTGACGCATAATCTCCTTCGTCTCCTCTGGATTGATGCGGTATGGTGCGCGGTTGGGTAGCGATGCACGGGAATTAAGTCAATTTGATGCTCAATCCCTCGAATAGGTGGTAATCCGGTGGCACGTCTTGTGGGAAGGCGTCGTGAACTCTGCAAAATGTTAGTGACAGCGGGGGGCAAAGAGGAAAACACGTCCTCGAATGAAAATAATGCCTCTTTGCACACAAAAGCATAGCAAACAGATTTGCTAGAATCTAGCTCATCAATATCAGATTTGGTGGCAAATAAACATGCACTTTTCAGTTTAATTTCAGAAGCAACATTAGATGGTTTATTATTAGGCTTCATTTGTTGCTCAAATTCTTTTGCCACAATCTGATTTTCACTCTTATTTTTCTCTGTTTTGCTTTATTAGCTCTATTAATATCATCTTTCAAAATGGAATCGAGAGTCATAGGAAGCAAAGTAATATTTTATCCTTGTGAACAAGAGTATCTGATTGTTTCTACCATGGTGTACAAATTTTATCAAATTGCCATGGTCTACCAAGTAATAAGGAACATGCTTGCATAGGTACCACATCACAATCAACATAATCAGCATATGTAGAGATACTAAAATACACACGAGCAGTCGTGTTACCTTAACCTTGCATTGTTGTTGAACCATTGGATGTAGTAAGGATGTGGATGTGGTCTTGTGGTGAGAAAGCTTCTCCACCATATCCATGCTAGCCAAGTTGTTGCAGCTCCCTCCATCTATGATGGCCTGAATAGAACGTTCCTTCACAACTCCTTTGTATGGAACAAGTTATGCCTCTGATTTTGCTCAGCTTGTGTAACCTGCACACTCAAAACACGTTGAGCAACTAAACATTCATACACATCGGCATCTTGACAGCCATGTATTGCGTCTCATGATCAGAATCATCTCCACCGTGTTCTTCATGTGTAATAAGAGCCAAAGTCTCTTCATCATAGTCACTAGCGGACTCATACCCACCATCCTCGGTAGCAATCATCACCGCTGAGATTGGCATTCTCTCATAAAATGTCCTCTTCCCTTACAACGACGACAAATAATATCACTTGTGTGCCTGTTGGCGCCATGGAAGAAGAAGAGCTCTGTGTAGGCCCAGCGGTGTGCTCTTGGCGAGATAGTGGTGGTTGTGCCTGCTTTCTTGTATCACGGTTGGAGGTGGCAGCCGGCGGAGGTGCGGTGTAGTAGAGCGTGTGGAAGTAGATGATGCGCGTGGTGTCCATGATGAAGGTCGACCTGCGAGAAAAGTTAGTCGCGCCAAGGCACATCGATCCTGCACTTCACGTTCAGCTTTACAAGCAAGATGGAATAATCGGTGATATTATTATAATCCTTGTAGTCTAGAATGGTCTGAATCTCTCTATTTAATCCACCCGAAAAGCGTGCAAGCATAGCTTCATTCTCCTCAACAATACCACATCTAATCAAGCCAGTTTGTAATTCACGATAATATTCTTCTACGAATTTTTCCTTGTCTTAAGCGCTGCAATTTTGAAGTAATTCACGTTGATAATATGGTGGAACCAGCGATCGCATAGCAGTTTTCAAAGCAGCCCAAGTAGCTGGAGCAGGATATAATCTACAATGTTCAGACCACCAAACACATGCAAAGCTAGTGAAAGCACAAACAGCAGCGAGAACACGTCTCTCCTCGGGATATTGTAAACATGTAAATCGTTGTTCAGTTTCTAACTCCCAAGTAAGATATATATCGGGAACATATCTACCCTCAAATGGTGGAATATTCAATTTCAGTTTAGGGAGATGGTCATGATCTCGTACTGAAGGGGCCCGAACATTGCCATTATTTGCATGTGGGCGACACGGTGGTTGTGGTGCTTTGGTGGTTGCCGTGGTTCGATGTTGATCAACCTCATCCTCGTAAGCTCTTACATAATCATCCTCCCCACCGCAGCAGCGGAGCCCACGAAGTATCAACAGCAGCACCAGCAGCTTGGCGGTGAAGAGGGACACGGGAAGCTTCGGCGGAGGGCTGTTTAGCGATGTGGAGGTAGTCCATGTTGTTGTAGTAGAGGTGCGTTAGGTGCAGCCGGTGGTGGTGGTGGTAGGCGCGCGAGCAATTCATTAAACTTGTTATCGAGCTTTGTTTGACGCCTTCTCAATGCCATCTATCTTCTCCATGGCCTCTTCAAATCTATTTAGCACATCGTCCACCTGCCCACTCATCATTTGTTGAAACTTATCATGTAGCGCTTTGTTTGTCATGTTCTCCCGGTCGGTCTAAATCGACTTGTGATCCTGCCATGGTTAGCAACAATAGAAACACACAAGAATATGATTGACGGACTACTAGGAAGTGGTGGTGGTGGTGTGGTGGGCGATCACAAATCCGTCAAGCAAATCTCAAATTCTTACGGTTCTTACCCAGCGGCGACGGTGATCGGCAACCGATGTAGTCAAAACTCTCAAAGCTTGGATAGAAGCGATTACGGGGAGAGTCAAGCATACGATGTAGATGTATGTGGAGCTGGGAAGGCTTATAATATGGTAGCAAAAAAGGTTAGCAATAATCAATTCGAGAGATGCAAAGTTGAATAAGCGCTCAGCAGCGATCTTGTCTTTGGTCCTAGGCTGAACCGTGCTAGAGGCGAGCCTAGAACACTAACAAAATCACGGCGCTGCTGCGTAAACAAGGGAAAAGCACACTCTGGATTTTTTTTTTTCTCTTTTTTTTTTGCTTTTTTTTTTTGCTGCTTTTTTTTTGAAAAATCACTATAATGGCGAGTGTCTCAAAACTCTTCCGAGGTCAAACCGACGGGATGGGCACGAAATTTTTTCGACCAAATTTTTTTTTTTGCCGGACCCAAAAAGCTGAAGCAGGTTAAAAAACTTTCTATAATAGATGTCTCAATACACTTAGAAACACTTAAAAATAGGATAGCGGTGAAATTTTTTTGGCAAGGCGATGACAAGTGCGTTTTGAAAAATTTTGGGCCTAAACGGAGGGTGGTTTCGGACATCAATACCATTGTTACACCCACAACCCCTCTTTGCTACATATCTTGGACCAATTACTAGAGCTCGCGCCGCATCAATTAAATTATCGGTACTTTCGTTTCTTGGTAATGATTCTAATGTTCATGAGAATATGATGCTGCCTAAATTGGATACATTTGTTTTGCTTACAAATGAAGGCCCTAGCTTGGAGAAGGATGGACATTGGAGCAAGAACAAGCATGGAGATAATGCCATGCATAAGGGAACAAACGGAGTTACAAGTGATGATTCAGGACTTTGAAGCCACCATAATGGGTGCATGAAGCCTTGGACGAAATATACAAGATGCTACTTCATAAATGTCGTCCATAGGCTATTCTAGGTGCTGCGTCACCTTATTATTGGGCCAGGCCCATGTAATTTCGAAATACTTAAGTATAGGCTGTTTTTAGAGTCCGTATGTGTGGGGAAACAAGAGTTAGGGTTGATTTGGACCCCTCCACCAAGGGCCACGAAATTCCCCCTCTTCCTCCATATATACAGCCCTTAGGGCACCGTTTAGACCTTGGGTTTTGTTTAGATTAAAAGTTAGCCATAGCTGCAACTTGGCGTGCCGTTTGTGTTCAACGACCGGACAAAGCGTCCACAGAACCCCACCTTGATCAATAAAGCTTTCATCTTATATTACGCAATATCCAGATTGCAATCTCAGTTTCTTGCTTGTTCTTCGTTTGCTCGCGAAAGCAGACCCTCGTGGTCGAGTTGATGCGTGCTCGGCGTGGTCAATAACCTCTCGGAGTTGGTTTAGCGATTGCTAAAGCGCGGCGTCCTCGCTGCGTTAAATAAGTCGGATCGTCAAAGTCGACTTCCTCCAAAGCGAAAACCAACATCTCATCGAAAGCGGGACACCTTTGCCTCTATCAAGTGGTATCAGATTTTCAGGTTGCTCGGTGAGATTTTACAGTTTTTAAATAGATTAGATCGAGTCATTCTTCATACCTAAAGTCCACGAAAAAGCCACAAAAAAAATTAGGGTTAGTTCATCATATCCGAACCAATCGAGCCTTTGCATAATCTTTTTAGGGTTTTGCTTTGTTGAATTTGCGGTTGCATCGTCGTGTCAAGTTCTTTGGTCTTAGAGTCTAGTCTTTTAGAGTTTGAGTTACGGTCATAAGTTGTCACGCCGCCGCCGCACCATCATCATCGCCTTGCCATCTACCACCATTGCTACCTCTCCGAATCCGTATCCATAGACCACCACCAATCCGTATCCATATACCACCACCATCCATATCCATATACCACCACCCATACCACCACATTTGCCATATACCACCACCATATATCCACCACCAATCCGAGTTCCTTGCATATTAGGTTTGTTTTGAGATCCATCTAGTTTCGATTTGTGTTTCCTTGCGGAGTAGGTTTGGAAAAAAAAAAAAAAAAAGTCTCGTTTAGGCCCAAAATTTTCAACCCACTTGTCGAAAAATTTTCTGGCTATCCTATTTTAGGTGTTTCTAAGTGTATTGAGGCGATCGCCGTTATAGAAAGTTTTTTGACCCGTTTCGAGTTTTTGGGTCCGGCGATCGAAAAAAAAAAATTTTTTAGTCGAAAAAATTTCGTGCCCATCTGTCGATTTGACCTCGGAAGAGTTTTGAGACACTCGCCATTATAGTGATTTTTGCAAAAAAAAAAAAAAAAAAGCAGCAAAAAAAAAAGCAAAAAAAAAAAAAAAAAAAAAAATTCAGTGTGCTTTTCCCTTGTTTACGTGCAGCGCCGTGATTTTGTTAGTGTTCTAGGCTCGCGTCTCTAGCACGGTCTAGCCTAGGACCAACCTGATCCGTCGTTGGCGTTTATTCAACTTTGCATCTCTGAATTGATTATTGCTGACCCTTTTTGCTACCATATTATAAGCCTTCCCAGCTCCACATACATCTACATCGTGCGTTTGACTCTCCACAGTAATCGCTCTATCAAGCTTTGAGAGTTTTGACTACATCGGTTGCCGATCACCGCTTTCTTCTTTGGTAGAACTGGTAAGAATTTGAGATTTGCTTGCGGTTGTGTGACTGTCCACCACACCACCACCACCACTTCCTAGTAGTCAGTCGAATCATATTCTTGTGTGTTTCTATTGCTGCTAACCATGGCAGGATCACAAGCCGGCGAGGTGGCTGGGAGAACATGACAAACAAAGCGCTACATGATAAGTTTCAACAAATGATGAGTGGGCGGGTGGAAAATGTGCTAAATAGATTTGAAGAGGCCATGGAGAAGATAGATGGCATTGAGAAGGCGTTGAAACAAAGCTCGATAACAAGTTTAATGAATTGCTCGCGCGTCTACCACCACCACCACCGGCTGCACCTAACGCACCTCTACTACAACAACAAGGACTACCTCCACATCGTGAAACAGCCCTCCGCCGAGCTTCCGTGTCCCTCTTGACTGGCCAAGCTCTTTGGTGCTGCTTGTTGATATACATGGCTCCTGCTGCTGCGGTGGGGAGGATGATTATGTGAGAGCTTACGAGGATGAGGTTGATCAACATCGAACTACGTGCAACCACCAGCACCACAACCACCAGGTCGTCCACATGCAAATAATGGCAATGTTGGGCTCCCCTTGAGTGCGAGATCATGACCATCTCCTAAACTGAAATTGAATATTCCACCATTTGAGGGTAGATATGTTCTGATATATATCTTACTTGGGAGTTAGAAACTGAACAACGATTTACATGTTTACAATATCACGAGGAGAGCGTGTTCCTGCTGCTGTTTGTGCTTTCACTAGCTTTGCATGTGTTTGGTGGTGCGAACATTGTAGATTATATCCTGTTCCAGCTACTTGGGCTGCTTTGAAAACTGCTATGCGTACTCGTTGGGTTCCACCATATTATCAGCGTGAATTACTTCAAAAATTGCAGCGCTTAAGACAAGGAAAAAATTCGGTGAAGAATATTATCGGGAATTACAAACTGGCTTGATTAGATGTGGTATTGTTGAGGAGAATGAAGCTATGCTTGCGTTTTACGGGTGGATTAAATAGAGATTCAGACCATTCTAGACTACAAGGATTATAATAATATCACTCGATTATTCCATCTTGCTTGTAAAGCTGAGCGTGAAGTCTTGGGATCGGCGAGCCTTGGCGCGGACTAACTTTTCTGCAGGTCGACCTTCATCATGGACACCACGTGCATCATCTACTTCCACGTTCTACTACACGGCACCTCAAATGGCTGCCACCTCAACCGTGATACAAGCGAGCAGGCACAACCACCACTATCGCCAAGAGTACACTGCTTTGGGCCTACAGAGCTCTTCTTCTTCCATGGCGTCAGCAGGGCACACAAGTGATATTATTTGTAAATCGTTGTAAGGAAGAGGACATTTTCTTGAGAGAATGCCAATCTCAGCGTGTGATGATTGCTCTTGAGGATGGTGGGTATGAGTCGCTAGTGACTATGATGAAGAGACTTTGGCTCTTATTACACATGAAGAACACGGTGGAGATGATTACGATCTTGAGGCGCAATACATGGCTCTTGAAGATCTTGACAGGTATGAATGTTTAGTTGCTCAACGTGTTTTGAGTGTGCAGGTTACACAAGCTGAGCAAAATCAGAGGCATAACTTGTTCCATACAAAGGGAGTTGTGAAGGAGCGTTCTATTAGCGTCATCATAGATGGAGGGAGCTGCAACAACTTGGCTAGCATGGATATGGTGGAAGCTTTCTCTCACCACAAGACCACATCCACATCCTTACTACATCCAATGGTTCAACAACAGCGGCAAGGTTAAGGTAACACGTCTTGTTAGTGTGCATTTTAGTATCTCTACATATGCTGATTATGTTGATTGTGATGTGGTACCTATGCAAGCATGTTCCTTATTACTTGGTAGACCATGGCAATTTGATAAAATTCTGTACACCATGGTAGAAACAATCAGTATACTCTTGTTCACAAGGATAAAAATATTACTTTGCTTCCTATGACTCTGATTCCATTTTGAAAGATGATATTAATAGAGCTAATAAAGCAAAACAGGAGAAAAATAAGAGTGAAAATCAGATTGTGGCAAAAGAATTTGAGCAACAAATGAAGCCTAATAATAAACCATCTAATGTTGCTTCGAAATTAAACTGAAAAGTGCATGTTTATTTGCCACCAAATCTGATATTGATGAGCTAGATTCTAGCAAATCTGTTTGCTATGCTTTTGTGTGCAAAGAGGCATTATTTTCATTCGAGGGCGTGCCTTCCTCTTTGCCCCTGCTGTCACTAACATTTTGCGGGAGTTATTGGCGTCTTCCCACAAGGCGTGCCACGGATTACCACCTATTAGAGGATTGAGCATCAAATTGACTTAATTCCGTGCATCGCTACCAACCGCGCACCATACCGTACCAATCCGGAGGAGGCGAAGGAGATTATCGTCAAATCAGGAGCTGCTCGACAAAGGTTATATCTGCGAATCTCTTAGTCCTTGTGCTGTTCCTATTATACTAGTGCCTAAAAAGGATGGTGCGTCGGCGTATGTGTGTTGATTGTAGAGGCATTAATAATATTACTATTAGTTATCGTCATCCTATTCCTAGGCTAGATGATATGCTTGATGAATTAAGTGGCTCTACAATATTCTCCAAAGTTGATTTGCGTAGTGGATACCATCAAATTCGTATGAAATTGGGAGATGAATGGAAAACAGCATTTAAAACTAAGTTTGGATTATATGAGTGGTTAGTCATGCCTTTTGGGTTAACTAATGCACCTAGTACTTTCATGAGATTAATGAGCGAAGTTTCGTGCTTTCATTGGACGATTTGTGGTAGTTTACTTTGATGATATACTGATTTATAGCAAATCTTTGGAAGAACATTTGGAACATTTACGTGCTGTTTTTAATGCTCTCGTGATGCGTTTGTTTGGTAACCTTGGGAAGTGCACCTTTTGCACCGACCGAGTATCTTTTCTTGGCTATGTTGTTACTCCACGAGGAATTGAAGTTGATAAAGCCAAGATTGAAGCTATTGAGAGTTGGCGCAGCCCAAAGCGGTCACACAAGTGAGGAGTTTTCTTGGACTCGCTGGTTTCTATAGGCGTTTTGTGAGAGACTTTAGCACCATTGCTGCACCTCTCAATGAGCTTACAAAGAAGGATGTGCCTTTTGTTTGGGGTACCGCACGGGAAGAAGCCTTCACGGTATTGAAAGATAAGTTGACACATGCTCCTTTACTCCAACTTCGACTTTAATAAGACTTTTGAGCTTGAATGTGATGCTAGTGGAATTGGATTAGGAGGTGTGTTATTACAAGATGGCAAACCTGTTGCATACTTTTACGAAAAATTGAGTGGGCCTAGTCTGAACTATTCTACTTATGACAAAAGAATTATATGCTCTTGTTAGGACTTTAGAGACATGGCAACATTATTTATGGCCCAAAGAATTTGTTATACATTCGATCATGAATCTTTGAAACATATTAAAAGTCAAGCTAAACTGAATCGTAGACATGCTAAATGGGTTGAATTCATTGAGACTTTCCCTTATGTCATTAAACACAAGAAGGGTAAAGAAAATGTTATTCTTGATGCTTTGTCTCGTCGATATACTATGCTTTCACAACTTGACTTCAAAATATTTGGTTTGGAGACCATCAAAGATCAATATGTGCATGATGCTGATTTTAAAGATGTAATGCAGAATTGTAAAGAGGAAGAACATGGAACAAGTTCGTTATTAATGATGGTTTTGTGTTCGTGCTAACAAGCTATGCATTCCTGCTAGCTCTGTTAGTCTTTTGTTGTTGCGGGAGGCGCATGGAGGAGGATTAATGGGACACTTTGGCGTGAAGAAGGCGGAGGATATACTTGCTACACATTTCTTTTGGCCAAAGATGAGGCGGGATGTTGAGCGTTTTGTTGCTCGCTGCACTACATGTCAAAAAGCTAAGTCACGACTCAATCCTCATGGTTTATATATGCCTTTGCTGTGCCTAGTGTTCCTTGGGAGGATATATCTATGGACTTTGTTTTAGGTTTACCTCGAACAAAGAAGGGAGGATAGCATATTTGTTGTCGTGGATAGATTCTCGAAAATGGCACACTTTATACCATGTCATAAAAGCGATGATCTTTGTTAATGTTGCTGATTTGTTCTTTCGTGAAATTATTAAGCTTGCATGGTGTGCCAAATACTATTGTTTCAGATCGTGATACTAAATTTCTTAGCCACTTTTGGAGATGTTTATGGGCTAAGTTGGGGACTAAACTGCTTTTAGTACTACTTGTCACCCCAAACTGATGGACAAACTGAAGTAGTCAATAGAACATTGTCTACTATGCTTAGGGCTGTTTTGAAGAATAATAAGAAAATGTGGGAAGAATGCTTGCCTCATATTGAATTTGCTTATAATCGTTCATTGCATTCTACTACTAAGATGTGCCCTTTTGAAATTGTGTATGGCTTCCTACCTCGTGCACCTATTGATTTGTTGCCTCTTCCATCTTGGAGAAGGTTAATTTTGATGCTAAAGAACGTGCTGAATTGATTTTAAAATGCATGAGATAACTAAGGAAAACATTGAGCGTATGAATGCTAAATATAAACTTCTTGGAGATAAGGGTAGAAAACATGTTGTCTTTGCACTGGAGATCTTGTTTGGTTACATTTGCGTGAGATAGGTTTCCTAATTTGCATAAATCAAAGCTAATGCCACGTCTTGATGGTCCATTTAAGGTGTTAGAAAATAAATGATAATGCATATAAACTTGAGCTGCTGCAGATTTTGGGGTTAGTCCACTTTTAACATTGCAGATTTGAAGCCTTATTTGGGTGAGGAATATGAGCTTCCGTCGAGGGCGACTTCATTTCAAGAAGGGAGGATGATGAGGACATCAATACCATTGTTACACCCACAGCCCCTCTTGCTACATATCTTGGACCAATTACTAGAGCTCGCATGCGCCAATTAAATTATCGGTACTTTCGTTTCTTGGTAATGATTCTAATGTTCATGAGAATATGATGCTGCCTAAATTGGATACATTTGTTTTGCTTACAAATGAAGGCCCTAGCTTGGAGAAGGATGGACATTGGAGCAAGAACAAGCATGGAGATAATGCCATGCAAGGGAACAAACGGAGTTACAAGTGATGATTCAGGACTTTGAAGCCACCATAATGGGTGCATGAAGCCTTGGACGAAATATACAAGATGCTACTTCATAAATGTCGTCCATAGGCTATTCTAGGTGCTGCGTCACCTTATTATTGGGCCAGGCCCATGTAATTTCGAAATACTTAAGTATAGGCTGTTTTTAGAGTCCGTATGTGTGGGGAAACAAGAGTTAGGGTTGATTTGGACCCCTCCACCAAGGGCCACGAAATTCCCCCTCTTCCTCCATATATACAGCCCTTAGGGCACCGTTTAGACCTTGGGTTTTGTTTAGATTAAAAGTTAGCCATAGCTGCAACCGGCGTGCCGTTTGTGTTCAACGACCGGACAAAGCGTCCACAGAACCCCACCTTGATCAATAAAGCTTTCATCTTATATTCGCAATATCCAGATTGCAATCTCAGTTTCTTGCTTGTTCTTCGTTTGCTCGCGAAGCAGACCCTCGTGGTCGAGTTGATCGTGCTCGGCGTGGTCAATAACCTCTCGGAGTTGGTTTAGCGATTGCTAAAGCGTTGCGTCTCTTGTCGCTGCTCGGAGGCGCAAGCAAGTCGGTGGAGAGGTTGTCGGTGCGATTCGCTCATTGCTTGTTGCTCTTGCGTATGATGACATGTCGTCGTAGTCGGATCGTCAAAGTCGACTCCCTCCGTTGATGATGCGAAATGCGGAGAAATAGCCACCATCTCATCGAAACATGGTGGAGCTTGGTTAGGACGGGACACCTTTGCCTCTATCAAAATGCTCTTGTTGCACAATATTAGAGAGATACTAGCACGATTGCACAATAGGAGGTTACGGAGCTTGTGCACAACCTACTAGGCAAAAATGCAACGATCTCTATCCCAAGTATGCTATATGTATGGTATTTCGGTGCTATGGTCCATGATGATCGGATATGACAATCTTAATGTAGTATGATGCTATGGTTCTTGCTTATAAGCTCTTTGCTTATCTTTCTCTTTTGCTTAAAAGCTTGATTGGTTCTTTCTCTCTTGAGCTCTTTTCTCATGCAAAACTTCACGAACCAAGATAGCAATTGTGTATGCGATGACAACTTTGTGACACACAAGTTGATGCCAAGATATGCACCACTTTGGTATGGTATGTATGCTATGGAGTATGATCACTAATGTGCACAGGTCACGTTGCCGGCAATACTCAAATGCTAGTCTCGATGGGTAAGCAACGCAAAAGATTGGCTATGATGGTTATCAATGCAATTGCGAGATATGACAAAGATGTCGTCGAAGTTACCGTCCTTGGCGATGATGAGTCCTTGGCGAAGATGAGCGGTGGTGATGTTGACGTCGAACCGTACCTATATAGCCGAAACACAATAGGACACATGAACCACAACTCAAATTCTCAAAGACCAAACGCAACAATGGTGGTAGCGGAAAGCGGAGGTGGTATAGCGGATGATGTGGTGAAAGCCCTAGGCAAAGATGCCAATGTTCGGAAAATTAGATGGTGTCTAATGATGTTGTAGTCTATCTAGGTGGATGGGGAATGTCAATAGCTTCTCAACGAGCTAAAGAACGCGAAAATCGGACTCGGGATGCAAAAGTTATGGGCAAAACGGTGAAACTCGGAACGCTGAAACTGGGTTGGGCGGTAGTACCGCTTGGGGGGCGGTAGTACCGCTTGTTGCGCTTAAACGGTAGTACCGCTGGTGTCGGGATTTTTCGCAGATCGAAATGGGGCGCGATTTTGGGGCGGAAAAGGATGATTTCGGGAGCAAAATTGGATGGATTTTGTGGATGGAAAGAGGTGAAACTTGGGGAGATGCTAGATCCACTCGAAACCAAGCAAATCTACGGATCAAATTCAATAAAACATCATCAAAACTAACAAATCACAAAAAAATTTGGGGCTATTTTTGGTGGGGATTTTCGGATTTAGGACGAAAACAACAAAATCAAGCTAGAAAACACGGGGTAGGGGCTCCAAAAACGTGATCAACGTGGCTCATGATACCAAGATGATGTAGGGTGGAACCCTCGGGGTTGATCTTTCACATTTGGAGTGGACCCTACGGGGGAGAACACGAGGAACACGCGGAAAACACAAGGCAAACACGAGGAGAAATGAGAGAATCACTCAATCGACAAGTATCGATCACACAAGGGCTAGTGATGAGGACATCAATACCATTGTTACACCCACAGCCCCTATTGCTACATATACTGGACCAATTACTAGAGCTCGCGCACGCCAATTAAATTATCAGGTACTTTCGTTTCTTTGTAATGATTCTAATGTTCATGAGAATATGATGCTGCCTAAATTAGATGCATTTGTTTTGCTTACAAATGAAGGCCCTAGCTTGGAGAAGGATGGACATTGGAGCAAGAACAAGCATGGAGATAATGCCATGCGCAAGGGGAACAAGAAGGAGTTACAAGTGATGATTTCAGGACTTTGAAGCCACCATAATGGGTGCATGAAGCCTTGGACGAAATATACAAGATGCTACTTCATAAATGTCGTCCCGAGGCTATTCTAGGTGCTGCGTCACCTTATTAGTGGGCCAGGCCCTTGTAATTTCGAAATACACAAGTATAGGCTATTTTTAGAGTCCGTATGTGTGGGGAAACAAGAGATAGGGTTGATTTGGACCCCTCCACCAAGGGCCACGAAATTCCCCCTCTTCCTCCATATATACAGCCCTTAGGGCACCGTTTAGACCTTGGGTTTTGTTTAGATTAAAAGTTAGCCATAGCTGCAACCCGCGTGCCGTTTGTGTTCAACGACCGGACAAAGGCGTCCACAGAACCCCACCTTGATCAATAAAGCTTTCATCTTATATTCGCAATATCCAGATTGCAATCTCAGTTTCTCGCTTGTTCTTCGTTTCCTCGCGAAAACAGGCCCTCGTGGTCAGACTTGATCGTGCTCGGCGTGGTCAATAACCCTCGGAAGTTGGTTTAGCGATTGCTAAAGCGCTGACGTCTCGCACGTTAAATGAGTCGGATCATCAAAATTAGACTCCCACAGAAACGATAGACACCATCTCATCGAAACATCGGGACACCTTTGCCTCTATCAGCTAGATCACCGAACACAAAAGGGTAGCACAAGATTCAAAATCAACAAAGGAAAGATACACGAGTAGCCATTCTTCTCCGTGAGGAGGTCTTGATTGTCTTCCCTTGAAGGGGTCTTGAATCCGCTTGGGGGATCTTCTCCGAAGAGGTCCTGAGCTTTGAGGAGAAGTAACCAAGTGGATGAGCAAGGCTCTCACACAAAATATGAGCTAAACCAATGCTAACCCTAGAAAGGACGAGGGGAAGGTCTATTTATAGTGTAAGCCTTCAAAGGGGTAAAAGAGGGGCGAAAAGGGTACATTGGCCTCGGCCCGGATACGCTGCACACAGCCAGGGCGGTAGTACCGGCCCTTGGGCGGTAGTACCGCTTGCAGAGCTTAAGCGGTAGTACCGCTATGATGGGCGGTAGTACCGCTCTGGAGCCGTTCGATCACATGAGTTTGTCGGGTTCGGCGGTAGGGCGGCGGATGTAGAGCGGTAGTACCGCTTGTCGCACTAAGCGGTAGTACCGCTTGTCGGGGCGGTAGTACCACCCGTTCCCGGCTGGGAAACTTCTCCTCTTGCTCTCGATATCCATCTTGTACCGTAGCTTCTTCTAGGTTGGTTCCTTGGTACCTGATAGAGGCGAGGGTGTCCCGATCTTTCGATGAGATGATAACTATCGATTTGGTGGAGTCGACTTTGACGATCCGACTACAAACGTGCTGACGTTGTGCCTTAGCAATCGCTAAACCAATCTCCGAGGTTCTTGGCGATCTTTGGAAGCACAATCAGCGACCACGAAGGTCTATTCCTGCAAGCAATTGAAGAACAAGCAATAATATGATAAAGCAATCTGAATATTGCGAATATATATGAAGTATTGATAATGGTGGGGATCCGTAAGCGGTCTTGATGCAGTCGTTGGACACAAGCGAAGTACTACGAAGTTGCAATAACTACTTTTAACTAAACAAATCCCAAGGAAAAACTACTAGATGGATCTACTTATATAGGAGCAAGGGGTGGCGGCCAAGGAGGTGGGAGGGCGTCCCAAGGCAGCCTAAAACTAACCCTAGGTCGTTACAAGGCCAATGGGCCCAAGTGGTGATAGAGGCAAAGGTGTCCGTCTTTCGATGAGATGTGGTTTTCGCTTGGGAGGAAGTCGACTTTGGCGATCCGACTACTGAGCGTCTTGAGGGCGTCGCGCCTTAGCAATCGCTAAACCAACTCCGAGAGGTTATTGACCACGCTGGAGCACGATCAACGACCACGAGGTGCATTTCCTGCGAGCAAGCGAAGAACAAGCAAGACAACTGAGATTGCAATCTGGATATTGCGAATATAAGATGAAAGCTTTATTGATCAAGGTGGGGTTACTGTGGCGCCTTTATGCAGTCGTTGAAAACAAGCGAAATGCGAAGTTGCAGCTATGGCGAACTTTTAATCTAAACAAAACCCAAGGTCTAAGCGGTGCCCTAAGGGCTGTATATATGGAGGAAGAGGGGGAATTTCGTGGACCTGGGTGGAGGGTCGAAATCAACCCTAACTCTTGTTTCCCCACACATACGGACTCTAAAACAGCCTATACTTAAGTATTTCGAAATTACATGGGCTGGCCCAATAATAAGGTGTGCGAGCACCTAGAATAGCCTATGGACGAATATTATGAAGTGGCATCTTGTATATTTCGTCCAAGGCCTCATGCACTCATTAGGGTGGCTTCAAAGTCCTGGAATCATCACTTGTAACTCCGTTCTTGTTCCCCTTAGCATGCCAACATCTCCATGCTTGAACTTGCTCCAAGGTTCATCTTTCTTGTCCATGGTAGGCCCTTCATTTGTAAGCAAAACAAATGTATCCAATTTAGGCAGCATCATATTCTCATGAACATTGGAATCGTTACCAAGAAGCGAAAGTACGATAATTCAATTGGCGTCTTGTGAGCTCTAGTAATTGGTCCGATATGTATAGCAGCGGGGTTGTGGGTGTAACAATGGTATTGATGTCCTCATCATCCTCCCTTCTTGAAATGAAGTCGTCCTCGTGGAGCTCATCTTCCTCACCCAAATAAGGCTTCAAATCTGCAATGTTAAAAGTGGGACTAACCCCAAAATCTGCAGGCAGCTCAAGTTTATATGCATTATCATTTATTTTCTCTAACACCTTAAATGGACCATCAACGCGTGGCATTAGCTTTGATTTGCGCAAATGAGGAAACCTATCCTTACATAAATGTAACCAAACAAGATCTCCGGTGCAAAGACAACATGTTTTCTACCCTTATCTCCAACAAGTTTATATTTAGCATTCATCGCTCAATGTTTTCCTTAGTTAACTCATGCATTTTAAAATCAATTCAGCATGTTCTTTAGCATCAAAATTAACCTTCTCCGAAGATGGAAGAGGCAACAAATCAATAGGTGCACGAGGTTGGAAGCCATACACAATTTCAAAAGGGCACATTTAGTAGTAGAATGCAATGAGCGATTATAAGCAAATTCAATATGAGGCAAGCATTCTTCCCACATTTTCTTATTATTCTTCAAAACAGCCCTAAGCATAGTAGACAATGTTCTATTGACTACTTCAGTTTATCCATCGGTTTGGGGTGACAAGTAGTACTAAAAAGCAGTTTAGTCCCCAACTTAGCCCATAAACATCTCCAAAAGTGGCTAAGAAATTTAGTATCACGATCTGAAACAATAGTATTTGGCACACCATGCAAGCGAATAATTTCACGAAAGAACAAATCAGCAACATTAACGACATCATCGCTTTTATGACATGGTATAAAGTGTGCCATTTTAGAAATCTATCCACGACAACAAATATGCTATCCCTCCTTCTTTGTTAGAGGTAAACCTAAAACAAAGTCCATAGATATATCCTCCCAAGGAACACTAGGCACAGCAAAGGCATATATAAACCATGAGGATTGAGTCGTGACTTAGCTTTTTGACATGTAGTGCAGCGAGCAACAAAGCGCTCAACATCCGTCTCATCTTTGGCCAAAAGAAATGTGTAGCAAGTATATCCCCGTCTTCTTGGCGCCAAAGTGTCCCATTAATCCTCCTCCATCGCCTCCTGCAACAACAAAAGGCGAACAGAGCTAGCAGGAATGCATAGCTTGTTAGCACGAACACAAAACCATCATTAATAACGAACTTGTTCCATGTTCTTCCTTCTTTACAATTCTGCATTACATCTTTAAAATCAGCATCATGCACATATTGATCTTTGATGGTCTCCAAACCAAATATTTTGAAGTCAAGTTGTGAAAGCATAGTATAGCGACGAGACAAAGCATCAGCAATAACATTTTCTTTACCCTTCTTGTGTTTAATGACATAAGGAAAGTCTCAATGAATTCAACCCATTTAGCATGTCTACGATTCAGTTTAGCTTGACTTTTAATATGTTTCAAAGATTCATGATCAGAATGTATAACAAATTCTTTGGGCCATAAATAATGTTGCCATGTCTCTAAAGTCCGAACAAGAGCATATAATTCTTTGTCATAAGTAGAATAGTTCAGACTAGGCCCACTCAATTTTTCAGAAAAGTATACAACAGGTTTGCCATCTTGTAATAACACACCTCTAATCCAATTCCACTAGCATCACATTCAAGCTCAAAAGTCTTATTAAAGTCGGAAGTTGGAGTAAAGGGCATGTGTCAACTTATCTTTCAATACCGTGAAGGCTTCTTCCTGTGCGGTACCCCAAACAAAAGGCACATCCTTCTTTGTAAGCTCATTGAGAGGTGCAACAATGGTGCTAAAGTCTCTCACAAAACGCCTATAGAAACCAGCGAGTCCAAGAAAACTCCTCACTTGTGTGACCGTTTTGGGCTGCGGCCAACTCTCAATAGCTTCAATCTTGGCTTTATCAACTTCAATTCCCTGTGGAGTAACAACATAGCCAAGAAAAGATACTAAATTGGTGCAAAGGTGCACTTCCCAAGGTTACCAAACAAGCGTGCATCACGTAGAGCATTAAAAACAACACGTAAATGTTCCAAATGTTCTTCCAAAGATTTGCTATAAATCAGTATATCATCAAAGTAAAATACCACAAATCGTCCAATGAAAGCACGTAAAACTTAGTTCATTAATCTCATGAAAGTACTAGGTGCATTAGTTAACCCAAAAGGCATGACTAACCACTCATATAATCCAAACATAGTTTTAAATGCTGTTTTCCATTCATCTCCCAATTTCATACGAATTTGATGGTATCCACTCATAAATCAACTTTGGAGAATATTGTAGAGCCACTAATTCATCAAGCATATCATCTAGCCTAGGAATAGGATGGCGATAACGAATAGTAATATTATTAATGCCTCTACAATCAACACACATCTGTGACGTACCATCCTTTTTAGGCACTAGTATAATAGGAACAGCACAAGGACTAAGAGATTGGCGTATATAACCTTTGTCGAGCAGCTCCTGTACTTGACGCATAATCTCCTTCATCTCCTCTGGATTGATGCGGTATGGTGAGCGGTTGGGTAGCGATGCACGGGAATTAAGTCAATTTGATGCTCAATCCCTCGAATAGGTGGTAATCCGGTGCTTGCGTCTTGTGGGAAGGCGTCGTGAACTCTGCAAAATGTTAGTGACAACGAGGGGCAAAGAGGAAGGCACGTCCTCGAATGAAAATAATGCCTCTTTGCACACAAAAGCATAGCAAACAGATTTGCTAGAATCTAGCTCATCAATATCAGATTTGGTGGCAAATAAACATGCACTTTTCAGTTTAATTTCAGAAGCAACATTAGATGGTTTATTATTAGGCTTCATTTGTTGCTCAAATTCTTTTGCCACAATCTGCTTTTCACTCTTATTTTCTCTGTTTTGCTTTATTAGCTCTATTAATATCATCTTTCAAAATGGAATCGAGTCATAGTAAGCAAAATAATATTTTTATCCTTGTGAACAAGAGTATCTGATTGTTTCTACCATGGTGTACAAATTTTATCAAATTGCCATGGTCTACCAAGTAATAAGGAACATGCTTGCATAGGTACCACATCACAATCAACATAATCAGCATATGTAGAGATACTAAAATGCACACGAGCGATGCGTGTTACCTTAACCTTGCCGCTGTTGTTGAACCATTGGATGTAGTAAGGATGTGGATGTGGTCTTGTGGTGAGAAAAGCTTCTCCACCATATCCATGCTAGCCAAGTTGTTGCAGCTCCCTCCATCTATGATGGCCTTGAATAGAACGTTCCTTCACAACTCCTTTGTATGGAACAAGTTATGCCTCTGATTTTGCTCAGCTTGTAACCTGCACACTCAAAACACGTTGAGCAACTAAACATTCATACCTGTCGGCATCTTGACAGCCATGTATTGCGTCTCGGATCGAATCATCTCCACCGTGTTCTTCATGTGTAATAAGAGCCAAAGTCTCTTCATCATAGTCACTAGCAGACTCATACCCACCATCCTCGGTAGCAATCATCACCGCGCTGAGATTGGCATTCTCTCATAAAATGTCCTCTTCCCTTACAACGACAAATAATATCACTTGTGTGCCTGTTGGCGCCATGGAAGAAGAAGAGCTCTGTGTAGCCCAATGCGGTGTACTCTTGGCGGATAGTGGTGGTTGTGCACCTTTCTTGTATCACGGTTGGAGGTGGCAGCCGGCGGAGGTGCGGTGTAGTAGAGCGTGTGGAAGTAGATGATGCGTGTGGTGTCCATGATGAAGGTCGACCTGCGAGAAAAGTTAGTCGGCGCCAAGGCACATCGATCCTGCACTTCACGTTCAGCTTTACAAGCAAGATGGAATAATCGGTGATATTATTATAATCCTTGTAGTCTAGAATGGTCTGAATCTCTCTATTTAATCCACCCGAGAAAGCGTGCAAGCATAGCTTCATTCTCCTCAACAATACCACATCTAATCAAGCCAGTTTGTAATTCTGATAATATTCTTCTACGAATTTTTCCTTGTCTTAAGCGCTGCAATTTTGAAGTAATTCACGCTGATAATATGGTGGAACCAGCGAGTCGCATAGCAGTTTTCAAAGCAGCCCAAGTAGCTGGAACAGGATATAATCTACAATGTTCGCACCACCAAACACATGCAAAGCTAGTGAAAGCACAAACAGCAGCGAGAACACGTCTCTCCTCGGGATATTGTAAACATGTAAATCGTTGTTCAGTTTCTAACTCCCAAGTAAGATATATATCAGGAACATATCTACCCTCAAATGGTGGAATATTCAATTTCAGTTTAGGGAGATGGTCATGATCTCGTACTGAAGGGGAGCCGAACATTGCCATTGTTTGCATGTGGGCGACACGGTGGTTGTGGTCTTTGGTGGTTGCCGTGGTTACGATGTTGATCAACCTCATCCTCGTAAGCGGTCTTGGCCTGGTCGTTGGACAAATGATGAATAGATCTAACTTTTTGTGGCTTTTCTTGGACAATTGGTAAGAAAATAAATCGAATCTAGGGATAATGGAAAATCTCACGAGAGCAACCTCAAAAGCTGATACCACTTGATAGAGGCAAAGGTGTCCCGATGTTTCGATGAGATGGTGGCTATCGTTTACGTAGGAGTCGACCTTGGCGATCCGACTCTGAGCGTCTTGAGGCGTCGCGCCTTAGCAATCGCTAAACCAACTTCCGAGGGTTATTGACCACGCGCGAACACGATCAACGACCACGAGGGCCTCTTTCCTGCGAGCAAGCGAAGAACAAGCAAGCTGAGATTGCAATCTGGATATTGCGAATATAAGATGAAAGCTTTATTGATCAAGGTGGGGTTACTGTGGCGCCTTTATGCAGTCGTTGAACACAAGCGAAATGCAGCGAAGTTGCAGCTATGGCGAACTTTTAATCTAAACAAAACCCAAGGTCTAAGCGGTGCCCTAAGGATTGTATATATGGAGGAAGAGGGGGAATTTCGTGGCCCTTGGTGGAGGGTCGAAATCAACCCTAACTCTTGTTTCCCCACACATACGGACTCTAAAACAGCCTATACTTAACTATTTCGAAATTACATGGGCTGGCCCAATAATAAGGTGACGCAGCACCTAGAATAGCCTATGGACGAATATTATGAAGTGGCATCTTGTATATTTCGTCCAAGGCCTCATGCACTCATTATTGTGGCTTCAAAGTCTGGAATCATCACTTGTAACTCCGTTCTTGTTCCCCTTAGCATGCCAACATCTCCATGCTTGAACTTGCTCCAAGGTTCATCTTTCTTGTCCATGGTAGGCCCTTCATTTGTAAGCAAAACAAATGTATCCAATTTAGGCAGCATCATATTCTCATGAACATTGGAATCGTTACCAAGAAAGCGAAAGTACGATAATTCAATTGGCGTCTTGTGAGCTCTAGTAATTGGTCCGGTATGTATAGCAGCAGGGGCTGTGGGTGTAACAATGGTATTGATGTCCTCATCAATTAATCTCATGAAAGTACTAGGTGCATTAGTTAACCCAAAAGGCATGACTAACCACTCATATAATCCAAACTTAGTTTTAAATGCTGTTTTCCATTCATCTCCCAATTTCATACAATTTGATGGTATCCACTCATAAATCAACTTTGGAGAATATTGTAGAGCCACTCAATTCATCAAGCATATCATCTAGCCTAGGAATAGGATGGCGATAACGAATAGTAATATTATTAATGCCTCTACAATCAACACACATACATGACGTACCATCCTTTTAGGCACTAGTATAATAGGAACAGCACAAGGACTAAGAGATTAGCGTATATAACCTTTGTCGAGCAGCTCCACATACTTGGCGCATAATCTCCTTCGTCTCCTCTGGATTGATGCGATATGGTGCACGGTTGGGTAGCGATGCACCGGAATTAAGTCAATTTGATGCTCAATTCCTCGAATAGGTGGTAATCCGGTGCACGTCTTGTGGGAAGGCGTCGTGAACTCTGCAAAATGTTAGTGACAGCGAGGGGCAAAGAGGAAAACACGTCCTCGAATGAAAATAATGCCTCTTTGCACACAAAAGCATAGCAAACAGATTTGCTAGAATCTAGCTCATCAATATCAAATATGGTGGCAAATAAACATGCACTTTTCAGTTTAATTTCAGAAGCAACATTAGATGGTTTATTATTAGGCTTCATTTGTTGCTCAAATTCTTTTGCCACAATCTGATTTTCACTCTTATTTTCTCCTGTTTTGCTTTATTAGCTCGATTAATATCATCTTTCAAAA